>CAUYUJ010015031.1:202233-239733 GCA_963575745.1 Prorocentrum cordatum
GGTGGATCACGCTCTCTCACATATCCAGAGACCTCGAGGTTGAGCAGGCGAAGGAAGGCATTTACCTTATGGAGACCTACTCTGCCTTGGGAACGGGGTCTTCGCTGTGGCCCGAAGCGAGTCCGACGCGGACTCGACATGGGTCCGACGTGGAGTCGACGCGGACTCGACACGAATAGCGGCTTGGTTGGACAGACACGTTATCCCGAATATGCAGCATTGTGGGGGGGGGTCATGGATAGTGCGTCTCTCCGTTTCGCCACGCCGTGCCTCCCTCGCTGTTCTCACAGAGCGTCGTCGGGCGACTTGATGGTGCCTCCAGGTCTGGTCATCCTGCGGAGGCTGCTTCTTCGAAGGCGCCGGCCTTGCATCTATAGATAAGGCCCGCGCCTTCTGAGAACTAGTGGTGTTTCTAAGAAGCTCTCCCCTCACCCTCTGCTCGTGGCTGACCTCTCCTCCGCTCGCTGGTGCCTTGTTACCTTTGTGAAAGCTGCCGTGATGCGTGCCTCCTCCTCCTCCTCCTCCTCCTCCTCTTCCTCCTCCTCATCCTCCTCCTCCTCCTCCTCCTCTTCCTCCTCCTCCTCCTCCTCCTCCTCCTCCTCCTGTTCCTCCTCCTCCTCCTCCTCCTCCTCCTCCTCCTCCGGTCTCTGCCGCACCCGGAGCGGAGCGTACGGTTTACTCGACAGGCGCGGCTGTCGCCCCTTTTCCTTTGCTTCCTGTCTCTCGGGAGGGGAGAAACACACAGACACACTTGATCGTCGTCTCCCGGGAGAATACGGGCAAACATGGGAAGCGGGGAGGAAGACGAACACCCAGAAAACATGATATAGCATATGGGGGATCCTTGGATTTGTGTTTATTCAGTTGTGTGTCCCCGGGCCCCTTCATTGTCTCTCCTCCGGCAAGGGGGGCATGAGGCGGAGGGCTTTGCCGGGGAGGAAGCAGGCCCGAGGCTCATAAGCCGAGCTTTCTGTTGTTGGGGTGGGACGCTCGCTGAGGGGCAGTGACCGTGATTTGTGTTCCTGGGGCGACGGATGAGTGGGCAATGCTCGTAGGGTAAGAGCAAGCCTCAGCAGACCAATCGTTGGCAAGAGCAAATCTGAGATCTCAGCCTCTTGCGAACGGGGGTCGTAAGGATTGCGATTGACGGATCAAGCGCGCCGGCCGAGTGCGTTGGGATGTGGCCCTGGAGAGAGCGTTGCCCCCCCTCCGCGACCTCCAAGTTCCAACAGGGGGAATAGGCACAGACTTAACTGAGCGCCGATTCCTATTGGACGCATGGGAAGAAAGATATGGATATTGGGAAGGAGGAGGAGGAGGAGGAGGAGGAAAATGAGGAGGTGGAGTAGGAAGAGGAGGAGGAGGAGGAGAAGAAGGATGAGGAGGAGGAGGAACGCTCCTCGGGGAGCTGACTGGGACTCCGCTCGGAACCGTCAGGCCCTTCGGTGGGCCGACTGGGGCTGGGCGCGAGACCGTCGGCTCCATAGAGCGAACAGGGGCTGCGCGCGGACCGCTGGGCTCACGTCGCCACGTGTCGGATGGCTGCCCATGGCCAGCTCAAAGTCGCCACGTACGCTGGACCAGAAGTGCTGGCAGTCCACAGTCGGCAAGGGGCTGGAGATTCGACGACACTTCGGGCAGACCGCAGTCGACATGAGGCCGAGAACGACGTGCTTGCCCGTAACATGGGCACATGACCACCGATGTAGGCAACACCTTCGGGGGGCTCGGCGGCATCGCGCTCGCAGAGCCCTACACCATCATCAAGCCCCCCCTTGGCGGTGAGCGTGCCTACCCCTCGGCAGATGGGCTGGGGGGGGGAAAAGGAGACGGCTCCCCTCTGAGACGGGGCTTGACGGGCGCCCACCCGAGGCCTTCGGAGGCCGTCATCCCCCTCCCATCCTTTCGTGAGGGCCCTTGAGGCGTTCTCTTCCCCCCCCCTCGGCCTGGCCTCGGTACTACGGTGTCGCCTGGCCCCATGCCGTTTCCCCTCCTCGTCTTGAGCCCTGGAGGCGTCCTCCCCCCGTCTCTGGCCTGGGTGGGGGCCGTGTGCGTGCACAGCCGTTTTCGGTCGCTTGGCTCGGCTCTCGCTCGCTCCTGGCGCGCGTTCGTGTGGGGATCGCCTTGTCGTTCGCTCGTCGGTGCGTGCGCGGCACGTCCGAGCACGCAGCCCGCGGCGTCCGCGCGGGGCCGCGCGGGCGGCGCGGGGCTAATTACGCGGATGGACCGCTCGTGGCCCGCAGAGTCAGGAGGAGGAAGGAGGAGGAGGAGGAGGAGGAGGAGGCGGAGGAGGAGGAGGAGGAGGCGGAGGAGGAGGCGGAGGAGGAGGAGGAGGGAGGAGGAGGAAGAGCACGGTCAGATGCTGGGAGCCGTGCCTGGTGCTCCGTGTGCCCCCGGGGGCCCCCTCGGAGATGGGGCGTGGCGTGCGCCGGGGCGCCCCCCGCGCTGCCGCCTGCCCCTCCGGGGGGCCTCCTGGCGCCCCGGGCCGCGGCGCTCCCCGCGGAGGGCCAAGGGGCCATCCCTGAGCGTCCCTCCGTAGGAGGAGTACGGTAGGTTTGCGTCGTGTCGACCAGCGGCGACCCCAGCGCGGGCGTTCAAGGTTGAACGCCGCCGGCGACCCAGAATCGATCGATGTTGAACGATCGGACGTTGCGGCAGCGGCCGATCGTTCAAGGTTGAACGATCCCTGCGGTGTCAAAAACAAACGCTGGGGTCGGCACGACGCGAACCTGCCGTATCCAAAAGTAGTCCAAATATAATAGTACGGGGAGGTTTTTTTACGTGATTGTTGTTGGACATCTTTGATTCTGTTCAGATGTTTATTTTTCTCCCAAAATCCGCCTGCGGGGGGACACCCGACCTAAGTGTAGCTCTCGTCGCCCTGCTGTGAATCCCCCGCCTCGCCCCGCCAGTGGGCGACCTCAGGCGCCACGAGCAGGGTTCGTTGCGCTTCCTCCGGTTCGCCTCGATTCGACTTCGATCGAAGCAGAATCTTACACATCAACAGAAACTTGTGGCGCTCCGCGCGGATTTCTGGGATCCGCGCTGGGCCCCCCTGGCGGCGCCGCCCCTGGCGCGCTCCGCGCGCCAGGGAGGGGGGGCCAGCGCAGATCCAAAAAATCCGCGCGGTCCGTCGACAGTGGATGTTTATGCGATATGTTCCTCTATTCGATGCATTCCGATTCCGTTTTGGGTTCCGATTTGGATCCCGATTTGGATTCCGATTTCTCAATGAGGCATTTTTGCTCAACCGATTTCCATCGATTCGATTCTGCGCGAGACGCGAGCGTCTCGCTCTGCTACTTTGCTCTACTTTGCTACTGCCGGTTCGCCTTTTCGATTCGAATCGATTACGGACTCTCTTGCGCGAGACGCGAGCGTATCCGCGCCCTCGCGGTCTGGATTGTTGGCATCGCTCGGACGTGTGAACTGTTCCGGCGAGGAACATCGAGGAGCATTCTGGGCCCTCCTGCGAGAAAGGCGCGCACGACACGGACAAAGGCATGGGGAGTGAACGTCCGAGCAATGGCAGGGATTCCGGGGCGCTCCCGCGCATACGCGGTCGCACGGATATTTGGGGGAGGGAAAGGGACTCATACCATTGGCCTTGTATCGCTCCCCCTTTTTGGGCCTCCTGAGAGGCCCTGGTCACCACCGCTGGATTCGCCCCAGAATTCTGGTCAGAACGCACCCCGGGAGAGGTCCAGGAAGTAGCGGCATCGTAACATTTTTGATTCCCCAGGCACGGGTCTCAGACGCAGACCCCTTCGGGTAATGAACACATCGCTTTTCAGCTTTTTGGTGCCCGCGTCCTTATTATACGGGTTGTTTGTAGTCCTCGATGGCGCTTCTGTTCATGATTCCATCCTCCTAGTGTCCACGCAGCCTTTTGCGCATGGGCATGGGTTATTCTGTGGGTGGGCGCACATGCTTGAACCGTTTCTCCGAATAGTCTGTCAGTTTTGGGCTGGCAAGCATTTGCACGGCAGGCAGGCATATTATTCTTAAGGAGAAGCATCGACAATACGGAGCCCGAGTGCAACAAGTGTCGCAGTAGTGTGTTGAGGGCACGTGGGAGGAATGAGGAGGGAAGAGACGAAGGGCGAGTCAGAAGGTGGAAGACGACAGCAGCATTGTGGGTTCACTGCGCCGCCACAGATGCGCCGAACTTCTTCCTGAAGCGCTGGAGGACCGCCCGCCTGCAGAGCAGTGGCGACGACCGTGGCCGCCGTGCCGTGCTCTTCAAGAGCGGAGGCCCAGGCGAGGCTGCACTCGTGGAGATTTGCATGGAGATTTGCATGGCCCGCGGTCGTCGCCCCAAGTTCGATGGTGTTGTAGTCGGCAAAGGGCCTTGGTCGAGTTTGGACCCCGAGGACTAGACGTAGCTTCCCACTTCCCCATTGTTTCCCTGTATGTGAGACCCAGCGTCGTACGTACATACATATGTACGTATGCATGCGTGTACGCATGCATGTGTTTCTCATGTATATGTGTGTGCCTGTGTATATGTACACATGTGTGCACGTCTGCATGAATATATGTATGCATGCATGTACGTATGTATGTGTGTAGGTATGCATTAATGCATGCATGCACTCTTGCATGTATATGTGTTTCCATGTAGGTATGTATGCGTGTACGTATATGTGTGTACGCATGCATGCATAGGTGCGTGTATGTGATGATTACAAGCCAACACGATGGTCGCCCCGTCAGGGAGGCGAGGATCATCGCGTGTGGCCCTGCTCGATCTCTGGGCGGGAGGGCTGCGATTCCACGGCTGGGGTGGCGGTCTGGGGCTGGTGTTCAGTATCGTTTAACCGATCCTTATCCCCATCCAAATCTACATTTGGAGGGTTTCCCCGAAGGGCTTAGGTGACCCGTCCGCCTCTCTCCTCCTCCTGCCCTTCCCCCTCCCCCTCCTCCTCCTCCTCCTCCTCCTCCTCCTCCTTGCCCTCCCCTCTTCGGGTCGCCTACGGCCCCGGGGTAAACCGTCCATCCCCATCCCCATCCACATCTCGAGCCCCACCGTCTCACCACCTCAGTTGGGGATATGCCCCTCGAAACCCGAAGACAGCAGCCTATGCCCCCATCCAGGGGGGTAAATCGGCCAGTGGGGCCCAACCCACGCTTGTGGTGGCGGCGTGGGAAGCGCGCGGAGAGCCACGCGGCGTTTGGCGAGACGTCGGGCGACCTGAGGGGGGCACGCGTTCTGGCGTCGCGGCCCTGCACGCGGTGGCAGGGCGGAGGAGGTCGTAACGCAGCGAGCCCGCGCGCGACTAGGAACGCCCGAGCCCTCAAAGACCGCTGAGGGTCCTGCAGCAGCCAGCCGCCGAGGGGGAGGCACGCGTGCATGCCTGCAACGTCGCGCCGCCCCCCCATTGTATGGGCATGTGCTGGTGCGCCATGGGGCGCTTCTGTGTCTGGTGGCGGGCATGTGCTGCAGTGTTTATTTGCACACGTGTCCTCTTCCACGTTCTCTGTTCCCATCCTCTCTGCCACTTGCCTTTTTCATCCTGCCCTTCCCTCTTTCCGGCTTTCCCTCATGTTCCCCAAGCCTCTCTCTTACCAGCTCCCACCCTCTTTTCTTTCTTACCCTGCGCCTTCTCCCTCAGTCATCCATCCTTCCTCTCTCCCGCCCCGTCCCCCGTCCCCGCCGTCCACTGCTCCCCATCCTCTCTCCCTTCCTCGACTTGCTCATCCCTCATCCGCCCTGCCTGCAGACATGTGCATGTATATGCATGTATGTATATATAGATATGGATGCAGATGGTATTTGCATGTGTACACTTACACACAACCATAAACACATACATGGGCTACCGCGCAATGACTATACTTACATACATGGGTGCATACATACACACATGTATATATAAACATATGTATGTGTGTATTCGTATGCGTGTCTGCGCGTGTATAAGCAGGATGAGCATATATGTTCATACACCTGTATACATGCATGGTTATGTGTATGCCTAGAGATGCCTCCCATTGTATATCGACATACGCATGCTTGCATCTCTATGTTCGTATGTATGAACGCACGCATGTAATGCAATGGAGTAAGCTGTAATGTAATGCCATGTGCTGCAATGTGTTGTAATGCCACGTAATGTCATGTATTGTCGTGTACTGCTGTCTATGTGTGTATGTATGTATGATTGTACCTGCGTGCGCACGCACGTGCGTACGCCCGTACGTATGCAGGTATGCATGCATGCATGCATGTAGGTAGGTATGCATGTGTAAATGTACATATGTTATGCATGTGCGCAGGTATGTATGTATGCATGTAGGTACGTATGTATGGATGTATGTATGTATCCATATATGCATACACTCGTGTATGTATGTTTGTATCCACGTAGGTATGTATGTATAGAAGTATGCACACCTGCATGATCACATGCATGTATGTATGTACGCATGCATGCATACATGTATGTATGTATGTTTGTGCATCTGCATATACCTATAGCGGAAGACCTCGTCGGGGTCGGGGGAGGACGGGGCCATGACCATTACGACAAGTGTGTGTGTGTGTGTGTGCGTGTGTGCGTGTGTGTGTGTGTGTGTGTGTGTGTGTGTGTGCCGGGGGCCGTGCCCGCCTTGGGGCGACCCAAAATCGCCCCGGAGAGCCACCATACAGCCGTCCAATTGGCCCACGACGGCCCCGAATCTCTCCCAAGACTGCCTCCAGGGGTCTGTCTGACGGCTCAAGTCCGCCTGCGGACGCGCTCCAAACAGCCCCGACGAGCCAAAAACCTCCAAACACCTCAGGGGAATCGATGAATTGTGCCGTCTCGCCTTTCCCCCTCCGATGGGCTCCTGAGTTTTCAAGATCGCCCCCCCGGAGCCCCACGACGCCCCCAAAAAAGTTCCCAAGAGGCGACAAGAAGCTCCAGAAGGCCCCTCAGCATCGGGGGGTCTCCAGCAGGTCACTCGGTATGCCCCTCGCGGACGGGCGTGTCAGGCTGCTGGGCCGACTTGCAGGTGAGCTCCGCCTGTGGACATCATCGCCTCTGCTTTTCAAGACCGCTTTGTTCTCGGACCGACCAACATAGGACGAAGAGATTTGCAGGTGACGCCCACATATTTTCAAAGATGCGGTTTCCGCTCATGAGTGTTCAGGAGCTGGTCGATCGTGTTCTCCCTCCATCCTGCTTTCCAGACTATCCTTGCCATTTCTTTTGATTGGTCTGCGACGGAGAGTTTTCAGCGGGTCACTCGGTATGCCAATCGCGCACAGGCGTGTCAGGCAGCTGGGCCGATTTGCAGGTGACCTCCAGCTGCAGACCGCATCGCCTTTGCTGACCAACATTGTTTTGTTTTTGGACAGGCCAGACTTTTGTTCCGAAGAGAGCGCTCCAGGGCCGCGTGAGCCGCAGAGACCAAGGATTATCTCGCCAAGCACAGCCCCAAGACCGTAACAGGCATCCAATGAAGCTCCTTCCAACGGCCCTCTAGACGGCCCCAAGACCGTGGTGGCGGAATCTGCCGTGAGTAGCAGCGAGGGGTGGAGGGCTTCGGAGGCACTGCGGGAGGGATGGCGGATCGAAGGAAGGGAATGAAAGAGAAGGAACGGGAGGCGGAAGATGGGGTGGAGAGATTGGAAGTGCTTGAGGGTAGGAGAAGGCAGACTGAGCGGCGATTCGGATTTATCGCGTTGCATACGTGGGGGCAAGCAGGGGGGACACTTTTCGCGTAATTAGTGTACGAACGCTGTGCTGTTCATGACGCGCGTTTGGTTCGCACTCGTCTCTCCGATGCTGCACACTGTAGAACCTGAGCGCGCGCGAAGCGCGTGCTTGGTTCTTGTGTGTATACATTTTCCTTACATTGGTTATATGATTTTTTGTATTGTCGTCACCTTGACCCCCCCCGGCCAGAACCTCCAGGATGCTCCAGGTGCACTTTGGACGCCCCTGCTGGATCTAGGCTCACATCGGTCAAAAGGGTGACCGAATGGCCCCGCGATTTCCCATGGTTTTCATATGATTTTGGGAATGATCTGTTTTCGGTCTTCGGGCGTCCGAGACCGCCCAGGAGGCTTGATAATCGGTCCACGACGACTGAAAATGGCTTTGGGGCAGTCCAAGAGAGCCCCAAGAAGGCTCAACAGGGTCCGAGCCACATGACGGCCCAAGATGGCCCCACGACGCCCCCCGAACCAGTCCAAATCGTGACCCGGTCGTTCAGGGAGACCGCAGTTGGGAGCGGGGTGGCCCGAGGAAGCCCCAAGGGGCCCCCAGAAGGCGCCCAGGATGCTTCCAGAAGGCCCCAAGAAGCCCGGCAACATTTTCGTGAGGCCCCAAAGAAAGAGGCTCTCCAAGGAGAAACTTCCTCAAAAAGAGCTGAGGAGAATGGGGAATCATTCGCAGGGTAGAGCGAGTATGAGGAAGAGGCAGAGGGAACATGAGAGAAGGACAGCGCAGCAGATTCTTAGACGATATCGGAGCAGAAAACAAGGACTTATCGCTCACTTGTTGGTTTTCCCTTCCAGCCCTTCTGTCTGCATGCCGATCTCTTCAAGGACCAAGGTGCATGGCGCGAAGCGCCAGTCTTGCATACAGATAGGTAAGTGCAGTATCTGTATGTATATATATATATGTATTTATATATATACATGTACATATACATACATACATCTTCACACATATTAGCCTTTAGCCCATCCCGCCACCCTGGCTGGGTTGTGGGCCATAAGCCTCTACGTTTTTTCGCTGGGATGTCGCGGGCGGCCTCTCGAGGGCCTCCTGGGGGCGGTTGTGAGGCGACCTCTTGGGCATCTTGTGGGGCCTTTTCGATGCCTTTTGGGGCCTCCTCGGGGCCCCTTGGGGCGGAAGACTCGCGTGTTCGGTTCGTGTTCGCTCTCGTGGGCCCGTCTTGGGGCTCTCTATGGGCCCTCTTGGGCCGTCTTGGGGGTCGCTTTTGGCTTCTTGGGCCGTCTTGGAGCCCTCTTGGGCCCTCTTGGGCCCTCTTGGGCCGATCTTGGGGGCCTCTTGGGCCGATCTTGGGGGCCTCTTGGGCCGTCTTGGAGCGTCGGGAAGCCGAAAAGGTGGAAACGCCCAAATCTCTCCAAAACCTGAGGAAAGGCAATCTCTTGGGGCCTTTTTGAGAGTGCTCTTGGAGGCTTCCTGGGCCGTCTGGGGGCCACCTTGGGCGTCTTGGAGAGATCTGTGGAATCTCGGAGCTCTCTTGTATCATCTTGAGGTGTTCTTGGCGGCCTCTTGGCCTTTCTTGGGGCTCTCTCGACGGCCTCGAGGGCGGCGCCCAGGAGAAAACCATCTCTGACCCGAGTCGCCCAGGACCTGCCCAGGGTACTTTTCGCCCGGGGACCCCCAGGGGCCGCCCCGCGCGGGCGAAGTAGAGTTATTGTAAAGCAGTTGCCGGAGATCTCAGCACGCCTCTGGCCCGTTGGGCCGGCGAATTTGGTTCTGGTAGGTTTCAGGGGTCTCGATGGACATTTGGCGTGGTTCTACGAGGAGTGGGGAAAAGAATGGCACGGGGAGATGAAGGGGGAAGCGCGAGGAGGAGGAGCATGAGGAGGAGGGAGGTGGTTGGAAGAGGAGGAGGAGGAGGAGGAGGAGGGAGGAGGAGGGCGGAGGCGGAGGAGAAGACTGAGAAGTGGGTGTGGGAAAGGGAGGTGCAGGGAGGAGAGTGAGGAAAAGGCGGGTAGGCGGACTAACGAGGTAGGGGATCAGGAGGTCGGGGGGAGCGAGCGGGGAGGCAGTGAGGCGAGGAGTGGCCCGCCCACGCACGGCCGCCAGGATAAAGTTCAAGCAGCGGCACGGCGTCAAGAGGAGGGCTCCCTGGTTCCATCTCCCTCGTCCATCCCTCCTCTCCCCCCCCTCTCTCTCTCCTCAATCCCATACCCCCCCATGTTGCCCCCGCACACATCATCCCTTCTCCCTCGCCCCCCCCCATCCTCCCACTGTCCACTTCGGTCACCCCCTCTCTTCCCCTTCTCCCCGCTTCCTTCTTCTTCCGTCTCCCTCATCCCCCCTCAACCTCCCCCCTCCCCCCATCCTGTTCGCGATCCACTCCCCATCCCACCCGCATGCGCCTCCTGCATCCTCCTCTCTCCTCCCTTCTCTTCCTCCTCCCCCGTCCCCGCTCCTCCCAGGCGGGTGCGCAAGCACTACCTCAGCAACTGGATTCCCTGGCTGTGGCGCGCGCAGAAGGCCCTCCCCCAGCGCTTGCTCGCCGCCCCCCCTCTGCCTTTCCGCGCTGGACCTGCGGCGTTCGGGCAGAGACGTGCGGCCAGAGTCGCCATGGGGCAAGCGGGTCCAGAGAGGGAAGTGTGTCCTACCAGCATGAGGCATCTCCGGGTCCCCCCAATGCTTGGCATCGCGGCAACGCCAACGTTCACCAGTCAACGAGAACAACGTTGATTTCGTCGTTATCGTTGTCGTTGTTCCCGTTGTTATCGTTGCCGCTGTTATCGTTGTCACTATCTTGCGCGCCCAGATTGGGCCCCTCCGCGACCCCCTCGAGGCTCGCACCCGAAAGGTCGCTATTGCATAGGGTCGCACTTCTGCGTGTAGCCGAAGATTCGGGGAAACACCTCGGCCTCGAGGATCGATGGCCTTCTAGGATGCAACTCCTGGGAGGTTGAATTCCGTATCGGCGCAAGTATTGTCGCGGTCGCGGTCGATAATCGGCTTAATTTGGGCTGGTTCAGCCGAGTTCAGCCACATTCCGCGTCAACCCGGCTCAATCCGATTTCATTTTTGGGTTTCATCCAGCTTGATCCAGTGAGTTGGCACCTCAATCGGACTCAGTCGCCCCTCAGCGTGCCAGCGAGAACCTCCCCAGGAGTTGCCTCCGAAGGTCTCGAGGGTCTCTGTAGGCCTTGGGGTCCTCCCCGAGCCGCCCGTGCCCCGCGCGCTCCTTCCCATCGGCCTCCTCGAGACCTGGCGGGACAGGGACGAGGATAGGTCCGTTCCAGAGCGTTCCGTAATGCGCTCCGAGCCTCTCGGAACGCTCGGAGCAGGCCGCGGCGCCAGAGACATCCTCCAGAGCCGCGGGATCTCAGAGATTCTCGGATTGATCCTCGCCCAAATTTGTCCTCGCCCTGGCTTCGTCCTATCGGCGTCACCCCAACATATTTATACTATATGTGCGTCGCCCCCCCAGGGGCGATGCGCGCACCGAGAAATCTTCTGGTATACGCGTCGTGTCGGGTGCATTCTGGCCACACCGCTCGGGAAACGATCTACTACGAGATGGGGGTACCATATGTGCGGGCCGGACGCGCGCCTCCAAGGAATACATATATATATATATATATATATATAGATGTAGATGTAGTACTAGTATGTCTCTGTGCGTCCCATCTTGGTCCCCCCGCGCGCTCCTTCCCATCGGCCTCCTCGACAGCGAGCGCGGGCGCGCGCGGGCGCGCGCGGGGGGTCGGCGCGCGGAGGTGGCGCAGCCGCCGCCGCTGCTGGTCCACGCGAGGAGCGGCGACGTGGCGGCGCAGGACGGGCCTCGTCCTGCGCCGCAGTACGGGCCTCGTCCTCCTCCTCCTCCTCCTCCTCTCTTCCTCCTCCTCCCTCCTCCTCTCTTCCTCCTCCTCCCTCCTCTCTCATCCTTTCCTCCTCTCCTCCTTCCTCCCTCCCTCCTCCTCCTCCTCCTCCTCCTCCTCCTCTCCTCCTCCTCCTCTCCTCCTCCTTCCTCCTCTTTCTATCCTCCCCTCCCTCCTCCTCCTTCCTCTCCTCTCCTTCTCTTTCTTCCTCCTCCTCCTCCTCCCTCTCTCCTCCCTCCTCCTACCTCCTCCTTCTCCTCCTCCTCTCTCCCGCCTCTCCCTCCTCTCTCCTCCTTCTCCTCCTCCTCCTCCTCCTCATCCTCCTCCAGCAGCGGTGTCTACGCCACGCCCTCCTGCCTTGGCAAGGACGGCGTACTCCGGATCCCTTGATAATCGTCCCCCGGGTCCAGTTTATTAAGGCGCATTTTGGGGAAGCAGGGGGGTCCGGTTTATTAAGGCGTTTCTTGAAGCCGACGTTCAGGGGGGGTCCGGTTTATTAGGGCGCTTTTTGGGTACTAGCCCGCGGAGTACTAACCATCATCATCATCAGCATCATCATCACCGTCGTCATCGTCATCGTCATCGTCATCATCAGGTTCATCATCACCAACATCATCATCAGCATCATCATCATGATCATCATCATCAACAACATTTTCAACATCATCGTCAAGATCCTCATCATCGTCGTTATCACCATCATCACGATATGATGCGGCGGTGGCAATGAAGGTACTTCTGATGGCGATGACGACTATCGTTGTCGTTGTCGTCGTCGTCGTCGTTGTCGTTGTCGTCGTCGTCGTCGTCGTCGTCGTCGTAGTCGTAGTTCTCGTATCGTCGTCGTCGTCGTCGTCGTCGTGGCGCTCGCAATTTTGCTGGGGGGGGTCCGGAATATTAAGGCGCCCTCTGCGGGAGGGGGTCCGGAAAATTATGTCGCGAAGGAAGGGGGGGTCCAGTTTTTTAGGGGGGGGTCGATTATTAAGGGATCCAGAGTATACACAGCTCCTGCTCCGTCTCCGGGTTCGGCCGCCTCGGCCGAGGCTCTGAGACATCCTCGCACTTTTGGGCTTTGGGATGCCGCCCCCGAGGTGACCTGATGCCGTGCCTGAGGCGATTTGGCCAGTTTCGCTTGAGACGGCATCCCGCAACTTTGGACACAGAGGTGCCGCGTGCGAGGATGTCCAGCCAGGTTCGCCTGAGGCTGTACGAAGAGGGAGAGTAAGAGGAGGATGACAGGATAGTGCTCGTATTACATACAGTCGGCGGAGCACCCGTGTTTTTCGTCGCTGTCGGGACGCGTCTCGTCGCCAGAGCTGGACGTGGCTCGGAGGGTGGCGGGGCGACCCTGGGTGCCAGGGTCGCCTTGTGGGCCGGGATTTGCATTTTCCAGAGGCGGCAACCCCAACGGCGGTGTCGGGGAGGTGCCGGGGATGGGTTGCCCGCAGAAGAGCTCGCGGAACCCTATGGCCCACGGAGGCTTCTCTGGCTGTGCCGCATGGCAGGGCATGTGCGTCAAGATGTTGCTGAACATTTGCGGGGCCCGCGATTCCTGTACGGAATGTAGGAGAAATCGTATGTTGTCAGAGTTCTTCGGGGCACCTCAATGTGTGAGGGTATCTCAGGCGAAAGCAAAGCTCTTGAAGGTACGTCGAATTTTGAAGCTCTCTGACCCTACCCTTTCGATTGGGGATGTCTGATGCGAAACGCCTCGCCAAACCGAGTTCGATGTCAACATTTCATTTTTTCAGGAGCGTCTGATGAAACAAAAACATCAATTGTTGATCACCAGCGTAGTAACGCGACTCCTCCAGCATTCCCACTGCGAGAGGATGTCTGAGGCGAAGAGCCCTCCCCCAACACCATGTCAGATATCCGATGCCCGATCTCCAGCATACTATGAATTTGAGAATGTCTCAAGCGAAAGTTGTTTGTGTGATGACCAGCCTCGTAAATCAACTCCTTCAATATCCCCACGCTGTGGGGATCTCTCAGGCGAAGCAGCCCCCCGCACCATGTCTGGATAGTTATCCGACGCCCGATCTCCAACATCCCAGTTGCCCAAGGATGTCCCAGGCGAGAACTCCTACTTTGAGAACCGACGTCGACAAAACAACTCCTCCAACGTCACTATGCTGTGAGGGTGTCTCAGGCGAAACGCCCTCTCTTCCCCTCACCACACCATTTGGGGTATCCGACGCCCGATCTCCAACATTCATGGTTTTGAGGATGTGTCAGGCGAAAGAGAACACATCGTCGAACAACAACTCTTCCAGCATCCCCATCTTGTGAGGATGTTTCAGGCGACGCGCTCCCCCATGCCATTCAGGATATCAGACCTCTGATCTCCGACACCTGGTTTCTCTGGGGATGTCTCTGGCGATAACTCAATTTTTGAGAACCGACGGTCGTAAGACACATCCTCAATTTGCGAGGATGTGTCCAGCGAAACGTTCCTTCTCCTCCTCATCCTCCTCCTCCTCCTCCTCCTCCCCATCCTCCTCCTCCTTCTCGTCACCCTCCTCCTCCTCCTCCTCCTCATCATCATCATCATCCTCATTCTCGTCACCCTTCCAGTCTGGGACCGCAGGCCCGACAACGCAATGAGAACCTTGGGCCCAAGCCCTTGCTGGACACAGCTGCTGGTGAGCGTCTAAAGATCCATAAGATGATGGCATGAACTCGTTCTGCTGACCGTTTGGAAGTGACAGCGAGGGTGACTGGGCTCGACACCCCTCATCATCCTCTGCACAGAACACTTTGCGCTCTCATGCGTTTATCAACGTTCATCAGTTTTCCGGAGTCCCTTGGAAACGATTGGACGAAGTTTGCGCGCGTTTCGTCGCGCGCGCGTGCGTAAACCCTTCAGACTCATGTGTGTTGTATGGAGTTCAATTGAGCACTTCCCGGAAAGACAGAACAACATAATGTTTTGCAATTTGATGAAACATTGAAGCAGATAATCAAACGACAGAGGGTCTGCGCGCGCACCCTTGCTTATCCTTAAGGACGACATGGTGTTTTTTTAACATTTTCATCGAATGAGACCTTACTTGCCTCTGGCACGCGCTAGCCGAAATCATTTGAACGCCCTTGGCGTGCGTGCTGGGGCGACACAGACCTTGTCAAATAATACCACGCGGCTCTCGCGACCGTCGGCCTCGCGCGCATGTCGAAATCCGCCTGACACCTTCATCGCCGACACGTGTACACCATCACCGTCGTCGGTGTGATCAGCATCGGCCGCGTCATTGGCCTTGCCATTGTCATCTTCATCGTCGTCACCAGCATCGTTACTATCATGATCGTGTCTGCCGTTGCCGATGTCGCCATCATACCGCGCCCGCCCGAGTCACCGACTCGGACCGAGGTGCCCGCGCATCAGCGCGGTCTGCCAGACGCGCCGGGATGTCTCCACCAGTCAGTGCCACCGTTGCCGCGTCGGTCGCGCCAGACTAGCTGGCCGCTCTGTGCGCGAGCGTGCCAGGACTGTCCAGGCTAGTGGGGCTGCAGCAATGCGCCAGCCAGCGCCAAACAGTTATCGCAATCGCGCCGCATACGTTTTTCAAACCAAGTTTGCGGGCGGGCGGGTGGGATTACATCGCGAGCAGTTGAGTTAACGTTTTAAAAGACGGCAGGGCGAATTGCACCACATGGGTTGCACAACATAGGTGGCACAACCAAGATTGCGCAACGACGCGAATTTCACAGCGTGGGTCGCTTAACGTAGATTGGACCACAGAGGTTGCCCCACATAGATTGCAGATCCGCGATGGCTAGAAACACATTATTTGGGGCCTGGGCTGCCTAGCACATGTTTGCGCTCGCTCGTGATTGGGTGAGCGCGGGCGAGCGATCCCCCCCTCCACACCATCCTCGTCGCCACCCTCCAGGTTTGCGTTGTTTTTCCTCCCCGTCGTCCTCCCCTCGTCCTTCCCCCCTCTCCCCGTCTCCTCGCCGCTCCCTCTTCACCGTCGTCCTTCACTCCTCTTGTGCATTTTCGCGCGATCTTTTTTCGTGCCGATTTCTGCTCCCGCGGTTCGCTTCTTTCGTCGCTTCCTTCGTCGCATCTCCGCATCTCCTCGGCCCCTGTCCGTCGGCCTCCTGCTCAGTGTCGGGCCCTTTGTCGTGGTTCGCTCGGCCCTGCCCGCGCGTGTGAAAACCAGCGCGGCACTGCATATACGGTACATGTGTATGTTTGGCTATGTCTAACGCATTCCTTATGGATTGCATGGATTGCCCATCAGCTGCGCATTTTAACACGACCGACATTGGCTGGATGGCCGCTGCGTCCGTGACTGTCCATGGCGTTTTGCCCATGGCTGTCATTTTTACCAGCTGCGTGCTCCTACTCCTCGTCCTCCCCGCCGCCCCCTCATCTTCGGCCTGATTTGTCCCCTCGTCCTCCTCGACCTGATCCCCATCGCCCCCTCCCCGCTACCCTCCACCCCCCCAACCGGCTCCGACGGTGCAGGACAGGCAGCTGCCGGCGCGGCCCTACTTCTTCCGCGGCGTGTCGCATTGGCTGTTCCCCAGCAGGCGGGGAGTTCCCGCCCCGGGGAGGGGCGGGGGGGGCTTCCTGACGGGCGTGCCGGCAGCGGAGGAAGGGGGGGAGGAGTGACGACGGGAGGGACGGAAGGGGGCAGGATGGAAGATCCAGAGTCGGCGCGGCAGTATATCCGTGGGCGAAACCTGGCCTGACCTGGCGCAATCCCTGGCAATCTGGCTCAGCCTCGGGCTCAAACTCGTATACTCTGGCCCACTGGCCCCCCAGTGTTGTGCAGCTCTACTCGTTCTCACGAAGACTTCCCAGGAATTGCGTCTCTCGAACCTCGAGCCCCGAGGCTCGTCTCTCAGCAGCGAAGGAAGGACGTACACGTACCGAACACGTACATGAATCCGCATTGGTGTCGAGAGTACGTAGTGCGCGAACGTCCGAGTCATTGGGCTGGTCTCGCGGGCCGGGGGGCAGTGTTCATGTACGTGGTTGTGCGCGTACGTCTTTTGGGCTCCCTACCCTCCAGGCGGAGCGGCTTCAACCTGCTGCGGCGGACGTCCTCGGGACACTGGAAGGGCGTGCTGCGGCAGTTCCGGCTGGTGGACGCCGTGCGCCCGCGCGCTTAGGCGCCACTGCGCGGCATTTGCGCCTCGGCTCCTCTGGTCCTTGGGCAGCAATGCACTGGATCCTCGTCGTCATCCTCGTCCTCCTCTTCCTCCCCCTCCTCCGCCTCCTACCCCTCCTTCTCCGCCTCCTCCTGGTCCTCCGCCTCCTGGTCCTCCGCCTCCTCCCTCCTCCTCCTCCTCCTCCTCCTCCTCCTCCTCCTCCTCCTCCTCATCATCATCATCATCGTCCTCCTCCCCCTGCTCATCCTTCTCTTCCCTCCTCCCTCCGCGAGCCGTGGCGAGAGAGTGCGTTGGCGTGCGCTGGTGTCTGCTAGTCGGTGGAGAAGCGCCGCGTTTTAGCGTCGAGGTAGCGTCGATTAGCGACGATTCCCAAGAGCGTTAGCGTGCCCGAGCGTATGCTAGTCGATAGGGAAGCGCCGACTTAGCGTCGACGTAGCGTCGACTCGCGTCGGTTAGCGTCGGCATGGGAGGCTCCCATGGGTTGCCACCCGAAGGGTCTTCATGGCCTTCCTTCTGGTCGTCCCCCTCCTCTGTCAGAGGAGCAGGATATCCAGATGGATGCGTTCCAACATGTAGAAGTTTTCAGGGACTCCAGGATCCCAGTTGTACCGCACAGGCTCCAAAAGGGAGGGCGGCTAGATATTCCAGATGTTCCAGAAACGCATCCTGAGCCAATCGCATCATCATCATGTCGTTACTGTTGTCCTAGCTTCGTGCTTCTGACGAGGCCCCCACTCGTCCCAATAGACCCAACTGGGCGCCTTGGGCGGGTCGGAACCCATCAGAACTTCAGCCCGCCCACATCGCCCGCGGGGGCGTTCAAGCGCCGGGTCCCCCCCCCAGCACCTCCACATGACGATCTCCTATGTCGATTGTTTGCCGCTCGTAGGGCAATTTGGAGGAAGGCTCGTGGCGTGTAGATGTGTCACCCCGCGATGCAGTCGCGTCTTGTTTTTTGTCCCCCTTACGTCACGTCCTGAGTGCTTCTCGCCTCTGTTGCCTCCCCCGCGTCCTCCTCTGCTTTCTGTGCCTCCACTGGTTCCCGGCGCGTCTCGCCCCTAGCCCGATTGGTGCCTGCACTTGTAACGGCTCGCTTGCGCCCGCTGGCTAAGAAATTAGTCCTAGCCGGCCGCTCTGCGGTTGATCGGGAGTTTCTGTATATAGAAGAAGGTGCGTGCGCCTGTTGGCGAGGGTGAGGATGAGGTTCCTCCTCCTCCTCCTCCTCCTCCTCCTCCTCCTCCATCCTTCTCTTGCCTCCGTCTGTCCTCCTCCACCCCGCAGCTCCATCATCTCCTCCTCCTCCTCCTCCTCCTCCTCCTCCTCCTCCTCCTCCTCCTCCTCCTCCTCATTCCTCCTCTGGGCACCTCCCCCGGGGCGCGGATCCACCAGATCTGTCCGGATCTGTCCGGAAACGGTGCCGGAGGCCGCTCTGGGCTCCTCTGGGCACCTCCCCCGGGGCCGGTTTTGTGAGGATGTCTCAAGCGAGGGCGCCGGTTTGGGATTCGTCACCGGATCCAGCGGATCCAGCGGATCCACCGGATCTGTCCGGAAACGGTGACGGAGGCCGCTCTGGGCTCCTCTGGGCACCTCCCCCGGGGCCGGTTTTGTGAGGATGTCTCAAGCGAGGGCGCCGGTTTGGGATTCGTCGGCGGATCCACCGGATCCAGCGGATCTGTCCGGAAACGGTGCCAGAGGCCGCTCTGGGCTCCTCTGGGCACCTCCCCCGGGGCCGGGTTTGTGAGGATGTCTCAAGCGAGGGCGCCGGTTTGGGATTCGTCGGCGGATCCACCGGATCCAGCGGATCTGTCCGGAAAAGGTGCCGGAGGCCGATCGGGATAATATTTTTTTTATTTTTTATCTTTTTTTTTCACTTTTTTTTCTTTGTTTTTCTTTTTTTACATTTTTTTTTTCTGTTTTTTTTTGTTTTTTTTTTTTTTTTTTGTTCTTCTTTCTGGGCACCTCCCCGGTGGCCGGTTTTGTGAGGATTGTCTCAAGCGAGGGCGCCTGTTTTGGGGATTCGTCGGCGGATCCACCGATTCCACCGGATCTGTCCGGAAAAGGTGCCGGAGGCCGCTCCGGGCTCCTCTGGGCACCTCCCCCGGGGCCGGTTTTGTGAGGATGTCTCAAGCGAGGGCGCCGGTTTGGGATTCGTCACTGGATCCACCGGATCTGTCCGGAAACGGTGCCGGAGGCCGCTCTGGGCTCCTCTGGGCACCTCCCCCGTGGCCGGTTTTGTGAGGATGTCTCAAGCGAGGGCGCCGGTTTGGGATTCGTCACCGGATCCACCGGATCTGTCCGGAAACGGTGCCGGAGGCCGCTCTGGGCTCCTCTGGGCACCTCCCCCGGGGCCGGTTTTGTGAGGATGTCTAAAGCGAGGGCGCCGGTTCGGGATTCGTCACCGGATCCAGCGGATCTAGTAACGGAACGCGTGCAGGGAGGAAGATTTTACTTTTTCTGCCTCTGGTTTTTGTTTCCTTTTTTTTTTTTCCTGTTCTCCTCTCTGGGTTTTCTTTCTGGGCTCCTCTGCGGCACCTCCCCCGGGGCACGGTTTTGTCGAGGATGTCTCAAGCGAGGGCCGCCGGTCGGAGCCCGCCGGCGTATTCCCACCGGATCCACCGGATCTGTCCGGAGACGGTGCCGGAGGCCGCTCTGCTGGGATCGATGGGCCGTTTTCTAGGTAGGTGTGTCGGTTACAAATATCTATAACAAAGTTGCAACAAGGCTATAACATCGTTGTAATTTGCCAAAGGCCGTTGTATATGGTGTAAGTATTTCTGCGTTGGGGCTATGTAGATCGCACGTTTGTTTCAGGATTAGGAAGTATTGGAACATATTCTTGTGGATGTTATTATACTTAGGCGAAGTGAGGTTTTCAAGTTCCTGAGGTCAGCACGAATTTAACAACATGGTCACATATATGTTGGACCCCCCTGGTAAGTTATGTTGAAAGGGGTTCGCTTGCTTGCAAAACGGGAACCTTGACGAGTCTGAGGCCGCGTTTCTTCTCAGGGCGGTGCCCCCCCTCCTCACCGCAGCCCTTTCGGTCGAGTTGTTTGCTGGCAGCGGGGAGGCCCGTTTGAGGACAACGATGGCGTTGGATGCCATCGAAGCAGTTCGCTCTGAGATCGAGGATTGTCTTTTTAGTTACAAGCATGACGACTCGAAGCAGATCAAGACAGTGGGTGATTCCGTCGTCCAGACGCTCTTGAACAACAATCTTGCATATCTACAGATATGCGATATCGACGAGATAGGAGTCAGCAGCATGAACAGGGACGGTCTAGGACTCGACGTCGTCGACGTCCACGAGCTCATCCCAAAGATTTTGGAGAGCGGGTGGAGCCTCTTCGAGGTTGCCGCGGCCACGCTGTTTTGAAATGCCCCCTGGAGAAGCAGGAAAAGCCGAGGCTGCGTTCAACGAGAGAATTGTCAAGGAGTCCGAGGGGTATTTGGCACCGTTCGTCAAGCCCATCCATTTTTTGACGGTGTCGAGCAGCCGCACCGTCGCTGGATGCCGCGCCACGAAGTGCCCTTGGGGGGCGCGTGGGGGAGGGGATGGGGGGGGGCTCACGGCAGAAGCCCTTTGGTCTGCCAGACCCGCCCCCTCCTCAGGACGAACGCCCGCGGAGGTGAGAATGTATAAGGGCCCATGGCCCTTGTACATTCTCACCCGCCCTCCCCCCCTTGCTCCTCTGACCCGCCCCCCCTTCCAGCAGGTACGCTTGCAAGACCAACCAGAAGGAGATCGCCAACGAGGACGGGACCATCAATCGGGACAAGGTTTTCCACATGGCCCCGAGCTACATGCAGCCCATTCAGAAGGGCATCCAGTTCACAGTGATACGATGGGAGGTGTTGGCCGCGTTCCCCGATCTCGCGGACCTGCTTCAGCAAGCAGGCAATCGAGGTCACGATGCACACCAGCAGCTTGGACTGGTGCAGGTTCTTCGTCAGATCCACGAGCGCGCGAAGCTCTACAAGACTGGGAGCGCGATCGATTGGCCGAAGGTGTCCTGGGAACCCGCGGGAAACTCGCCCCTGGAGATGCGTCGTAGGTTTTCGGGAGGTGACCCCAGCGGAACGCGATAGGCGCACGTGCGCGGCAGACGCCGCGCACGTTTGCTGTCGTGAGCCGATGGGATCACCTCCGACAGGTGCAGCTCATGGTCAGCCAGAAGGCGCCGCACATGGAGGACGCGATCGAGGACATGTGCACATTCGTTGGCAAGTACGGCGGCGGCGCGACCCCGAAGTTCATCAACGCCCTCGAGCAGTGGAGCCGATCGCTGAATTCTCGGCGAGCCGCCCACAACTCAACCTCCAAGGCTCTCGGCGCCCTCGACTTCAAGCAGTGCCCCGAGCACCCGTGGATGATGCTCAAGGCTGCCATGAGCGCCCCAGATGGCCCCTGGATGCGCGACGGGCAGTCTCGTCTGATATCGTCTGCTGACGCAGCCCAGGTCATTGGCTCCAAGAAGTCGCTCTGCGTGGCTGCCACATCCTACATGCGGGTCGCCGTCGACTGGTGCACCGAGAAGGTCGAGGAGTACGACCCCGTGGAGTTCGCCCAGGTCGTCGGCCGCTTCGAGGTTGACGCAGCGATGTTCATCCACGGGAAGAAATGCAAGGACTTGGTAAAAGCAATCGCGCAATCAACAACCAGATCCTCCCCCTCCTCCTCCTCCCCCTCCTCCTCCTCGCCCATCCTCCTCCTCCGATTCCTCATGTTCCTCATCTTTCTTCTCCTGCTTCCCCTCCTCCTCCTCAACCTCCCCCTCCCCCATCCTCCCTGCCCCCGCCGCCCCGACTGCGAGGAGGTGGTGTTAAGGAGGAGGAGGTTGGGGGCGCGGGCGATGTGGCCACGGCCACCACATAGGCCCACCCCCTCCCCAACCATAGGGGGGCCAAGAGGCACCCAGAAGCTACCGCTCCCACATCCCCCCACCCCACCCCCGAGGAGACCATGACATCCCCCCCAAGAGGCCACGCCGCCCCTCCCAATGAGGCCCCAAAGGGCCCCCGAGAGGGGCTAACAAAACCCCCCCCATGCCACGGCCCCTCCGACGTGCGAACCCCTTCGGCCGATTGTCCGAAGGGCATGGCGCGTCGGAGGGGCAGGGCCATTGCCGCTCGCCCGCCACAGGGGCGGCCGCAGCACTCGAGCATCGAAGAGATAGCAAACGCGGTGATCGCTGACATCGTGAAGCGCTTCCCCATCACCGCCCCGATGCCCAAGCCGTGGGCCTATGAGAACGCTGCGCCTGCCCCCCCCGGAGCCATCGTCGAGCGGGATGGTTGAGTACAGTGGGAGCTCAGTCCCCAGGGCCACTGTGAGGTCGATGGGTTTCGATGTGGGCAGGCAGGTCAAGAGCAAAGATGATGGCATCACGATATACACAATTTCTGAGATGAAGGACTTCACCACCGTCTTCACTGCGGCCCCGACGGACCCGCCCGTTCGCTCCAAGGGCGGCGGGACGGCGGCGCCCGTGGCTCAGGAGGTGGGGAACGGCGCGTTGGCCGACGATTACCAGGACCACAGTTTCAAACAGTTTCTGTTCTGTGTTCGCACTCGCCCGCCCATCAGTTGGCCGAACTGCTGCCCCGCCCCCGTCATCCGTGGGTCCCCGAGGCTATCGAGGTCGGACGTTTCGGCCAGATGGGGGGGGGGCGGACTTCTGCCAACTGATCGTTCGGCCTACGCTCGTCCCTGCGTGCTGCCCGTTGCGTGCTTGACCTTCGCGCACTCCCCTCATCGTCGGGGGATGTTGGGGACAGGGGTCACTGGGGCCCCCTCGGGCCCCCCGAGCAAGGACTGCCCCAATTAAGACGGCCACGAGAGGGCGTCAAGACACATCCACGGATCCGATAAGAAAACACGCCTTTCTCGAGAGCTCCTTGAGGCCGTCTGGGGCAATCTCGGGGTCCTCTCGGGATCCAGTTGGGGCTCTATGGAGGAAGGGGGTGGGGGGGGGGTGTCTTTGCGAGGGGCGTTCCCGATGGACTCGAGACGGGCCCCGAGGGGAGAACGTAGGGGTCTTGAGGGAACGCAGGCACCAGGCGAGGAGGAGGAGGAGGAGGGGGGGGAGGGAGGGGAGGAGGAGGAGGGGGAGAGGAGGAGGAGGAAGATGACCATGCGGAGGGTGGTGGGAAGGGGGGGGAGGAGGAGGAGGAGGAGGATGGGAGGAGGCGGAGGAGGAGGAGCGAGAAGGGGAAGGAAGAGAGGAGGGATGAGGAGGAGGAGGGGGGGAGAGGCGAGAGGAGGAGGACTCCGGAGAAGGGGGCGGAAGGAAGGAGGAAGAGGAGAGGGAGGAGGAGGAGGCGGAGGAGGAGGGGAAGCAGGAGGAGAAATTGGAGTGGACGGAGGACCTTGGGCCAACAAAAAATCACACCTCAGCTCGTGGCGGGCCTCGCCGAGATCAAGATCGCACTCGACGACGCGAACGACCTGCTGGACCGAGATCTCTCGCTATCTCTCTATCCCTCTCCCCCTCCCCCTCGGATGGGGAGAGACCGAGAGTGAGAGAGAGCGAGAGATAGAAATAAAGCGGGAGCGAGAATGAGCGAACGAGAGGGAGAGAGAGAGAGAGAGAGAGAGAGAGAGAGAGAGAGAGAGAGAGAGGAAGAGGGGACGAAAGATGGGCGGGATGAGAGAGAGGAGAGAGAGAGAGGAGAGAGAGAGAGAGAGAGAGAGAGAGAGAGGAGAGAGAGAGAGAGAGAGAGGAGAGAGAGAGAGAGAGGGGGGGAAGAGAGAAAGAGAGAGAGAGAGAGCGAGAGAGCGAGAGAGAGAGAGAGAGAGAGCGAGAGAGCGAGAGATCGGACAAGTAGGCGGACCAGGGTCCGTCCGCGAGGCGCACTGCGGTGCGACAACTCGCAAGCACTATTAGCGGCGGTGCAGCCTTAAGATACGAGGGCGGGCAACAAAACTCCCTCCCCCGGCGCAGTGCGACTGACGCTACAGACGGCGGACAGACGATGAAGATCTCACCTGACAGACCGCGTGAGGTAAAAGGCCCCAACAAGAAAGGCGACGTGCTGGCACGTGGCTAGGCGGCTTGGCGGACCGCCAGTTGGGCGCTTGGCCGCTAAGCGGCGCGCAGTGACGGGGCACCCCCCGCCCCCACGCCCTGACACCGTGGACGCGGAGCCACACGTACACACGGGCAGGCAGAAAGGAGGAGATCAGCGCGGGGCACCAGGTGGAGCGCCGCGGAACGATGACAACATAGCTTGGATGTTGAGTGACGGCACGACACCATCGGGCGAGGTGGTGAGCAGCTCGGCGAAGGCTCGCCCAGCGCTATGGAGGCGCTGGAGTAGAGGACCTTGACGAGCTTGGGCAGCGGCGAGGTCCGCGGCGAGAGCTAAGCACTTCTGCTGAAGGGCAGCCATAGCCTGTGACAGCTCGGTTTCACGGTCGGTGAGAGGTGGCTGCTCAGTGACATCCGCCGAGGATCTCGAGACAGAGGCGAGGTCCTCGGCACGCCTGTCCAGGTGGGCTAGCGGCGTGCGGGACCCTGAATGCTGACGTCCGTCACCGTTAAAAGGTGACTGGAGGGGCCGGCGCGATCCCAGGGCTGGAGCCGCTAGGGCCGCGCCCCGAGAGGTCAGGGGAGCCGCTTCCTCTCGCTCAACAACGGAGGAAGCGTGGGTGGGGCACGAGGGCCTGTCTGGTTTAGTACCCTGCGGGGGGGCTGAAGCCGCCCCCGCGGGTCGCTGACGATGGGAAGGTGAAGTGGTATGCACGGTGGGGCCAGTCGTGATGCCGTGCAAGGCCGCTGAGGTCGGTCGCGTAGAGGGTTGGTGACTCGGTGGGGCGGCATGGTCGGCAGCGTGTGGTGTCGGCGGTGCGTCCTCAATGCCACCCAATCCTCGGGGGGCACTCGGGTCGTGGTCGGCGTCCTGGCGGTGACCGATATCATCGTATGTGGGCGTTAACGCTCTTGGGGACGGCGTCGCAGTAGGGTTTGCGAGGTTTCCCGACGGGGCGGGGTTTTCGTTGGCTGGTCCGTCGTCCAAAGCGTCCGATCCCCCACCGAGGCTGAAAAGGTCATCGTCCTGCTCATCAGCGTCTTGAAAAGGAACGGCGTTGTCATGTGGGTGGGCTGACGCACTCAATGGCGGAGTCGGGGGCGCCGTGCGGGTGCCCGCCGGGGCAGGGTTGGCGCTGGCTGACTCGTCGCCCAGGAAGTCCAAACCTCCACCAAAGCCGAACGGGTCGTCCTCCTGTTCGTCGAATAACCCCCGTTGGGCCTCGGCCCAGAGCTCGTCGGGGTTTTGTGGGATGTCTGGTCCAGCCACGGGTGGAGCCTGGTCAGACAGCAGGGGATTTGGTTCCATTTTGTTTAGTTCTGCAGCAGTGAACCCAGCCCTGCGGTGTGGGAGAGGAAGAGTACGATGTCTCCGCTCGTAGATGGCAACGGCGACTCCATGGAGCACGGTCGCTTGGCGGTGTCGTGCTTTGGCAGCTTCAACGATGTCGTCTGGAAGGTTATGAGTACGTGCCGCCGCTGTGGCGAGGGCGTCAGCCTGACGATTGAACTCCTCCGCGATGGGCCCGATGAGCCCGAGGTCGATGCCCGTGTCGCCCTGGTGGCTAGCGACTTTCTCTACGCGGAACATGTTTGGCTTGGCCATGACACATCGGTGGACCTTTTCCCAGAACTCCACGTGCGTGCCCTGCGGAGGTGAGTGTCCGTCGATGATCCTTTGGAAGCCGTCGACCACCGCCTGGTTGTCCACGAAGACGTGTACGGGCAGTTCAGCACATGCCGTGAGGTGGACAATGGCGAGGGTCTCCGCAAGCTGTGCGTTCTGCGTGATGCCGTGAACGCGCGCACTGTAGTTCATGCGGTGGTCGATGCCGTAGTAGACGCCGTAGCCCGCTCTTGCAAGCAAAGGGATGGCTTGGTTGGTGCATGCACCGTCCGTGGCCGCGTAGACCCATGTCCAACCAGTGTCGTGGTCGAGGTAAGTGGTGTAGGAGTCCTGGGCTAAGCCGCAGGATCTCCCTCAGGCGGGGGCCGCGGTATGGGTTGAGGTAGCGGGTCCCTCGCGAGGTCGGCTTGCAGATCGAGGAGGGCTGGGTCCTCATCGAAGAGCCAGCAATGTCTTGTGTGCGGAGGAAGACGTGCCCACTGTTCGTCACTGATGAGGGTGGTGAGAGGGACTCTTTCACGGGCCCAGCACTTGCAGTCACGCACAGTGTGCTCCTGAGTTTCCTCTTCCTCATCACAGTAACGGCAAATAGGGCTGGGATCAGCAGACGTATTTGATCGAGAACGTCGCTGTTGGGTGTGGTCCCCGCCCGACAGGTAGTTTAAGAGGAGCGCCAGCTGCCATGCGTTGCATTTGGCAGCTCCTTTTGTGCGGGCGAGCCACGTGCTGGCGAAAAGGTCGAGGCCCTGTCTGACCGAAGCAAGGTGACCAAGGTCATGACGCCGTGGCTTGATTTTTCTGAGAAAGGCTCTGCGTTGCGAGGCGCGCAGCAGGTGAAGGAAGGCGTTTTGGGGAAGGTTCAGCCAACTGATCTGACAGCCCCAGTCGTCGTACATGGTGCCAAATGTGGGCCAAGTCCAACGGAGCTGCTGAAGCGTCTGGACAAGTCGTCCAACAGGTCCTCCCCCAAAAAGGGTCTGGACATGGTGTTGGAGATCCCTGACGAGGCCGCAGAGAGCGGCGTCGCGGTTGACCTGTCGCCGCAGGCACAGGAAGACTTCACGCTGCATAATGGCGTCAATCTCCAGGGCGTGCCCTGGGACGCACACGGCCATGAGAGTCCAAAACTCGACCCACCTGTTTCCCTTGGGGCGGATAGCCGCCTTAAGGGAATGGTTGTAGGCAGTTTTGACGGGGCCTGATGGGGCTTGGATGTCAGTGCCCGTGGTACAGACGCTGGCAGCAAGGGAGCGGGCGTGCCGCGCCTTAATTCGCATCGGAGATGGGAGCTTGCCAATACGCGGCAGGCGACTAGTCGCCCTGCGAACACGGGCGTCAGCGGTGGCCGTGAGGTTGAGCGCGGCTGGAGCCGGCGCTGCCTCGGCGTTGATGTAACTCCCGACGAGCTTAAAGGAGTCGACCACGCGTAAGGGCCGTTCCGCCAAAGTGAGCTGGGTAACGGCGGTGTGAAGCTCGTCAGTGAGCGCCCACCCCGCCACTTTTCCAGGATGAATGCGTTGACCAGAAAATCGATCAAACTTGGCGGTTTCATCAAGAGATTTCTGCAACTCGGGCGCGGTGTGGGTAGTGGAGTTGCTGTCGTCAAAAAAAGTAGTGCTGAGTGACCGCGGCACGTAACGATGCTGTCTCTTGGTCCAGACGCACATGAGCAGCTTAATGTCGTCCAGGGACCAAGAGCTTCCCTGGAGGTGACCGTTTGTCCTGGCCAGTTCTTTAGAGTACGCACCGTTCATGCGGATGTAACGTTTGTGGCGCCTGTAGAAGTTTCTGCGGACAGTAACGATGTCTTGGGGACACCCCGCGTGAAGCGCGAGGTTAAGGCATATGTCCGTGATGAGATAGTCGAAACACTTCTGACGGTCCAGGGCAGCTCCAGCCAGGGGAAGGAGAAGGGCTCTGGCGTGTTCGATGCGAAGGGCGAGAGAAGTGCTGACGTCCCCAATGGTAGCTTTGGGGACAGCGCCAAAACTCGTGGCGTGGGTCCATCCTTTCCGCCATTCCGTGAGGCTGCGGTAAGCTGGTGCTTCCCACGCGTACATCCAAACGGAAAGCACCGAGAGAAGTCGTTGGTCCGTTGGGAGTTCGCCTCGGCCTTTTCGGAGGCACGGGTTTGGGACGTGGAGGAGGGGTTCGGGGATGGTGCCAGTGCGTTGCATAGCTCGTAGAACGCTGGCGAAGAGGCGAAAGAAGGTCGTGCGGGCTCCCCCCCTCAAGCGTCCGTGCGCGACTGTGTAGGGACAAACCGGCCGAGAACACCCGCGCGTCTCGCGTGAAGGGTCCTTGAGATTTTTAGGAAGGTGGAAGGAGTTGAAGTCGGTCGGGGGAGGTGGGAAAAGGGCCGTGAGCGGGGTGAGGGCGCGCATGTCGATCCGGTCGGTACGGTGCGTAGAGAAGGGTAGGCCAACGGTTCGGCATTCTGGCTGCCGGCAGTCATGTCCCGCACGTGTGCGCCGGGTACCTGCCCAAAGATGGGCTCCCAGGTTGTCGTTTTTTTTTTTTATTACCATTTTTTACCGTGTTTTGTGTGTGGGTGAGCTCAGCATGTCATTGTATGTTGGGGGGGTGGCAACAATGGCGTTGGCAGGGAGGATGTCGGGGACTTGCGCAGGTGGTGGTTCACGGGTGTGGTCTTCGTCGCTGTCCGTGTCGGGCGAACTTCCGTCGCCGGGGCTGAAGCCGCCAGCTTCGGTGTCAGCGTGGCTGTCGTCCGTGCAAGCTTCGTCAGGTTTGAAGGCGTTGGTGTCGCAGTGGAGTTGCGTATCGTCAGGAGTGGTAGGCGTGCGGAGATACGCCGTGGGCGAGCTATCAGCAGCTCGTGCGTATATGGCCGCCTTTCGCCCGCTTGGCTCACGGACGCCCTCGGCCATATCCTGATGCGTTCCGCCTTGGCACGGTTCGCGCGTCGCGCCAGCTCTAAGTCGAGATGTTGGATCAAAGCGTCAAGGTGCTCCCCGTGCGGCACTGGCTCGTCTGGGGCCCAGGCCTCGGGGAATTCCAGGAGAACCGTGGGGCGCAGCTTGTGGCATAAGAGGCGGGCCGCGGCCCACGTGCAGTCGATGCGCTGCGCGAGGTACGGCGGAATAGCACGGCAATCAAGATGGTGGTGCTGTCCGATGAAACGGAGCTCGCAGAGTTGACGATGGAGCTTGCGCAGTCGGTTCATGTGAATCGTGGAAGCTCCGTAGGTGGGGAACGCGCGGGGGACAACCGGTCGATCCTCGAACGTAGGCGTGAGCCCGTGCATGGTGGGGGGCTTCGTTTTTGGTTGGTGGGGCGGTGGAGGTGGCAGATCGCGTAGACGGGTGAGATGGTACTCATGACTGGCCTCGTTAGCCAGGGTGAACATGCGCTCCACGTCGTCTCGTGCGTCGGCCTGCTCCATGCGGTTCTGGTATCGCCCAGCGATGAGGGTCCCAAGTGCTTGCAGCTCGTGCCCCTCATGAACTCCATCGTCGGGTGGATAGGGCGTAGGGGCAAGAAGGCGTCGGGCCGTATGGTCGAGGCGACTGAGGTCAAGCGTGACCTGCAGGCCAACGTGAGACTTCGCAGGCAAGTCGCGAAGGTAGCAGAAGTCGGTGACAAGGGATCGCGCCGCCTGGTTTGCAATGATATAATCGATGCGCGAAGTGCGGGGGCACTTGGTGACGCGGTCCCAATCAGGGATATTGCCATAGGTGTGCATGGTGTGATCTGGTGTGCCCTCAGCGACGTTGGACCATCCGTGCTGCAACATGTGCAGAAGGTGTGGATTGTCGTCAATGTTCGCGTTGGCGTCCATGCAGATGAAGTAGGGTGCTGAGCCGACCCTAGCGGCGGCACAGTCAGCGAGCCGAAAGAGAGCTGTGCTGTCTCCTCCAGCAATCCCGTAAAGGCTCGCTATGTAGATTCCCGCGGGCCCATGATTATTTCGTCGCCGCCTACGGCGGTGTTGAGTGCAGAGTGGGAGAAAGACCTCATGCCATCTTTTCTTGGCCTTGAGGGCGGCGATACAGGGCGCATTGTCGTCGACAGTGGAGTCGACGATGGCATCCTTAGAGAGAATGGCGACCCCTCCCGAGGCGCCAGTGTTGCCCACAACGGTGTGATCAGTGCCGCCGTGGGCAGCTCTGCGCTGGGCTCGCGCCAGCTCAAGGTCAGGCCCAAGACTGGCGTGGTATCCACCGTGGAGAGGATTGGCGGCGCTGGTAGCGATGGCTTGCCTAGTCGGCTTGGCATGTCGGGTCTCCTGCAGTGCTATGACAGCGGAGTTGTGGTCGACACCAAGGGCGGTGATGGTTGGCCAGTTCGCTGAGAGACTGGTGATGTTAAGGCTGACGAGGTGTATGGAGCGACCTGGCCCGTCTCCATCGGTGGAACTGGGGTTTGCGCGCCCCGCACGGTGAAGGTCAGCTTGGCCCTCGCCCCAGTAGGAGGCTTGGCCACAGTAGGAGCTCATGGCGTTACTATGTGCTAGCTTGATCGGGGCTGAAGCCGCCGTCAGGCCATCCATATAGGCGGGACACGGTCGGCACTGCGCCAGGGGGGGGTCATAAATATTAGTAAAAATGTCACGAAAATTCCTCCTCACTCCTGTACTATAGGGGACGAGGGGAGGAGAAGTGAGACGGCAGCAGTGGGAGAGGGAGGCGACTCCTCGATCCATCCTGCCGAACACAAAGACAGAAACGAGACAGCGGCGGCGGCCAGGCGCGGCGGCGGCACAACGCACGCGCATGTACTGCGCACGCGCCACCGCTGGTCCCTCCTGCGGTGACACGCCCGCCCCGTCAGTGTCTTGATGAGCAGCATCTGGTGAAACGGCTCCAGCAGCACGATCGGAGGCCTGACGCTGGGCCTCGTCCATGCCCGCTGCCGTGAGGCCCACGTTGCGTACAGGGCTGATTCCCCGCGGGGCCGCAGCTGCCGCGGCAGCAGCCGAGGTGGCGGGGGCACCGCCCCGACTCTGAGGTGAGAGCGGTGAGCCCCCGCCAAAACCCGCCACAAAGTTCTTGACACGGTACTTGTTCTTGAACGGGTCGAAGGTTGGCGCCTCGTCGATGGGGACGATCACGCGGGTGAGCAGCTGCGGCTCGTGGTCCGTGGACGGCGTCGGCTCGAGGTCGACCTGGCTAGGGTCGATGACGCTGGCTCCGAAGCGTGGCACCACTTCGGGGGGTCGGGCATCGGACTGAGTCTCGCGAGGCGGCTAGCTCGTGGAGCTCCCTGGGGCCTTGCGTGAACTGTGGCGGCTGCAGGTCCTGCTGCGCGGGACGCGCCCGCCCGTGTGACGGTCGCGTGGCGAAGTCGCCTGGGCATTAGCGCGCTCAGAATCCGCCCTGCTCGGGGATCGGATCGGTGCCGCGCAGGGTGATGGGCTGGGCTGGCGAGAGGCGCTTGTGCCGCCTTCCGCCGTGGCTGTGGCCTGGTCGGGGTCGGCCGCGTCGGGGCGGGGGCTGACGTGGTGGGCGCTTCCCTCGCTGTGCCTCGGGGAGGCGCTGCGATGCGCCTGGATGCGCGTGAGGACGAGCGGGGTGAGCGGCTGCCTCTCCCGCACGGGTGGGGCAGGTTTGGCCTGGGCAGGGCGCAGTGCTGCAGCTACGTTTGGCGGGGGCGTGTGCTGGCGCGGTTGCCAAGCGCGCACGTTCGCATCGCGCCATCCTTCGGGGCGCCCAGCCCTGCCACGGTTAGTTGCAGCCCCCTGGGCTGAAGCCGCAGGGGTTATCACTGCAGGCTGGTTGCTGGAGGGGCCCTCATGTCGGCCTGAGTAGAGGCCCCAGGCGCGCGTGGACCCAGGCACTGGCGAGGTGGCCCTTAGGGCATGTAGGGGTGCACGCGAGTAGCCGATGGCCGCTGGGTGAACCCTGGCGTTGGGGGCTTGGCCGTAGCTGGAGGCGGCTGCTCCAGCAGCCGCAGGCATGGCACCTATGGGACCACGGTGGTAGGCGGCAAACCCGTCGTAGGCCGTGTTACCGCCTGTCGGGACTCGCACTAAATCAATAACTAACTAAAAACAAAAAAATTACATAATACAACAACAAATACGATTTTTTTTTCTTTTTTTTTTTTTTTACTTCATCCAGTTTTTATAAATTTTTTAATATTTGACTTAAGAACAAAGTACAGAAAAACACACACCCCCCCCCCCCCATCCCCCCCCCCCCTGAACAAACCCCTTTCCTCTTCCCCCCTCTCTCCTCCCCCTCCCTCCTCCAAACATACACACAATCACTCACAAACAAATTTTTTTTTTTTTTTTTTTTTTTTTTTCTTTTTTTTTTTTTTTTCTAAATTGAGCACATTTTTTTTAAACTCGCGGCGATGACCGGTTTTAGCGTGGTGTGCCATGTTGTCGTTGTCACGATTCCTGCAATCACGTTGGTCCCGCTGGATGCGCTGCTGGTGCTGTTGGTGGCGCTGCCAGTCGGCTCTCGAGAGGGGACGGGTGTCGGGGAGGATGGTGGGCACGTCGGGCCGCTGCCAGCCCCGATAGACGTGCTCGAAGGCGTGGTCAGGGTAGGTCTCCCCTACGGGTGAGTATCGTCGCACATACTCCGTGTAGTCGATGTTCTGCGGCTCTGAGATCGCCGTAATGTGGATGGCCCGCTGGTGCGCTGGTCCGTAGAGGCAGAAACTACCACGGTTGCTGCGGTCGTGGTTTAGCTCAGCTTCGGTCGTGGCATGCTCACCATGGCGTCACAGAGTCGCATATCGTAGTCGAGAGCTTGAGGCCCAGGACCACCCTCGGCGTCCCAGTACAGTACCACATCTCGCCAGCGGGTGTGGGTCATGTGGGTGCGCTCGGCGATCAACTCGCAAACGGTCCTGACCGTGACACGATCCCTGTACATATTGGTAATGGCCAGGGAAAAGGGTCGGCGGACCGTCTGGTTGAAGGTGAGTTCCTCCTTGAGGGCCTGATGGGGGCTGAAGAGCACATAGCCTTCCCTCCAAAGCGGTTGGTCGGGGGAAGGTTCTTCGGGCATCCCCGTTCCAGTGAATCCAGGTGGCCGCGTTGTGCCGTCAGGCAATCCCTGCCTGGGGACGCGCCGCGGCTGTGGTGGGAGGTACCATTGGCCCTGGTAGCCTGCTTGCCCTGGTTGTGGAGGTTCTCCCCCGGGGCCTGAAGGCGCCCGGGGGGGTTCCTTGAGGTCGTGGAGGGCTGGCGCGTTGCCGAATTGGCGGGCAAGGATGTGCGGCGGCATCCCTGTGGCACGAACGTCGAGCTGGTTGTGTGGCCTGGGAGGGTGGGGACACCTGCTGGACAGGCAGCAAGTGTCAGAGTCCCTCTTATTGGTGCTGTATGCACACGTCCAACTGTTGCACGAGTAGTCCGTGGACCAGTCCATAAGTGTACGCAGTCCGCTGCGGCCGCAGTCTGGGCACGTTGGTTGGCCCGAGGTGCCAAGCTGTGTGTTGCGGCGAGCCGAGCAATATTGGCAGCATTGGAATCGACACTGTAGGCAAGACCAGCGTCCTGGTAAGGGCGGTAGCGCATGCTCGTTTGTGCCTGGGTCGTCTGGGTGGGGTCTCGGGCGATCCCACAAGGGCCAGACGTCAGCAAACCAGGATTGGCCAGTAGTGCGGACTACCTCGGCGGGGAGGCGTGCGTCCTCGGCATGGCACCTGATCCACTGGGGCCCTATATCCGCTGGTACCATGACGGTGCGCCAGGAGTCGTCCCCCTTAACGTGGACTTGGGTCGGTGCCCAGAGCTTAGTAGTGGTGTCGCCGTGATCATGATGGAGGCTGACCCAGCCGTCACGCCCGTCCACCGTAGGGTCAATGACGCGGTAGCCCATGACTGTCGTCCCCCACGGTAAGTAGGCGCCATCGTGGTGATCACCAGGGTCGAGCCAGACCTCGTTGCCAGGGGCGTTGACACGGGACCGCACATCACGCACGTGGTAGGCGAGGACGTGGTAGGCAGTCGGCTCCTCCTCCGTCACAATGTGCTCCCACGTCTCGATGCCGCTGTTGTCGGAGGTGGAGTTACCGTCGCTCTGTCGTGACGAGCGAGAGGCAGATCGTCGCGCACGGGCGCGGCCTCGGGCGAGGGCGGCGGCCGCGCTGATGAGGGATGGCGTACGGCGTTCGTCGACTACAGATGACGTCGATGAGGGGTCTGGACTGCGGGCTAAGGCTGTGCCTGACTTGTGCGTGCGTGGTGGGTCCGACGCGGCCCCAGGGCTGGAGCCGCGGGGGCGCGACCCGTGTGCGTCAGGGTGCCCCCGCACGGGGACAGCTTGCAAGCCCGTGTACACCAGGTCGATGAGTGGTTTCGGGTCCAGCTGGAGTATGTGGAGCGAAACGCGTGGTCGAGGCTGATTAGGGTCGTCCCTGGTGGCTGCTTCCGTGTCGTAGTGCTGTTTGGCCCATGCTCGCGCCGCTTCTGGCGAGTATAGCGCCTGCGGTGGTGGCCATGCTGCCGCGATGGTTGATCTGCGCCTGGTGCTAGCTTCCTGGTCGTGAGCTTCAGCCGCCTCACGGAGATCTGGATGATCGTAGCCAGCGATGTGGAGGGCGTGCGCGCAGTCGCCCATTCCATAGGCGTGTGGAAGGGCACGGCACCTGGAAGCAGCTTCTGTGGGGGCACACCAGTCCATGCGGATGAGGAGGCTCAGGACCCGAGGGTAAATGAGGCGCGCTCCGTGAGCCTCCCCTTTCACGTAGTTGTGCCTGTTTTCCCCGCGCGGTGGTTTGGGTGGCTTCGCACATCCAGAGTGCGATGGGTCCCCACGCGAGGGTGTCGTCTTCGAGACTGTAGGGCGGGTGGGGCGGTATCGCGTACCACGCGGCCAGCGAAGGGTGCACGCTCACGTACGTGCGGCAAACGTTGGTGCCAGTTCGACCCTTCGTTTCACGGCGGGGGCCTGGCAAGAGGTGCCCTCCACAGGCAGCAAGACGGGCCGCAAGGTCGCCGCGGGTCCCATGCCAGAAAACAGTGGGCGCGTCGGTGGTGGTTGACGGAGGTCCCACGTGAGGTATGGGAAAATTGTCTCGCCCGAGTTGCCGCCCGAGTCTTCCAGCACCCAAGTGAGGCGGTTCGGTGGCCTCTGCATGATGTCCGTCCACGGCCCCAGCACTTGGAGTGTTGGGTCGTGAGTGAATCGAGGGTGGTCGTGGAGTCGTAGAGCGTCTTTGATGTCCTCAGTGGACACGCCACTGTTCCCTAGCGCGAAGCCGTATTGGTACAGGGCGTTAAGTATGCTCTTCGGCGGCTCGGGGACCGCTGGGTCACGCTGGATGGTGTTGCGTGAGTTGCGTGTCGGTGGCTTGAGGGCAGTGTAAGGCGTACCAGGGCCTGAAGGCGCCTGGGGCCTGTCAGGTGATGCATAGCGCGCTCGCCGTCGTGGTGGTTGGGTGTCCTCGTCGGGGGAGGGGGAGGAACCACGAGCGTCAGCATGTCGGAAGATGGACCACGGGCTGCCATGGGTGCGTTCCCTCGCTTCCCTTGGCTCGGTGTCGCTGCCGTGTGCTGTGGCATCCTCGTTGGTCGGTAGGTTAACGAATGTCGTGCCGTTCTTGGAGCCGTCTCGTGGCGTCGGGCTGGTCGATCTTGGTGTGACAGACGAGGCTCGCGATACGGCGGCTGTGACTTCAGCGATGGCGGCGGTAGTGGCGGTGGTGACGTCGGCGACTGCGGCGGCAACAGCTGCGGCGTAGTGTTCCTGTAGCAGCGGATGTCGGAGTGCGTGCACCTGCTGGTCGTCGTGTACGTCGGCGAGGGTGCACGGCATTTTGTGTGTGGCCTCGTCCTTCGGCTTCCTGCTCGGTTGGCAACAGCGGAGGCACCAGTGGGCAGTGGATGAGTCCAGGGCCCGCGCACATATGCGGGCGCCTACGTGTCCGACAGCTCCCTGGGCAAGGATTTTGGCACCGACGAGTAGAAGACCACACACAACTCCACCCGTGGCTATGGCCCCTAGCTTGCCGCTGGCCCATTTAAGGACGCCCCCGAAGCCGCTCCCGACTGCAGTGGCTCCACCCGAGACACCATCTCTGAGTTTGTCGCTGGTCCATTTGAGAGTGGCCCTCAATGTGGACGTGACATAGTATGTCGTTTTGCGTCGGAATATAGTGGACGCCGATGGGCCTGGTGCGGTCGCTTGGCGTCGTCGTCGTTGTCGGTAGCTGGGGTCTCGGCTCGGGGTCGGCAAGTATCCATCGATCTGGTCCTTGTACGGCAATGCTATCGCGATGGCGTACGTGGCCACCAGGAGGCAGATGAGGCAGCCACAATGTCGTGATGCCGCTGAGCTGTGCTGGGGCTCGTGGGGACCGCTGTCATCTGGGTGTTCATCATCGATGGGGTCGTTGTCGATGTCGGCCTGCCAATGGTCGAAGGCACTGGGGTTGGAGTCGGTCACGTTGTCACCTCCTGCGGTCTGGGGATGTCCAGGTCTAGCCAGTGGTGCAGCGGGGCTGAAGCCGCCACTGCACGGCCTGGCATGAGCTGGCGAAGCAGTGGAATGTCTAGTCACATCAGCGGCAGTGACGCCTTCAGCGTCGTTAGGCCGCGCAGAAGGGTCGGCCTGTTCTGAGGTGTGGGGCGCACTGCGTTGCCACGGGGCGAGCCCAGAGTGAGGCTCACTGTCGCGGTCACGCTGAGCCGAGTCGCCTGATGGTATCGTGCCGTCTCGATCCTGGATATCGATGTCGTCCTGGCTATCCTCCGACGCGTGGAACGAGTCCATGGATGTATTGCCGATATCGCTGGCCGCGATGTGCTGGAGCAGCCATGGTACGGGATCTTCTGCGGCCTGATCGGTGCCGTCCGTCGGCGCCGCAGCGGGCTCCGCCTCGACGAGCGGCAGCATGTCTGGCGGTTGGTGCAGGATAACATCAGCGAGGTACGCCATGGCGTCATGGTCTGGTGGAGGGAGACCTCTTGGTAGCAGAGCATGGGCCCGTGAGAGGTATGGCGGCAAAGGTGCCATGAAAGCCTCAGGGCCAACGAGCGTGGCACGAGCGCCCTGGTACTCCAGAAGGAGGCCGAAATAGCGGGTGGCGTACTCGCGGCTGCTCTGGATCCGAGTGAGGTTGCGGTTGATGCTCTGCCTGTCGGGGCCCGCTCTGTGCCAGATGTCCTCGCACATGTCGACCGCGGTGCGATGACGCAGGGCGTCGGTGGTGTCCTCGGACGCCTCAAGGAAGAGGTGATCGTACTGTGGCAGATGGAGCGTCGCCAGGATGTACGGGACGCAGTCCTCGAGCCATGCCCAGAACATGTCCTGGTTATCCTCACCTGGTGCCCACGCCGCAGCACACGGTATGAGCCGGCGCGGATCATCATCAGGTGCCAGAAAGCAGGGTCTTCCTCGGGTTCGCCCCTATCTCGCATGGGAGTGGTGGGACCCGTAGGGCAATAGCGGGGCACAACAGCGGGGCTGAAGCCGCCACTGTGTGCCTGGCCAATACTGCACGGACTCGCGGCAGCGGTACCGTAGACGATCGGGTCCAAGATGGTGCAGTGATCGTGCTTGTAGATGCTGTCATCGTAGAGGTAGAAAAGGGACGCACGTTCGACGTGCTGCAGAAGAAACCCACCTCCATGCTGGGGCGCACCGCCTGAAGACGGGTGTGCTCCAGCGAGCGAGGGGAGGGCCAGGCTGAAAGCAAAGCGCCACATGATGGCGAGGCCTGGCAGGCGGCGCGAGCGATGAGCCAAAGGCTGCATGTCAGCACGCATCTTTAGGTACCCCTGCATGCTCATGTACATTGCAACAAACACACCCACAGCAAGATGACAGGTGTCCCTACACCAGGTAGCTTGCTCGTGCTGCTGCCAAAAATGACATGATATAGCAAGGAAGAGGTACGACGAGAAGTGAGAAGGGATGCCTCTGAAGGCGCTTCCTCGGAGGGCTGAGGCGGGCCCTCTGAGGCACCTTCAATAGGGTTCCTGTGTGGCCCGCCCTTTGTCTTTGCCTTTGTCAGCCCCTGGGGGGCCCGTCCCTGGGGTGACCTGGCCTGGCTGGTCGATCCACCCGCAGACAGCCACGGGATCGGCAACTGGTGCAGCTTCCTCCTTTTTGGTATCGAGGGTGGCCACCTGGGGCAGGTGGATGGTACCCCCCGTGAGGTGCCCGAGGTGGGCCTGGATGTCGCCGCGCAGTGCAGCAGCTTCGGTAGTTGCCGTCTGTTGCTGCGTGACGACGGTGGCAAGCCCTCGTTCCAAGCCTGTA
>CAUYUJ010015031.1:244733-255002 GCA_963575745.1 Prorocentrum cordatum
TTCGCAGGACCGGCCACCGCCGCGGTCGCTTTGGCCGCGTCTGCATCCTGTTACCGCCGTTCCTCTGCAGCAAAGCCTGACGATCACGGCTTCGCGACAGGCGCCTGGATTCCCCTTCTCTCACTGCTGCGGCCCGCGCACCGCTCTTCATCTTGACGCGCTAGTCCGACGACATGATCTACGCTTTCAGTCCCTGGAGCCTGGGCCTCAGCCCCTGGGCGCAGTCGCGACGCCGCCCCGCGCCCACTGCCAGGGCGCCTCAGCACAGGCTTGCCGCACCAGCCTCTCCCGCCGAAGCTTTTTCCGCAGCGATGGCCCCCTTCCCCAGCCCGCCCCTCGCGGCCGCCCTCTCGCTGCCCCGCCTCTCCGACAGCCGGGCAATGGGCATGCGACGCGCCTCGGGCCACTAGAGCGCGCGCGCGGACCGCCACTGCGGCGCCGCGACGAGAAAATGGCAGGCATACATCGGCGAAGAAGCCACGGCGGGTCCGAGGGCCCTAAATGACCGTGGACTTACTGAGTAGCATCGCCCGTTGCAGCTGTAGCCGACGCAGGTTCAGGCGGCACGTCGCACGAGCTGCGGGTGGGAAAGCCGCGGCGGGATTTGAAGCACTATGTGACCGTGGACCAACTATCTTCGCGCATCCGGAGGTTGCCGCTGCCGCCGTTCGCCGGCGCTCCCCTCGCCTGGGGGCGAGCGCGGCAGCGCGGCGCGCGCCTCTAGAGGATGGAGGCCAGCCGTTGCTGCCGTCGCCGCAAAATGACCGCGGCGGCGCGGGTGAAGGATGGCGCAGAGGTCGGGAAACGCGGCGTTCGCCAATTAGCCGTTGAGTCGTCGAGAAATGAAGGAGTGGGCGGCGCCGCTCCGACCTGGAGAATGACGCGCGCACTGCTGCGAGCGTCGCGTCGTCACCGATCACGCAGAGGGCGCGCTCGCCGCGGGGACATATGCTTCCGATGTGTTTCCCTTGTGCTTGGATTGGACGCGGTCGCTGGCCGCGCTGGTCGGGGCGTCAGCTTCCGCCTTGACGCATATCAAGTCTGTCATTGCCAGGGTAGTGATGCCCCTTATTCTCGCCCTGGACGACTTGGATGCTGGCGGGCCGCGGCAGCGGCATGCCCTCCAGAGGGGATGACGAGATGGTGCGCTGCGCCAGTAGGAGCTGCCACCGATGCTGGCTAAATGCCCTGCCGTCCATCGCAAGGACCAGCCCTCGCTTGAAAAGGTCGGCGGTCGGCATCATGTCGTGTCCACTGTCCGGGGCTGGCGTAGTGGTGTGTCCCTGCTGGTGGCTATGTCTGCCTTGGCTCTTTGGCTCTGCGCGTGCGGGGCGCGGCTAGAGCACGTTAGGTCCGCTGCAGTGCTCTGGAGGCTGGGGCCGTTCGCGGAGCCTGGTGGCGGGTCGCGGTCGTCGGGCGCATGGCCCGTCGCTTCTGCTGCGGGGGCGATCGGGCCGCTGGCGCCATGGCTTTGCAATAGTTGGCGCGTCCAGTAGATCACGTTCCTGGCGATATCCTTCTCGAAGGAAGAAATAGCGAACGGCGCTGGCCCCCGTTGGGCCCCAGCGCGCGCCGAGCTCGACGTAGCTGCAGATCCCATCACAGGCACGTCGCGCTCGGCGACGCGCGGGCAGGTCTCCGCGATCCTCGCCCACCCGGCATGCGGAGATGCTGCGCAGATGGCGGATGATGAGGCGCACTACCACCGTCTGGTTGGTCGCCGCGTGGAGGGGCGGGGCGCGGTCGCCGACCGGCTCGCAGAAGAGGTCGCGCGAAGCTTCGCGGCAGTAGTGCACAACTTGGTCGTGCGCGATGCGGTCGATGCGACGTGGGTCCGATGCCCAGTCGCACAGCACATCTGGGTTGTTGACGTTCTCGCTGCAGTCCCTGCTGATCATGCGAGCGTGTATCTTGAATTGCGACATGTTCGGGTCGTACTGGACGCTGCTGATGGTGCGACTAGCCTGCCGATCGCGTCGCGTTGGACGTCGGATTTTATGGCCCCGAGCGAATGCCGAGAGGTGGCTCCTCGAAGGGCACCTGGGCCCCCTCGCGCACGGTAGACACAACCGCGGCGGCCGCGGGCCTGGTGGCCCTCTGTGGCAGGGTTGGTTCGCAAGGTATGCGGGCGCATGGCCGCGCGGCTGGGTCGCGCGAAGTGGGGCTGACTTCCTGCGCGGAGGGAATATGTTTGAGGGGCGGCTTGGTGGACACTAGCTGCACGTTGCATTGACCTGCTTGGTCCTCGGGCCGAGCCGCCTGTCGTCTGCGAGTTGGGCTGCGATGGCGGGCTGCGGCGTCGGGCGCGCGCCCGCAGCGCAGCGGGGGGGGGGGGCTGGCACTGCTTGCCGTCGCTGGTTGTTTGGTGGCGGTGCATGCCGGCGTCCCTCTTGCGGGGCGAGCTGCTGTCTGGTTGTTGCTCGCTGGCATGCTGGTCGCGGGGCTTGGGTCGGTTGGTCGGTTAGCTGGTCATCCATGGGGTTGTTTTGTGCGCCACTAAGTGTAGGGTGCTCGCCGCGGGCCAACGCTGGCACTGCTGTCGTTTCCGCTCGGCCGTCAGCAATCATATTCCTGCTGGTTGCGGTCCGCTTCCACTGCTGGTTCGGTCTGCAATGGCATCTGCATCGTGGCGTGAATGCTCGGTTCGGTCGGTTGGTGGTGGGCATGGCTGATTTCGGAATGGTCCGCAGCCGTAGGTGTGTTCGCCGTTTGGAAATCAAGCTGTCGCGTTGGTTCTTCAGGAGGTCGTCGATGTAGGTTTCGACCTCAGGGTTGCCCGATCTCGCGGCTCGTCCGTGGTCATCTCCGCGATGTTGTCCTTTATGGCGTCTAAGCGCCTCTTGCACACGCCGTCGCACTGGCTGCATTTGGTCACCTGGTCGCCCATGGCAGAGATGTCCACGCATGCCGAGCGAGCGGCTGGCGATGGCGCCCTTGGTTTCGGCGGTGGTGGCGGTGGTTGTCGTGAGTTTCGCGGCGAATGACGGATTTCTAACCACGTTCCCCTCCTCTCTGTGCTAATATTCGCCGCACGTCGCCCTGATGTCCCTCCTCCTGCCGCAAGACTAGGAAGTGCTTGCTGGGATCGTCCCATGACACCGTGAGTACTGACTGAACCTAGCTGAAGAAGTGCTTCGATTCAGGCGCTAGGTAGACGATCCATGGGCGTGGGCATGGGAGCTCATGCGTCCGATCGACTGGCATACCTGGGCGAATGTCCAGCTCCTGCAGCCGCGTTGCCAGCTCGTTTGGGGTCCACCTTCTGTGTTCTAGCTGGGATTTCGGTGGCAATGGGCACGCCGGTAGTGCAGGGTCGCGGTGGACTCGCGGCTGCGGCACAGGGTTGACGTTGAGGAGTATGTCTTGAGACACGCGCGGGTGGGGGTCGTGATTTCGCGGGGGTGGGCGCGATCGTTCTCTTCTGACAATCTGGCCCCCCTCAGGAGCACTGGGCATGATATCGATGGCCCTACTGTGCGGCGCAAAAACCACGAGCGCCAGGAGTGCCTCGTGGTCGTCGTTGACGCCGTTGAAATGGTCGCTCGACTTCGCAGCACGGGTCTCGCGGGCACCTTGGCGCAGGTCGTTGTCGAGGTGCGACATGAGGTTGTGGATGCCTGCTATCTGAACTCGCACGATGATCTCCTCATGCTCGATCCAGTCCAGTGCCTAGCGGCAGCGGGTGTCGCACCGTGGAAACTTCAACTGCGGCGGCCGCGATCCTGGTTGGAGCGACGGAGGCGATGTCGACGTCTGGCTCGACCTCGACGCCGGCTGGAGGGTGCCAATCAGCATTGCGAAAAGGTAGCCGCTGCGGGTTGCTGCTGGACGGTCGTCCAAATTAGAAATCGCACCTGGCGTTGAACTTTTTTGCGTCCGTGACTGGTACGCGGCATTCGGCTTTGTAGTTTCTGAGGCGCTCCAGCTCGCCATCGTCGACCTCCACCAGCGGTACCAAGTTTCAGGAAAGGCCGCCTTCGCACGCATGGGGCCCGGCACACATCTGCGCTGTCATGCGCAGAATACCAGCGGGCATTGAAGATCATATTGTCGACGAGTGGACGCGCGACTCAGCCCCCACGACCCACCAGCGCGTCCGCCAAGTAGGACAGCAGAGGCAGTGCTTCGCTGGTCTGCGCGAGATTGCCGCAGCCGTTAGCAGCGCCCAGGATGACGCCATCGGCGTCGTAAGTGTTATGAATGTATGCGTTGGAGCGGATTGCTCTCAGCTCAGCATCCTCGAAGTTCGCCTTCTTGTGGACGTGCATGGAAACATCTGGTTGATCTGCTGGGCGTTGATCAGCTCCTGCGCGCGGGCCCCTGTGTAGGGCGGGTTGAGGAAGATCAGTCGTTCTGTGCCTCCTCAGTACTTGCCCACGGTAGCGCTGCCATAGGGGCCCTCCTGTCTGCGACGCCCTTGTCGGCGCGCCGAGGTTGACCTTGCGCCACACTGCCGCGCGGCACTGCGGCGCGTGGGCTGGCCTCGCTGACCAGCGGCCAGCAGAGGACTTCACGTCGGGCGCAGCGCGGCCCCTGCTGAAGAAGCTCCGTAGAGCGTCGGAGGCGCCGGCGCGGGCTTCCCTCTTCCATCGGTGGTTGGTCGCGCCCATGCATCCCAGCGCGCAGCGGCGGTCGCGCGCGGTCTCCACCCATTCCCGAGGGGAGTTGACTGGAACGAAGACGGGCCACACCTCCAGTGCTGCGTAGGCAATGCAAGAAGGGGCACTGCTGAGTCGAGGTTGCGCTGCGAAGTGTCGGGCACTCGTGCAGCTGGCGCTGAAAGACGGGTCGAGCCTGGCGCCCTCCGGTGGCCGGCAGTCGAGGAGCCCCCACCCCTTCTCGGCGTCGTCGGCAGCGCGGGGCTCGAGGCTGGCAGCGCCGCTGAAACTAGGGCGGCGCACTACGCGCGGTGTCCTCTCTGCCGCGTTTCTCGAGTTGTGCCGCCTGTTTGGCGCTCTGCGCGGAAAGGTCCGTTCCTGTTGCGATTTCCACTTCAGCGCGACGTGCGGTTGTCGGTTGGATACATTGTAATCGATGGCGGCGTCGCATGGGTCGATTGCGTCGGTCAGCTCTCCACTTGGAGATCCGCTGGCGGCCCCGTCGTAATCCGACGCGCACGCAGGCGGCGCCGAGGCGCGCGACGTGGTCCATCAAGCGCGGACAAGCCTCAATCCATTGACCCAAAACTGCGTGGGAGGACGCGACGTTGAAATCGCTGACCATCCCCGGCTTCTCCCCCCGTCGGAACCGCAAGGGCGCAGTCAGATGAGAAGGGGGATGGGGGGGGGGGCATCTCCCGGATCGGGCGCAATAGAACCCCTGGCCAATATAGCTCAAGTCGCCGCGCCAGGTAGCGCCAGCCCATCATCCGCCGCAAAACTGGCAGAAACTAGCCGTCGTTGATGATGATGCGATTGGCCGCACCCCCGCGCCGTATCCCTGCTTGCTCCCAGCCGACGCCATCGCGCATCAAGAAAGGCAGCTCGTTGCCATTCAGGTCAAGCGCACGAAGGGCCCTAGTCCGCATCGCCCAGGTTGTCGGTTGGGGCAGCACTTACTGGGGGGCATGCCCTGGGCAGCGGCGGCTCGCACCAGGCCGGTCGCGCGCCCCTCCGCTGCCGCGATGGGCATCGAGGCGGGGGCCGCCGATGCGCCATGCGATCTGCGTTCCCCTGGAAGTCGCAGCGGAGGCCCATGCGCGTGCAAAATGCAATGCGATGCTCGCCGATGTTACACTCGCCTCGTTGCTCTGCCTAGGCGCCATCGTCGTCGGATCTCTTCGCTCATCGCCGCTGCACATATTCGGCGCACGCGGGCTGGACATGCATTGGCCGCGGCGCTTTGCCGCGCCCCACCCTCGTTGCACGCTGAGACAGGCGGGCGCGCCGCATGTCCGCGGCTGCACCTCGCTCAGTTGGGCCGTGAGAAGATGCGCGCGGAAAGTCCAGGCGTTCCTGCGGCATTAGGCCGGCCGGATTCCGCGCGACGAGGCCCATCATGCGCGGGTCGAACGCAACAGCCAGCTGCTCCCAACTAGTCGTCTGCCGTGGACATGTTCTCGATGCCCTAACTGCTGGTATTCAAATTGCGCGGGCCACGTAGAGGAGCAAGATCGACGTCGTCAGTGGCTGGCAGCCGATGTCAATCTGGTCATTCGCACGGTCGTTCGCCACTCTGCCGTCTCCCATCTTGTCGCGCCAAAAGAGAAGCCGCCTTCAAGTTAAGTAAATCGCCCTTGGTAGCACAATTGGCGACGTCGATGGATGGGCCTTCCGTCTGGGCGCTCTCAGACGGTTGAAAATTCTCCATCCACGCACGAGGATTCACTCATTGCCGCTGCCCGCTGCGCACGTGGAATACACTGCGAGCGCTCACCCCGGCGGGTCGCGGGACCGTTGGATTTCGCGCGGAGGGGTCGACGTGCGGCATCACGACTGGTGGTACGTCGTCGCGGGTGGCGTCGCGGTCCCCTGCGCAGTCGGGCGGTTCGTCTATTGTGTAGCTCTAGCTCGCCAGGTTGGCGCGGTCGGGTGACCCCATTCCACGTTTGCTCGCTGGGAAACCAACGCGTTCTGCCAGTTCTGCTCGGTCGTCTCGCCCGGTACTCGAGGATCATCCTTCGCCCATGGCATTGCACATGACGGTCTCGCTTGCAAGTGCTTGACTAGTCAGGTGCATGCGCCATGCTCCCGACTGCACGTTCTGCAACGCATTCCCTGCGCCCACCTCGCTGGGCACATTCCACACTTGCACCGTTAACCCACGCAGGCGAAGTATGCGTTCATCTTGAGGAACATGGCGCCGACCTGGTAGCACATGGGTCGGGGCGTCGGCGACAATGGTGGCATGGCTGGCAAGGCCAGCACCCTCCGCATTCTGGCATGGTTGGTGCCCGCGGCACCATAGCTCCTAGTGCGCTCTGCCATGCTGCCGTTGGAAGCATCTGCCGCTTGCCTTCTTAACTGCAGCGCGGGCGCGGGGAGGGTCCGCAGATCGCTCGGACTAGTTCGCCTAAGCCCATGTTGGAAGTCGGCCTTTCCTCCTGGCTGAAGTGGCTGTAGTCCAACGCGCGCTGCGTGTCCTTGTTCTCCTGGAGATGCCAGGAGGTAGTCAGTTCGCGTTGAAAGTTGGACAAGTGCTTGTCCTGGTCGCGGCTGGCCTGGCGCACGGTGACCTGCCTGCATCCTTTCATGCATTCCACTGCGAAATTGGCCGCGTCGCCGTCTGATATGTCGGTCCATACCTTATCGTTGCACGAGATGGTCGAGTACACCAGTAAGTCGTTGTAGATGACCTTCTTGTGGTAGGTCGGCATGTTCGGCCCATTAAAGTCTGCTCTCGAAAAGGCCCCCTGCTCATCATGGCAGCGTCGTTTCTCGATTTCGGACCCCACTGTTCCAGTGGATGTGGTGACGGTTCCCAACACGGCCTGAATGCTGACTAGCAACACGGTCTGCTCGTAGTAGGCGCTCTCGATGTTGGTAGCGCTTTCCGTCGCACGGCGTTCCTCGTCTGTCCTCGGTTCTAGTCATCCGCGATCACCTTGGCGATTTTTGCAAGTGCTAGGTTGAATGAGAAATCTGTCATCGGTGCTCCTGGTTTTGCTCCAGTTCCTCTTGGATCCCCACGTAGTGGCCCGAAGGTGGATGCGTGTATCCCGTGGTAACGCTGCCAAGCGCTCGTCGCCGATGTTGTCATCTATGCACGATGTTCCCTGCACGGCGCTGGCGAGCATGACTAGCATGGCCTCGAGAATGTCTTTGGTGTCGAAGAAGTCCCTCAGGTCGCGCCCGTCAGCCAGTAGCCTGTAAAGGACCTCGAGGACGACGGTGTAGAAGGCGCCCTTCACGTCCAGGAATCGCAGGACTCCGTCACTCCCGTGGTTATGGGGCATGCTGATGTCGGTCATTATGTGGTATGCGTGACGCGATAGGTGCTCTGGTGGCTCCGCACTGTAGGTCTCGATGTCGGGTAGATGCGAATACCTTGAATTTGGCCCTGAAGAGAATGTGGTGATGCCGTGTGACCACGCTGTTGAGCAAGATCACGCGCATGTCGCCGAAATTCTCGCCCGTGGTGGAACTCTGTGTGAATGAAGCCTACCATCCTCTTCTGAAGGAGAACGGCTCGACCGTTGCCAGCTGCGCGTTTACCAGCAGAGGATGGTAGAGCCTGACCATCTGCTTGCCGGCTGTGCAGCACGTGTTGTCTCCTCCGCCTCCTCCGCATCCTCCTCCTCCGCCTCCTCCTCCTCCTTTTCCTTCTCCTCCTCCTCCTCCTCCTCCTCCTCCTCCTCCTTCCTCCTCCTCCTCCTCCTCCTCCTCCTCCTCCTCCTCCTCCTCCTCCTCCTCCTCGTGGTCCTCATCCTCCTCCTCCTCCCTCCTCTCCTCCTCCACCTCCTCCTCCTCCTCCACCTCCTCCTCCTCCTCCTGCCCCTCCTCCTCCTCCTCCTCCTCCTCCTCCTCCCCTCCTCCTCCTCCTCCTCCTCCTCCTCCTCCTCCCCCCTCCTACCTCATCCTACCTCCTTCCTCCTCCTCCTCCTTCCCTCCTCCTCCTCCTCCACCTCCTCCTCCTCCTCCACCTCCCCTCCTCCTCCTCCTCCTCCTCCTCCTCCTCCTCCACCTCCACCTCCTCCTCCTCCCTCGCTCCTCCTCCTCCACCCTCCACCACCTCCCCACCTCCTCCTCCTCCCACCTCCTCCTCCTCCCCTCCTCCTCCTCCCCTCCTCCTCCTCCTCCTCCTCCTCCTCCTCCTTCCTCCTCCTCCCACTTCCTCCTCCTCCTCTCCTCCTCCTCCTCCTCCTCCTCCTCCACCTCCTCCTCCTCCTCCTCCTCCTCCTCTACCTCCTCCTCCTCCTCCACCTCCCCTCCTCCTCCCTCCTCCTCCTCCTCCTCCTCCTCCTCCTCCTCCTCCTCCTCCTCCGCCTCCTTTTCAACGGCCACCCTTTTCCTTCCACCGCTGCAGAACTGCATGATTTACACGTCCACGGCACGCACTAGCCCGAACAAGGTGTGACCCACATCGCTGCGACAGACAAAGACTGTTTCTCTCATATCTGCTGTTTCCCCGGAGCAGCTAACCGCATGCCGACGAGAATAAAGTACCCCCCCCCTTAAGTCGTTAGAGTTTTTTATAGTCGACCAATAAGAGTTTGGTCGGGGGCGCGGGGGCGCGGAGGCCGAACTTCATTATCATGGGAAAAGTTCGCCATCGAAGTTACTTCCTTCTTATTTTGAGATAACAACATCAAGCGAAGCGAACACGTTGTTTCAGGATGTCTCAAGCGAAACCAATGTCCTTCTGTCTCTTTGTAGTTATGTATGTCTCTCTTTCTTTCTTTCTCTGTCTCTCTTTCTCTCTCTCTCTCTCTCTTTCTCTCTATCTCTTTCTCCTTCCTGGCCTTTCTGTCTCTCTCTCTGTCTCTCTATCTCTTTCTCCTCCTCCTCCCCCTGGCGCCCTGAACTTGTTTCGCTGGGGTTGATTATCCAGGGAAAACGAGGCACGTGAGCTACCCTACACGGGCACTTAAAAATTTTAATTTTCATAAAGCGCTTGTAAATAAAATTTAATACATTTGAATCTTCAGATGTTTTGTTTTATCCTCCTTTCCTCTTCTCTTTATCCTTTTCATGTATTATTTTACTTTTCTTTTTTAAATAGATATTCTCTCTTTAAGTCCTTCCTTTCTTTTTCATTATGATGTATCTCTCTTTCTCTCTCTCTCTCTTTCTCTCTCTCTCTCTCTCCATGCCCCCCCCCCTTCTGAACTTTTTTACCCCTGGGGTTGATTATCCATGGAAAATGAAGCACATGAGCTACCCTACACGAGCACTTAAAACTTTTAATTGTCATAAAGCGCTTGTAAATAACATCTAATACATTTGAACTTGAGTTGTTTCCTTCTCTTTCTCCTCCTCCTCTGTTTTCTGTTATTTTTTGATGTTTGTTTCCTTTTTCTTTTTCATGTCTTTCTGTTTCTTTTTATTATTGTTTTTGTGTATCGTTTTCTCCATTCCTCCGCCCGCCTGAACTTTATTATCGCCGCGGTTGATTATCCAGGGACACCGAGGCGGATGAGCTATTCCGAGGATGTCTCAAGCGAAACAAGCATATACTCGAGGATGTCTCAAGCGAAACAAGCATATACTGAAGGATGTCTCAAGCGAAACGATACGTTTCTTAAGCGAAATGAGCAATAGTTCGACGGTGTCTCAAGCGAAATAAGCAATAATTTGTGGATGTCTCAAGCGAAACAAGGGATTTGTCGAG
>CAUYUJ010015031.1:260102-285102 GCA_963575745.1 Prorocentrum cordatum
CCTCCTCCTCCTCCTCCTCCTCCTCCTCCTCCTCCTCCTCCTCCTCCTCCTCCTCATAACTTCTCCCTCTCGCACACCATGTATAAGCCTCAAGCTTAATAACTGACAACAGCTTCACAGATGGAGGGCGGGTCGCTTCCTGGTTCTCGTCTTAGCGCCGTTCACAGATGCTGCAAATGTGCATGAATTGCACGTGTTAAAACCAATAGGTTTTCAAAATATGGTTCTCATTTTAGCGCCGCGCACATTCGCTTCAAACATGTGCAAGCGTTCCACGGATTGAAAACGGCTCGTTGTCAAAATGTGGTTCTCGCCTTAGCGCACCGCACATTCGCTTTAGAAAATTGTGAGAATTTGACGGTTTGGCGGCGGCGCCTTTTCAGAAGTGGTTCTCGCCGTAGCGCCACGCACATTCGCTGTAAAAGGTTGCAAGAAGTTTCACGGAATGAAGGCGATTCGATTTCAAAATGTGGTTCTCGCCTCAGCACCGCGCACATTCGCTGTAGAAAATTACAAGTATTTCACGGATTGACGGTGGCTCCTTTTCAACATTTGGTTCTCGCCTTAGCGTCGCGCACATTCGGTAGAACCCAAATGTCAGGGTTTCACTGCTTCTCATGGTTAAGATATCAGTAATGGTGTTTTGGACGGATTCCGGATAGTCAGGGCGCAACAGTTACAGTAATTCGCGGTGTTAATCCCAGGAACGGTTTTCTAGCACGACTCTGGATCGCCAAGACGTAACAGTCAGGTTGACTCGTGGTGTTGGAATCCTGAGGATGGAATTCTGGCACGCTCCAAGATGTTCACACGGTTGTCCTCGAACGGGGCAACTCCCTCAGTGGAAATGTCCCCCCGTAGGGGCCTGTGAAAACGGAGCTTGGAAGAAGTGTCTACTCCAACATCGTTGATGAGTCTTGGGTTTGCACTGGCCCTCCTCCTCCTCCTCCAGCGTTCCTTTCCTTGCTCTCCTCTGCGTATCTGTTTGCTTCTTGCAGATCGTCAAACATGACTGCGAAGGTCATCACGGCGAGCGGCAGCAGAACGCCGGCCGCGGGGTCTGGAGAAACACGCGCGAGCAAACAGGCACAGTCATGGCCTCAGCACGCAAGGCAGAGGGACGCACAGAGAGTCGGCAGAAGCGCACACTGCCGCAGCGATTGAGCCCGGCAGGCCCAGGGGGCAACGGGACGGCGGTGCGGCAACAGGGTTTGAACACGTGTCCCATGTGCAGGGCCACGGATACGGCCGAGGTTGCCCTTTGGCAGGGGCAATCTGGCACGACGATCGCCACTCGCGGCGGCGCTTGGATTGCTGAATCCTCCACCCCCCAGTGCCCCGTCCTTCCCACCTCCTCCCTACCCTCCCTCCTCTTCCTCCTCCTCCTCCTCCTCCTCCTCCTCCTCCTCCTCCTCCGCCTCTTCGCTATTCCTCATCCACCTCCTCAGGGCCGCGGCGTCGGGTGGCACAACCGCGCCCTCGGTCAGCCGAATCCTCCTCCTCCTCCTCCTCCTCCTCCTCCTCCTCCTCTTCCTCCTCCTCCTCCTCCTCCTCCTCGTCCCTCCCTCCCTCCCTCCCTCCCTCCCTCCCACCTCCCTCCTCCCCCCTCCCCTGCACGGCCAGCTTTGGCCCTCAAAGCGTGCATGCACACCAGAAGACAGAAAGAAGCGCCTCCAAGATAACTCCGAGGTAAAGGACCCATCTACCTTCACGTGCTTTGCCGTCTGACCACGCACGCGTGCGACTAACGGAATCGTGCTCGGTCATCGGGGGGCCCCGGTGGGCCCGCACCAAAGGTCACTCCGGCGAAGGGTCACTCTTACGTGTAGCCGACCAATACCCGAGCCGAGACGGTAGCAGGACAGATGGATAGAAAGGCGACACGAGCGGACTCCACACACAGCCCCTCCCAAGGCGTGGGCGGCCCCAGCGGCGCCTCCCTTGGTCTCGCCCCCGCGGAGGCGGGCCGGGCCGAAGCCTCCGCGGCACCGCCGGCCGCCGATGGATGCCACGTGGGCCCGCGGGCGGCTGGACACGGCGCGAGACGGCCTGAGGCCTTCACTCTTGGAGGCTGGCTCGAGCGACGGGGCCCTGAGCTGGGGCGCGAGGGGCACGCGGCTCCTGCTCAGAGGCGGGGACATTCGAGGCCTCCCAGATGGGGTCGAAGTGGATGGGTCGGAGGATCGCGCCGCCTCGCCCACGCATCGGCGACGCACCGGCGATGCATCGCCGATGCATCGCCGACGTCGACGGTGCATCGGCGACGCCGGCGCGAAGAAAGTCGGGTTCCGCATCGAGCGGCATCGCCGATGCATCGGCGATGCGGCGCGGTCCTCTGACCCCATCTACTCGGACCCCATCTAGGAGGCCTGGAGACATGGGCCTGATAGTAGGCCGGGGAGGAAGGCCGCTGGCAGGCGCTTGGGCCTCAGCCGCTTCGCGGGCGGTCCTATGGGCCGCTGGGCCAACAGGGCCTCCAGCGTCACTGGCGTTCCTCGGCGCGCAAAGCTGGCCCCACAGCGCAATCGTTCGGCAGCATGGCTGCGGAGCACGCGCTGCGTCAGGCGATCCACATAGACTCCCGAGCACGGGCGCCCCTCGGCGTCGCAGAAGACCCTCTGCCCTCGGAGGCCCCTGACCGCCCTGGTCGATCAAAGGTCGTCCAGGGAAAGGCTGCGGCGAGAGGAAAGGAATCACGGCGCGCGCTCATGGACGGAGCAGGTGGCCCCCCATCCCCCAACCCCCGACTAAGCCGCCCACAATAACACCACGCACGCCAAACCGAACACACACGCACACACAATACTCGAAGACCATCCCGACTCCAGAGCCAAGTACACACGCGCGCGAATCACCCCACATACTTCACGATGCTAAATGTCCACGCTGTGGTTGGTACCTAACCCCATCCCCCTACACCGCGCGACTCAAATGCGACCTCCCTCGCACAGCGCTTGGGCCACTTCGGCGAAGCCCTTCCAGCAGTGAAGGCGCCGCACTTGCTGCTGGACGAAATCGGAAGTCATGTCTGGCCGGTACGGGAACGCGACATGACTCTCTGGCCTTGTGCGCCAAATCAATAAAACTAGCTTGGGTGCCCCTGGGAGGAGGAAGAGGCGGAGGAGGAGGAGGAGAAGCAGGAGGAAGAGGAAGTGGAGGAGGAGGGGGAGGAGAAGGAGGATGCAACGCGCGCGACGCGGATTTCGCGCTGGTCGTGTGCCGAGCCCACGGCGCGGCCCGTGCGCCGAAGGCCAGTGCCCGGAACCTCGGCACTGCCATATACCAAGGGACCCAAGGACACACAAATAATCCCACCAGCCCTCTGGGCGTCGGTGGTTTAGGGCGTTTCCTCTTCCACCCCTCCCTCTTCCCCTTCGGGGAGGGGTTTACCCCTCCCCCTACCCCCTCCCCGTGGACCTGGACAGGGGGGGCCGCGGGTAGTTAGAGCGTCCAAAACGTCCTCGGCGAGGAGGTTTTGGCCCCATTTTGGCCTCCGGGGGGGGAGGGGCGTAATTAAGGAACCCCCCTTCGTTGACCGATCTCCTCCAAGATGGCCCCAGGAAACGCCCAGGAGGCCCCACGAGGTCCCAAGATGGCCCCAAGATGGCCCCAAGAGGCCCCCAAGAGGCCCCCAGGAGGCCCCCAAGAAGACCCTAAGCGGCGCCAAAAGGCCCCCCCCCCCAGCACCCCAGACCCCGAAGAGCCCCCAGGATCGCCAAGAAACCCCCAAGACGTCCCAAGAGGCCACCAAGAATCGCCCAAGAGATACCCCAAGAGGGTCCGAGAGGCATCCAAGAGACCTCTGGCATTTCTCTTCCTACTCCTTCTTTTCCTCCTCCTCCTCCTCCTCCTCCTCCTCCTCCTCCTCCTCCTCCTCCTCCTCCTCCTCCTCCTCCTCCTCCTCCTCCTCCTCCTATTCCTCCTCCTCCGCCTCCTACTCATCCTAGTCATCCTCCTTCTTCCCACTCTCTCATCCACCCATCCATCCACTCCTTCTCCTCCTCACTCCTTTGCACGGTTCGGCCGTCCTCCTCTTTGCTGCCGCACTGCCCTGATCACCTCAATTCGCCTGGACATCGTTTCTAGATGGGTTGGTGGGGATATTGTTTTGTTTGGCGGCTCAAAGGACAGATCCAGCGAGCGGGAATATATCGTCTGGGGCACAGAGCGAGATAATTGGCTGCAGAGGCGCATAGGCCGCTGTAGCGAGTACACATGCCAGGGACAAAATGACCCTAATTGGGGGCTGACGCAGGCGGCCCGACAGATGGGGACGCAAGCACAGAACCGGAAGCGGACGGAAAGGAGCTGTCGCACACGTGGCGCCAAGCTCCGACCGTACCGTACAGCGCGTAAGGGCGTGGAGCACGCCACACTGTGGCGGCACGGGGTGGCCAGGCGTGGCCGCACCGTCCATGCAACAAAAGGTGAGGCAAAGGAACAGGAGAGACACGGCGGGCGCTAGGGCACCCAGCTGGTGGGGATACGCGAAGCGTCTAGAATTACACACAAATGGCAATATTCCCCATATGTTCCCATATTTTCTGGGTTTTTGCCTTCCCCCCCACATCCCATATTTTCCCATATTTTCTGGGGCGTCGACAATTAATTGTGTTGGTGTGTTTTCCCCTCCTGGCTATACCAAGTCCCCGTGCACTTCCAAACAAAACCAATACCCCCAGCTCCCGAAGGCAGCACGGGTGCAGTGGGACAAGTCTGGGGATATGCCTTCGCCGTCACTGCGGCGCGCTGCGGTCTCGAATGATGGCGCGCGTTAGTCACGAGGACAACCAGGGGACGCCTCTCTCCGACACGTTCCAAACCTACTGTTGTGGCTGAGCGCCACGCCCAGAGAGTTACAGGAGCGCGGCAGCGCTATCTGCGACACTCGGGGCAGAGTAGTCCTTATCCGAGAAGGCGCGAGCCGCGGTCATTACCGCTGCTTCTGCGCCGGGAAGCGCGCGCGCAATCGGGGGCGGAGAAGTGAAAAAAGCGCCAAAATTGTCTCAATGTGGAGCGCGCTGCGCCGCTAATCCCGCGCGCGCCAGGCACGACGCGGGCGGGCCCAAACAACTTCCGCACGGCAGCTTGGCAGGTCGCTGTTGGAGGCCCGGAGCGCGTCTGGTCGGCTGTCAGGGCCGCAATGCATGCAGTCCAATTTGCCAGCGAAGGGCACCGCATCTTGCGGCGGTACCCATAAACTGGGCAATAACGGATGATGCGCTCCAGCTGCTCGCGCTTTACCGCCAAAAACGATGGCTGCATCTCGTCAAATATGATCGGCCCGAGGACGTCCCCATATCCCACGGCGAACAGCGTCTGCGGCAGAACAGTATAGTAATTGAACAGACAGATCGACACCCCATTTGCTGAGTGACGCTACTGCTGCGATAACGCAATGAAACACGTGCATTGCCATTGCGTTATCATAGCTTGTTCGCCCTTCCATGAACTTGATCAGCGTTGGTTTGGAACTTCCCCACCGTGGACCTTGAGGACACTGGCTGTCGCCAGGGTGATTAAACCGAACGAACTCCCGAATGGGTTGGTCGCGATGCTGCTCGATGAACTTAGTCGTTGTTTCTACGGGCCACACGTCCAAAATGTGGGAGGCGATGCCATGTGCGTCGACGAACGCGACAGACTCGACGATTTCCTAATCAACCAAGGATTGCCCAGAAATTACACAACTGATTGGCCCCTAACATGCGCAGCCAAGGTTCCTGCTCGCAGAGGCGGAGAGCTTGGCGCGCAGCGTCGAATGCGCCCCAGAGCTGCGAGGGAGTCAGCGCGTCTCGGTGCACGCGAAAATTTTCGGCGCGGAGAGGTGCAGCCCCCATTATTTGCAGCGGCGCTCTAAAGCTTCCGCTGCCAAGTGGAGGGGGCGTCTCGGACCGCCAGGGACCACTGGAAATTGATGCCTGCGCACTTGCAGCGGAAGGGGGAAACTCCTGCAGCCGCAGTTCGATGGCTAGATATTTCTCAAGCGGAGAAACATGTCGCCGCTGCCCCGTGTCCGACCACGGCGTGGGCGTCTCCGACCACGGCGTCTGCTTCGCGTTATCATTCTCCGTTGTTTCTCGTTGAACTTCATGCTTTGAAACCTCCTGCGTCGAAACCTCAGCCTGCGCCGCCTGGCGGCTTTGACCGCGGCCGACCTCGGTCCCGCGCGCGGCGCGCCCGCTGAGAAGTCGCCTCCGAGGTCGGCGACGAACGATGCGGGGACGCCTCTCACTTTTAGTTGCTTGAGCCGTCGTCGCGCCAGCCTGATGAATGGCTGCGACCCGACAGCCCCAGCAAACTCCTCGACTTCCAGCTCGAGATGCAAGTTGTCACGCGCGCGGTTGAGTTCAAAGCCCGCCGCAACAAAGACGTTCACGCACGCGTTCACACCCTCACCCCATGCCCCAAAGCTAAGTCACCAGCGAGCACGACAGCCTCTGCGCCTCGAGGCCTCGGTCGTCGATGGCGGGAAGGAAGCAAGCGCCGCCTCCGCGCGTTCCCATCGATCCCCCCGCCGCGATCTTTCGCGCCGCGCGCGACGGAACGAGCGCGACGCCCCCCGACAGGAGCCGGCGGCGCCGTCTAGGCGCCGGGGCGCGCCACCTCCACTGCCCGCAGACGCAACGACGCGCGGTCGATCACCCCGACCGACGCTGCCTAATTCTCGACGATCCGCCACCGCGCCCCCCGGGGTATTTTGAGGCGCGCTGGAATGCCAAGTGCTCTCTGCAAAAATTCTGCAATTCCCTGAACAACCCCCCCCCCCGCGCCCCGAGCTGCGCGCCGCCGCGCGCGCCGGCCCCCCACCCGGACCGCAACCCGTCGCGCGCGACGGCCCCCCCGCGCCCCCCCGCGCAGTCGACGCGCAGAATGCTAAGCTGGCAGCGGCGGGGCTTCCCGCGGGCAGCTGGGCAGCGAGGCGCTCAGGGCGCTGGCCAGATGCTGCCTCTGGCTTGACCGCCCGCCTGCTGAGTGCATCCTCTGGCATGCGATCCCGCGTCACTGAAGACACCCCACCCAGATCCCCGGCCCCTTCCCCACGCCGCGCACCGCCTTGCCAGGAGCTTCCCCCGAATGCGACGCGTGGCAAGGAAGTGCCCGAAGGGCCCGCGCCCCCCCCCTTGCGCCGGTGGTCGGGTCTAGACAAGGAAAACGGCGCGCGTCTTCACTGGCGCGTCTGCGCGGACGTTCACCAGGGCAGTTCCACCAGCCTTAACTTTCCAGGCAAGGCCCCCCGAGAAGTTGAAGCGCGCGGGGCGAAAGCGGCAGGGCGCTCAAGTTGCCCCCCCGAACATTTTCTATATCACGCGACGGTCATCCGGCCCAGCCGGCCGCGGCAGCTGGAGCGGCGGCGGCTGGAATTCGGCGCGTTGCGAAGTCGAAAAGGCGATTCCCACTTGTCGACCCCATTTCGCCCTCCGACATTTGAAGAATTCTGGAAGTCGGCTTGAGATGCCAAACCACGCGCGAACCTCTTCCGACCATGCAACTTGCGAGCCTTCGACCCGTCAGAACGCCGGACTGGACCTGCCGCATGCTGCTCAATCACGCCACGTTTCCCGGCTCTGGCAGGACTGCCTGCGACCTTCAGTTTCGCGCGTAGCCTGCAGCGCTACAAACGTTGCAACTGCCACACGCAAGTCGCCCGGCGCTTTCTCGCGCGCCACAACTTGCATGTCTGGAACAGATTGGGAAACATCTCGGAATATGGATTCCCACACTTCCGCATGACTTGAAAGGCCCACGCCTGCCGGCATCTGAAGTCAAAGCAATCCATCTCGCGGCGTATTTGTCCGTCTCGCGAGCTTGCATCATGCGGGGGGTCATGGCATGACGCGGGCAATCCAACGTAATGTTCGAGCAAAATGCTCTCTCAGGCACTGCTCGTTGGGAGCACGCCGGCTGGGGCGGCCACTTCAAAAGTCGAAGCTGCGCCAAGTCGCGGACCAGACGGTTTGGCACCCACGATTCCACGATGTCCAGGAGCTCCCGCGCAACAGCTGTTGCCCGCGCCCAACGAAATGATTGAGACGGTTCTGGGCTCGGTGCCTGCGTGGGCCGTTGCTCGCAAGTGCCTGCGCCCCGGTGACTGCAGAGGCGCAAGACACTGGAGAAACCCGCAGCGAAACGTGGAAGTCTCCTCCACCGGCGGCTGGATCGCCATGCTCTGCCATGCCCTGCCCTCGCGCTGCGAACACCTGCAGATGGCATGTGTCGAGGCCCACCTTGCCCGTCGAATGAAAAGAGCAGATAGCAAAGACTCTCTAGCAGTCCATTCTCCAAAAAAAAAATCTACAAAGCTGGACTTGGAAAGTGTCTCCCTTGTGACTTGCGATTCCCCAGGAAAGCGTCTGGATGACTACGCAATACGACTGCTGCTCCTGATGCTGCTCCTCTGTTTGGTCCATCTATGGCCCAGGCGGGGAAAAACCTCCAGCGTTTCCTTCGAGATTGATTCTGGGCGTAAACGCGCTTGTCATTCCTGGCCCTACGCTCTTGGAGCAGGGCGATCCTTGCCGTGATTTCGGGACGTGTTGCCTCAGAATTGCCCGACCGGTGGTCTTTGTCGCGGTTGCATGCAGGTTCCTCGTTGGATTGCGCACGATCAGGTTGCTCACCAGCTCAAGGGGAGCCACCGGGAGTCCCTGACGCCTTGGATCTGCCGGAAGCCGAGGCTCCTGCAGAAGTGGGCGGGCCCCCTGCGGGGGGCTTCTGGAGTTGCCCTTCGTGGAGCGTGGGTGCTGCTCCTGCTCCTCCGCCTCCTCCTCCTCCTCCTCCTCCTCCTCCTCCTCCTCCTCCTCCTCCTCTTCCTCCTCCTCCTCCTCCTCTTCCTCTTCCTCCTCTTCCCTCCTCCTCTCCCCTTCTGCGGGCACCCGTGGCCGGGGGCGAATGTCCTGCTGGGCAACTCACTCAGGGCTGCCGCCAGCGCAGTGGTCTGTTGGGAGGGAGGACCTCCTGCTGCGCCCGTTTGCGCAACGGCTGCGTCGAGCGCGGCGCACCTGCATCAGCCCTGGACTACTTGACACCTCTAGCTGTGCGAAGGGCGCCACAATATCGCGAAAATGTCCGATCGTGCCCAAGGAAAGCCACGTTTTCGTGCTACTGTAGCCTTCGTCCCCGTTCTGTTTCTGATTCATCCGGGCTATGAGATATGCCAAATCCTTCTTTCCCTCATTTTGAGCACCCCACCTCTGAAATGTCACATTCTTGCGCCGATAATGCATATGGTCGCACTGCACTGACATGTACGATTTGCCTGGGTTATGACATGCTGTGAGCTGCTTAGTAAGAGAAGAAATCGCGAGCCCAGTCGATGCCTACCCCCTTGCCCTCGCATTCGCAAGTCGGATCGATCCATATGCCGCGTCTGATTCACAAGGGTTAAATGTCTTGGACATGCTGGGCGGCAACATCACAATGCGAGGCTTTTCCAACAAGCCTGACCCTCTTCTCTCTTGCATTCGCTGTAGCATGTTCGGCCTTAGACATGATATTGTATTTGCGGTTTGAGGACTGTGTGGGGTTAGGGAATTTCCTGCGGAGGGCACTGCTCCACCCTCACACGCACCAAGCGACCGCCAACTATGCCCAGCTGAACGGTCAATCGCAACATCGCCAACCCATGCAAACAGAATGCGCCCCCCTGTAATGAAGCACGGCGTCGGTCAATTCATTCAGTGCGCAATTGGGGGTATTCTCCTGCAGGGCACTCTTGAGGAAACTCTGCTTGCTATGGTGTCATTCGTTCTTGATGAGGAAACTCTGCAGGTTTAGGGATATCCTCTGCAACACGGTGAAGCAATCCTGCTGGACCCGGAGAGCTCGCTGCGCCCCTCGCCCTCCCGATCCAGCACCTTCTGCACCCCGTGATGCCCGCGTGCCTCTGCCACCCTTGAGTTCCTCCTCCTCCTCCTCCTCCTTCTCCTCCTTCTCCTCCCTCCCCTCCGCAGAAGCTGGTCCTCTCGCGGTCCTCGGCGTCCTCACGCCACGGCCCGAGCTTGGGGCCTGGCACCCTTGCCCTGACGAGGGGGGCCTTTGGGAGCGGGAGGAGACCGTGGCTGGCAGGGGAGAACGTACTGGCTGACCTGATGAGGCCGCTGGGCTCCTGCTTTGAAGTCCTGGCCTTCTCGTCCTCCGACGGGGTATTGGAAGTGGGTATGGCTCGGAGGTCGGGAACGGGCAGTCCTGGTTGAATGAGCTTACGGTGTTGTAAGCCGAGCTTCTGCAGAGGAGGATGCCCATTGCGACAACGCCAATATCAAACGATGTGCTGCGGTTGGACATCCCAACAGTGAGGCAGGGGGGAAGCTGGCTAACATGTAACCTGTAGGTGTGTGGATTCCCACATCTGGCTGCGGAGTCTTCGTTGTGGGACGAGTCGTATGCGTCGGACGCCTCTTCGAGGGTGGTGGATTAAAGGTTCCCACACACGGCCTTGGGCAAAATGGCTTGAGCTACGGACTTTCCCCCTCCCTTCCCCTCCCCTCCCCTCCCATCCTCCTCTTCCTCCTTCTCCGTCTCAACCGCCAAGGGGCGCCACCAGAGGTCGGGAGCGCCAGGCGAATCCGGTGGAACCCTGAGGCCGCCAGGACTGGCAACTGGGGTGGCCGGGGAATGGAATCCGAGCGGGCCTGCCCGAGAGTCTTGCCAGGGGCCCTCCGGGCAGGGTGCATCTGTGCGACCGCGCAGGCGCCGACGGTGAGAAGGAGCTCGGGGGAGGGTCACGTGCGCTTGTGGCTTGCGCATTTCACACCTGCTTCACATCTGCTCATCGGCTGTTAGCGACGCACGTGTCGCACGCACCTTTGCCAGCACCTGCCTACTCACCTGTACATGTAGCAGCTCAACTCGCAGCGTATACCGTCTTCTCTTTGTGGACGTCACTCGCCAGTAATTCCAAAATGGTGACTTCCCAAGTCCTGTGCCCTCTTGAAAACGCCTCGGCTCCAAAGAAAACTGTCTGGACTTGTTTCTCGCCGTCGGCACGCTGTCTGTTCTTGCAAGCGCGTTCGCTCACAATGGGCTGCTCATGGGTGTTCTCCGCTTGCGTTCGCCAGCCATTTGCGGCACATGAACTGCATTATGAGAAGCCTCTCACTCGACATTGGCGCCGGATGGAGCTGCTTGATGTGCTTGGCAATGCGTCGGTTCCACAAATGGCTCTTGACAAAATTCTATCGCCAACGGCTCCACAACGGGTTCATGTCCCGGCGGTGCCCGTGCGCTTCGCCTTGTGCATCTTGCTTCGTCCACTCGCGATCTGCTCCACTAGAGCGTCTTGGGCATGCTCGTGGGTGTGGTGCCCTGTCGCGATCAGATCCACATTGCAATAGTTTTCAGAAGCTCCGCGGGAGCGGGGATCACCAGCTCACTTCGTCGCAGTCGCTCGCCACCTGCTCCATTCGCGTTGATTCGTCGCCTCCAGCCTCTCGACGAGTTACCTCCCCCTCCTCCTCCTCCTGCTCCTCCTCCTCCTCCTCCTCCTGCTCCTTCCGTTCCTCCTCCTTTTGCTCCTGTCCCTTCCATCCGTCGGAGCGGTTTGTGATGCTCTTTCGGAATAGGCAGTCTGGCTTTGGTTTCCTTGGCGTTGTCCACTCGCCAACGGCCCCGCGAGAGCTAGCTGGCCTGGCGCATTCAGCACGAGCACCAAACACGAAAGACTGTTGTCCAGTGAAGGGTTTCGCTTCGTCGCAGAAGCCCTACTTCCGACAATTTGACGCAAGATCGGCGGCGCACCAGGAGGGGGAAGTGAGCAGGGCACGCCTTCTCAGAAGGCGGCAGGTCTTCTCGGAAGCCCCCCGGCCTTCTGAGAAGACCTCTCTGGCTTCGGAGAAGGGGCTCAAAAAATGTCGCTTTTGAGCCATCTGAAAAGGAGCGCCCGTTCTGCCTCCCCCTCTGGGCGAGCCGCCGACAGGAGCAAGAGGCGAGCAGAGCAAGCACGGATACCGAGCAGCAGATACCCGGAAAGCAACAGCAGCACCACGCGCACGAGCGGAGCCCACCGCCCGGCCGGCGGGCACGCAGGCGGCAAAGCCAACAAGGCGGGCGTCCCGGACAACATGACAAAGGTTCCTCCTCCTCCCCCTCCTCCTCCTCTTCCTCATCCTCCCCCTCCTCTTCCTCATCCTCCTCCTCCTCCTCATCATCATCCTCCTCCTTTTCCTCCCCGTTCTCCTCCTCCTCCTCCTGCCTCCTCCTCCTCCTCCTCCTCCTCCTCCGCCTCCTCCTCCTCCTCCTCCTCCTCCTCCTCCTCCTCCTCTCCTCCTCCTCCTCCTCCTCCTCCTCCTCCTCCCTCCTCCTCCTCCTCCCCCCACTCCTCCTCCTCCTCCTCCTCCTCCTCCTCCTCCTCCCACTCCTCCTGCTCATCCTCCTCTTCTCTCCTGCTCCATCATCATCATCATCATCATCATCATCATCATCATCATCATCATCATCATCATCATCCTATCCTCATCCTCATCCTCATCCTCATCCTCATCCTCATCCTCATCCTCATCCTCATCCTCATCCTCCTCCTCATCCACATCCTCATCCTCATCCTCATCCTCCTGATCCGGGAATCGGGCGCGTTGCCCCGGGCCTCCAGTGTCCGATACGCTGTCCTGCGAGGTCACGCGGATGATGTGTTCCATCGTCTTGTCGTCGGAATCTTTGTTGACGAGGGCCCGGAGGGTGAACACGTCGTTCTTCAGGCGAGCGCCCTCGTCCCGCAGATGCGAGACTTCGCTCTCGTGCAAGTGCAACAAGTAATCCTGGGGGGGGGTCGAACACATGCGTCCGCACAACAGAATACCCAACCGAAACGAGCCCCTTTCCCTTATTCACCACCGCTGCGCATGCTCCCCACCATCATCATCATCGTCATCGTCGTCGCCATCACCATCCTCATCATCACCATCATTGTCATCATCGGCATCATCATGATATCCGACGTGCGGCCCGACGAACCCCAAAGACAAAGAGCCCTCGGCGTGCGTAAGAACCAAACAAATGATCGCAAGGATGGGGGAGTAGGGCGAGCAAGCTCCAGATCACTTCCTTTTGCTATCATAGCCGCTGTGCTCACGTGATATCCGACGCTCGTTTTCTGAAACACCACATGTTTAAAGATTGCGAGGAAGGCCTGGCCAAAGGGTGGCCACGGGCGTCGGGGCGCAGCGGCGCTGGTTCTGCCGCACGGCCTCACACAACCCCAAAAACAGGGAGGCCTCGACCTGTTCCAACCTTGCCGTCATTGCCACGTGTCTGAAATTCGTTTTGCCCTCTGGGTGCGTTGGTGGCCCAGTCATCAAACACTCAGTACAGCTGGAGCGAGGTGAGCAAGCTGTTCAACACGCTGCCAGCTGTTAGACGACTTGCGGGCGAAGGACAGGGCGGCCGCGCACCTCTGGAGATGGCGACGCGTGGGCTTGGCAGGCCCCCAGCGCCCACGGCATTGTAGCAGCCCCAGGTTCTGAAACGAGCGGAAGCAGTGGATGGCCCCGCCCCCTCGCAACGACCCACGGTTGTAAGGCAAGTCGCCGATACCAGCGAGGCGGCAGGCAAGTGAACCTCTGGGTCACTCCGCGCCGCGCCCCGGGCACAACGCCGCTGTCGGCGAGAGGGGGCCAGAGACGTGCGCCACCAAGATCAGCCGCGCAAGATCGTCGATCAGGACGCTCTGGAACTTTGGCCGCCCCATCTCTGCGCCTGGGCAGCGACGGCCAGCGCCAAGAGCACCTCGACAGGCGCGGGCGCGCGCACCTCGACCAGCTCGATATTGCGCCAGCGAGCCACCGCAGCCCAGGCTGGGTGCAGTCGACCGCGGGTCTGTCTGTGGCCAGCGAAGCTGGGCGCCAACCAGGACATCGGACCCCTAGGGGCACGGCGCCCTCGCGTCGTAGAGGTACTGCGCGCAGGCGACGAGGGCGGCGTCGAGCAGCTCGACGTCACGCGCGACGTCGTCAAGGCAAAGCAGCCCTCGCCTCTGGAGCCACAGGCTCCACTTGTCCAGCATGACGATATACCAACGGACAGCGGCAGGCTTGCCTGCCACTCCGAGATCCCGCCCAGCCCGAAGCCGCGCGCCGCGAGACTGCACCCAGGCGCGGGTGGGCCTTCTCCTGGAAATCCGAGCCAGCTGCAGAAGATCCCCAGGAGCATCAGCAGCGTGGAGAGCGGCAGAACACGCCGAGCTGCTCGGCCACCGCCTCGCACCACTGGCTAGAATACTCTGCCGCCGATTCCGTCAAACGCCGCCGTACGCCGCCCTCGCGCTTGATTCCGCCCGCCAGGGCGAGGCGCTGGCGGCTGCGGTCGCCTTGCCATGCCAGTAGGGGCAGGAACGGCCACCGCCCCTTCTGGGCGGTGGTCTCGCGCCAGCGCCTGCCCCACACGCACCAGACCATGACGCGCTCGCAGAGCGGGCCCGCGCTGAGGACGCCCGCCGAAGAGATTGCTGAGGGCGCTCTCCCGCTCGCAGGGCGCCTGCGCGGTCGAGGGCCTTCGCGGGATCCAGCCATGCCTCCACGCACACGTCGACCAGGGCCCCCTTGGGACGTTGCCGAAGCCCCCCATGCCCGCTGGCGAGTCCGAGAGGGCCACGAGCGCAAGTTAACGAATCGTCAGCAGGCCCCGCAAGGGGGGCACAGGGCGGCCACCATCGGCCTGATCCCCACGATGAGCTCGATCCTGGGCGAATGCGTCAGGGTCCGCGAGGTCCTCGAGAGGCCCGCGCAGCACGTCGCGGCCGATGAGGATACAGCCGCGGCGCCCCAGAGCGGCGCCGAGGGAGGCCCTCGACCCGCTGAAGGCACGGTAGAGGACGGGTGGTCGGCGACCGAAGACGGAGCGGCGCACGCGCGCGGCCCAGCTGCAAAGCTTCTCGACGGCGGCAATCGACTTAACACCATACGAGGACGCGGTCTGGCCTTCCGCGACCGCACGCCTGACAAAGGATCCAAGGGCGACGGCCTCGCGCATCGATGCGACGCCGGCCCGAAAACCAATAGAACAGCAAATGGAGCAGGGAGCCACCCCAAACCCCGCCCTCCAGGACCTCGAGAAGCTCGTCGGGATCTGGGGGCCTAGGAGGGCCCGCCGCGACCGCCAGTCGAGGCGCCCGTGTTCCGCCACCGCGGAGTCGAGCAAGCTCCCGAACAACGGGAACAGGAGCACTGGCCCCATCAGTTCGTCAATCACTGGATTCGGCAGCCGGCGCCACGCTGCGGGGCCCACGCCAAGCAGACGAAGCCACGCAAAGGGCTCATCCACGAAGCACGCGGCGGCCCGGCGAAAAATCAGGCGCGCACCCAGAACCTGGCCAGCCTACGAGAGCGCCCGCCGCAGCCCCGACGAGGGCGACGCACGCGGCGACCACCCTGAGCTGCTCGACTTTTACCACCTCCCCGCCTACATCGAGACACGCCGAAGAGATCACTGAAGAGACCCCCCCCTGACGGCTCCGCTGGGCTGACCCAGGGTCGCACTCCCCCCCCCGTCTCTCGATGCCGACCCGATCGCAAGTCTAGCGCCCCTGCCAGACCCGCTGAAAAGCCGCCCGTCGCATCGGATCCGAGGCGCCAGGGCCGTCGCAGAAGCCAATGACGACGCGGTCGCCCGAGTAGACGCCATCCACGATTCGGTCTGAAGGGGGGGCCCGACGATAGGCGAGCCGGCCCTCGTCACGGAGACACCCTGCGGATCGCAGGCAGCGTTGATGCACGCCCTGGGCCGCCTCCGAGGCCGTCTGGCCCCCCATGGCAGGAGCTGCCAATGCCGGCGCGATCCCGCCATGACCGCGCCGGCGAAGGTAGTCCACCTCGCAGGCAGCCCCCTGCTCCAGCAGCTCGCTGGCCCTGAGGGCGAAGCCAAGGATGGCCCCCTGGACCCTGGCGCCCGGCCACTGCTGGAAGTAGAAGAAGTCCTCGGCGTCGTCCGCGGAGATCGACAAGGGCCCGCCCTTCGGGGGGAACAGTTCTCCGAACTGCGAGGCATGGGGCCGGGCGGCGAGACGCTCGAGGCACGCGCATCGACTTCCGGGGAGCTCTGCGGCAAACGCGCACTCGCGGAGGAAATCAGCCAGGGAATTCTCGAGCATGGCGGCGGCGCCTGTCAATGGTCACCCTCAGCCTGCGGTCGCCCTTCTTCTCCGCGCCCGCGCCGAAGGGTCGAGCCCGGACGGGGGCGCCCGCGCGCAGCTGGAAGCTCTCGGGGCGCGCGAACCACAGGTGCCGAGCACCCCATGCACGCGCTGCCACCGCGGCCCAATGGTCCAGACGAATGCACACGGGGGGCAGCCAACTGGGCAGGCGACTCGCCTCGAGGTCAAGGACACGGGACGCTCGGAAGATGGGCAGGCGCAGGGGCGGGCCGCGGCTGCGCCGCCGCCCCGGGCGGCGCCGCGGGCGAGCTCTGAAAGGGGGACTGGCATGGGGCGAAGGAAGCAGGCGCCAGCGCGACTAGGGCGGGCCCCGCCCGGAGGAGTGGCCCCGGCGCGACAGGGGGAGCTGCCGCAGGAGCGAGGCCACGGGCTTCCTGGCCGCCAAATGGCACCCAGCAGCTCGCCCTTGAACTTCCCGAGGGCGATCCGAAGGTCGTCGCGCAAGACGACGACGCGTCGAGGGGTCGAAGTCCTCTGGGCACCGCACACCGCCAGCCCATGCCCCACAGCATGGCCCGCGCGCCCACCTGTCATCGGGGGGGCGGCGGGCGCGGGCCCCTCCGCGGGGGCGGCCAGCGGCAGCGCCACCCTCTGAGGGGGGGCGCCTGGCGGGCGGGACCATGGGCCCGCGAGGCTCGCCAGGAGCCCCTCTCCCTCTGTGCCCAGGCTGCCCGCCACGCAGGCGCCACGCGGGCGACCTGCCCACGCCTGCGCGGCAGCCTCGCGGGCTGCGTCGACCTCGCCGCCCCCTGCGCTCTCGCCATCGTGTTCGTCGGCGGTGAAATACATTTCCCCGTCGACCTGCCCGTCGACAAAAAGCTGGGCGCCAATGCGCATCGGGTCACCGCGCGCCGCGGGATCGGGGCACAAGACGGGTCGAAGCAGGAACCCGACGTCTCAGTCCTCAGGTTGCGGGGCGAGCTCGGCCAGCTCGAGTAAGTCTGGCTGGGCAGAGCCGCCCGCCGAATCGAAGAACTCGATTACTTCGGCCTCCGCGCTTCTGTGGGTCAGCCTCCCCCGGAACGCGGGTGAGACCTTCACGCAAGCAACATCCGCGGGTATCTCCTCGCCGAGGGCAAGCCGCCGCCACCGAGACAGTCTACGGGGGCGAGCGAAACGACTTTTCACGGGAGACAGACGGCGGGCACCACACTCAGGAGCTCCTCCAGCTCGAGATTGCGCAAGTCGCCCTCGGAGAAGCCGTCGACGGGGACGGGGCCGTCGAACTTGACGAACTTGGCCCGACGACGCGGGCTTCGCACCGTTCCGCAATGCCGGTGGCGCGGGCTCCTGCCATCGGCACCCAGGGGGGCTATGAACGCAGCAGGACGTCCCCCGTCTGCTGCAGCGCACCTGCGGGCAGCCTCGTCATCGCGCTCTGGCCCAGCCGAAGACCCCGACGGTGGCCAGGGAGGTGGGGTCCTGCTGCTCGGCGAGGAATTTGTCGATCGCCTCGCCCACCGAGGGAACCCGACGCAGGCGGTCGCGCCCGCTTGTGTACCTGCCGTCCCTGAGCCTGGCCACGATCGTTTGCCACGCGATCGCTGCTCCCCTGTGCACACCCATGAGGTCCTCGCTGCAACCAGGGGCGGACCAGACCGCGCAGCACTGGCTGCCAACGGCAGCGGCGGCCCGAACCACAGTCCAGAACCTGCCACCCCGCTGGGCGGCCTGCGCTGGGTGCTCTTCGAGGTGGCAACCCAAGGCGCACCCTCTGGGTCCTGCGCCGCTTCAGGGGCGGCCTCCTCGCCGCTGAGAGCGGGCCGGGAGTAGGCCTCGAATCCACGGGCAGGCTCGTGGACAGCCCGCGCCCTGGCCAAGGGGCCTCCGTGCATCAACCGCGGGCGCGCCCAGCGCGTGGCGCGGGGCGGGCTCGGTCCGAGAAAGCTGCACAGCACTCTCTTCATAACCGTCGTGCTCACATCATTATTCTCATCATCAGCATCATCGTCAGCATCATCATCATCATCATCATCATCATCATCAGCAGCAGCAGCAGCAGCAGCATCATCAGCATCATCATAATAATCTTCGTCATCATCACCAGCAGCATCATCGTCATCATCATCAATATCGTGGTCGGCATCGTCATCACCATCCTCATCATCATCATCATCATCAGCATCGTCATCATCATCACCATCAGCATCATCATCAACATCATCATCATCATCATCATCATCATCATCAACAACATCATCATCGTCAGACTCGTCAGCATCATCATCATCATCATCATCATCATCATCATCATCATCATCATCATCATCATCATCAGCATCAGCATCAGCATCAGCATCAGCATCAGAAGCAGCATCATGCTGCTGGTGCTGCTGCGCTCGATGCTGGAACTGGGGGTGAGACTAAGAAGCAAGAATTATCCCAGTGCGACCCTACCTAGAAGTTGGAACCCCTAGGAAAGCAGCATTAGTAGTAACAGTAACGCTAAGCTAAAGCTAAGCTAAAGCTAAGCTAAAGCTATGCCACAGCTAAGCTAAAGTTAAACTAAAGCTAAGCTAAAGTTAAGCTAAAGCTAAGCTAAAGCTAAGCTAAAGCTAAGCTAAATCTGAGCAACAGCTAAGCTCAAGCTAAGCTAAAGCTAAGCTAAAGCTAAGCTAAAGCTAAGCTAAAGCTAAGCTAAACGCTAAGCAAAAAGCTAAGCGAAACGCTAAGCTAAAGCTAAGCTACAGCTAAGCTACAGCTAAGCTAAAGCTAAAGCTAAAGCTAAAGCTAAAGCTAAAGCTCCCAGGGGACTGGGGGGAACCGCGGGGCGGGGACTGGGGGAACCGCCCGGGGCGCTTTGCACTGCCCGGCCCCTTTAAGCTAAGTGAGTAAGAACCCTTCTAGGCAGAGCCTAGGTAGGGAATAATCGATGGCAGCCCACTACATCAGAACAGAAAGGCGCAAATCAGCCCCGACCCTACACCCCATCCGTTGATGACGTAAAAAGGAGCGATGAGGAAAGGAGAGGAGTGATGAGGAAAGGGATGGATGAATGGGATTGTTGGGGACAGGTGAGTGCGAAGCCGAAGTATGGGACGATGAAAGTATCCATTTCATCCTCCCCTATCCTTCCGTCGGTCCCCTGGTAGTGAAGAAGAACATCATCAATGGAACAAAGAGGGGAAGCAGGGATGATGCTCGCACGCACGTGCCGAGCTCCTTCAACTTGGACATCTGCTCCAGGGCTGCGATGAAATCCGGTGGCTGCACTTTTATGTCCATGGCCATCTGCGGCCAATTGACGGCGAACTGCCGGCTCGGGCTACTTGATATTTGTCAGTGCCCTGCGCGCGGCAGACATCTGGGGCCCAGTGGCTGCAGCAGGGGGTTGAGATTGGGACGACGAGAGGGGCGGTCCCTACTGGCGTCGGGTTGGAAAGAGAAAGCAAGGAGAAGTAGCCAGAAAGAAAAGAGAGACTGATATATATATAGAGAGAGAGAGAGAGAGAAAGAAAGCGAGGAGAGAATGAAAGAGACAGAGAGAGAGCGAGACAGAGAGAGAGAGGGAGTGAGACGTAAAGATAGGTGGCATGCGAAAGGGAGGGGGTAAACAACAAACAAGCAAGCACAAGGAGCGACAGGCAGTACGGACACACAAACAGACACTCAGGCGCGAGCTCTGCCGCTTTGCCGGAGGATGATGGGTGAGGCCCCCATCGGCTTGCATCAGGTTGAGGACTTGGGATGCTGGACCGTTGATAATCCAGTGTGCGTGAAATATATGTTCTACCACGCGGGTCAAAGCCCACGACACAGTTGAATATCTTTATCTTCCACCACCCTCCCTCCCATCCAAAACCCATCCTCATCCTCCCCAACATTTTCTTACCCCTCCTCGATCTTTGCCTCCACCTTCTCTGGCCCCTCGTCTTCATCCTATTCCTTCTCCTCCTCCTGCTCCTCCTCTTCCTCCTCCTCCACTTGCTCCTTCCCTTCCTCCTCTTCCCCGTCCTCCTCTATCTCTTTTCCTTATAAATCTCTCCTCCCCAACGCACCCCGACACGTGTCGGTAGGGTGGGCCGGGCGTGTCGCCTGAGCTTTACTCACCAATTATGATCCGCAAGCCTAAAGTTTGCAAGAGCTTCACGGTTCGAGGGTGGGTCGTCTTCAAGATGTGGCTCTCGCCTCCGCGCCGCGCACATTATGTTGTCCGCGGGCGCCAAGATGTGCCAGACTGAATAATGCGCCGCGCACATGCATCATGAAAGTTGCAAGACTTTCATGGATGGAAGGCGGGTCGTTTTCAAAATGTGGTTCCCGCTTTTGCGCCGCTGACATTCGTCTTCACAAAGTTTGCAATAGCTTCACGGATGGAAGGGCAGTCGTTTTTTAAGTGTGGCCCTCGCTTTAGCCCCGCACACCTTCGTCTTTGGATGGAGGGCGGGTCGTTCTCAAAATGTGGCTCCCGCCATACCGCCACCCACATCCGTCTGAAAAGATTGCAAGGGCTTCACCGGTGGCGGGCGGGTCGTTCTCCAAATGTGGCTCTCGCTTCAGCTCCGCGCGCATTCGTCTTAAAAGTTCGCAACAACTCCACGGATGGACGGCGGGCGGGCGGTCTTCAACATGTGGCTCTCGCCGCAGCGCCGCGCACACTCGCCTTAAGAATTTGGAAGAGCTTCGTATGGAGGGCGGACGGTTTTCAAAATGGCTCTCGCGCTTGCGCCGCACACACTCGTCTCAAAAAATGCGAAGGCTTCACAGATGGAGGGCGGCCCGCTTTCCAAATGTAGCGCTCGCATCACCGCCGCGTGCATTCGTCTGAAAACTTGGCGAGAGCTTCACGGATGGAGGGCGGGTTGTTTTCAAAATGCGGCTCTCGCCTCAGCGCCGCCCAGTCGTCCGAAAAATGTGCGGAAGTTTGCGGAAGCCTCACGGATGGAAGGCGGGCGGTCTTCAAAATGTGGCTCTCGCGTTTGCGCCGCGCACCTTAGTCTTCGAAGAGTTCACAACAGACTCAAGGACTCGTATGGCTGGCGTCCCCGGAATGGCATGCTGGTGCGATGTAGGACTGCCAGGGCGCAACAATCACGTTGAGTCGCTGTGTTGAAGTCCTGGGAATGGCGTTCGAGCACCATTCGGAATCATCAGGGCGCAACAGTAATGTTGATTCGCGGCGTTGACGTCCCAAGAACGGTGCTTTGGCACCGTTCAGGATTTTCAGGCGGTTGTCTTCCAACAGGGAACTTCCCTCCATGGAAAATGAATCCTTGTAGGGACATGTGAAGAAAGAAGTTGTTTTTTTGTCACACCTAGTCGGGCGTGCGCCTTCGTCCATGGGTGCGGAATCCTGCGTGCCTTGCCGCACGGGTATAGCCCCCTTTAGGGGAAGCGGGTTTGCCCCTGGACGGGCTCTCCTTGGGGGAAAAAGATGTAAGAAGGAACTTGGAAGAAACGTTTACTGCAACGTCGTTAATGGTTCTTGGGCTTACACTGGTCCTCCTCCTCCTCCTCCGTCTCCTCCTCCTCCTCCTCCCGCTCCGCCTCCTCCGAACCATCCTCCTGCTCCTTCTCCTCAGCCATTCCTTTGGGGCAGGGGTGTCCCGAGTTTTACAGGCCAACTTGGGGGTGGCAGTGTCGTCACGAGCCATGGGAACAGATGAAACCCAACGTAACATGGTACAGAGCGGGGAATGGACCCCGCCAGGTACGCAGCACTCTGATGGCGCCCTCTCCTCTCGCGCCTCCTTCCCGCCATCGGGAGAGATCGGCACAGTTCACACTCCACTGCGAGCTCCAGACAGCAACCAGGGACCGCCTCCCGTTCACGTACGCCTACTCCGCGAGCGGCCAAACGAACGACGGCAGCACGAGCCACCTTTGCCAGCTACATAGCTGGGAGGAGCTTCTGGTTTGAAGCAAGCCGGCACGAGAACGCAGGCAGTGGCCGCAGCGGTTGTCCAGGCCCACTGGCAAGACAGGAGTAAAACGGCATCAGCTACAACGCAGCTGGGGTCAGCTCGCGCGAGAAGGCCGGCAGTGGTAGCAGCGGTTGGCGGAGCGAGCAAGCAGGCAGCGGCAGCAGTGGCGGACGGTGCCCGATAGTGATGCAGGAGCAAAGCAGCAGGCTGAGGTCAGCTCGTGCGAGAAGGCAGGCAACGGCAGCACGGATTGCCAATGTGAGAAGGCCAGCAATGGCAGCAGGGACAAGCGACGCGAGAAGGCAGGCAGTGGATGCAGCGGTTGTCGCTACTTTCTGGCGACGCATGGGCAAAACATCATCCGCTACAAGCCTGCTGGGGCCAGTTCGTGCGAGAAGGCGGGCAGTGGCAGCATGGCCTGGCGGTGCGCAAAACAGTGGCAGCAGTGGTTGCCGATGCCCGAGGGTACGACAAAACAGAAACGACATCGGCTACAATGCTCATGGGGTCAGCTCTTGCGCGAAATTGAATCATGGCAGCAGCGTCTGCCTATGCGAGAAGGCCGGCAGTAGCAACAGGTCCGAGCTAAACATCATCAGCTACAATGCTGCTAGGGCCAGCTCGTGCGAGAAGACATGCGGTTGCAGTTTGGGCTGTCAGTGCGAGAACGCAGGCACTGGGAGCAGTGGTTGTCCGTGCGCAAAGGCGGGCAGTGGCATCAGCGGTGGTCGTCGGCCGAGGGTGAAGCAAGAGCAGAGTATCATCAACCACAGTGCTGCTGGGAGCAGCTCGTGCTGGAAGGCAGGCGATGGCAGCTGCGAGGAGGTAGGGAGTGGCCGCTTGGCCTGCCGAGGCGCGAAGGCATGCAGCGGCAGCAGCAATTGTCGCTGGCCGAGTGCGAAGCGAGAGCAGAAAACCATCAGCTACAATGCTGATGTGGGGCCAATTGATGCGAGAAGGTGGGTGAGAAGGTAGGCGGTGCGAGAAAGAGCGCCATGAGGGACGGGCTACACAGCATCAGCCACGATGCTGCTGCGGTCAGCTCGCGCGAGAAGTCGAGGAGTGGCAGCTCGTGCGGCTGGTGCGAGAATGGAGGCGATGGCAACAGTGTTTGTCGGTGCGCAAAAGCAGGCAGTGACCGCGGCAATGGTCATCACCCGAAGGTGAAGCAGAGCCATCAGCTACAACGCTGGGATTCGCTCGCCCGCGACATGTGGGGCGCAGTGGCTTGCGCGGCAGGAAGAGGGGATAGCGGGGGGCCTACGCCGTCGGCCATCATGCGGAGAAGGCCAGGGTTGGCACCCAACTCGAATAGGGTCTTCAAAGCTGAAGCTCCTCGCCCAGGAGATGCCAAGGGGTATGGTAGGCCCTGTTCGCCACAGCTATTGGTTTTCAAATCCACGACGGTTTGACTATACATATGTTTCTCCTCCTCCTCCTTCTCCTGCTCCTCCTCCTCCTCCTCCTGCTCCTCCCCCTCCTCCTCCTCCTCCTCCTCCTCCTCCTGCTCCTCCTCCTCCTCCTCCTCCCTCCTCCTCCTCCTCCTCCTCCTCCTCCTCCTCCTGCTCCTCCTCCTCCTCCTCCTCCTCCTCATCCTCCTGCTCATCCTCTTCCTCCTTCTCCTCCTCCTCCTCCTCCGCCTCCTCCTCCTCCTCCTCCTCCTCCTCCTCTATTTCCATCCCACCCTCGCGGAGCCCTCTTGGGCCCCCTCGGGCCTGCCTTGGGGCCGGATTCCTCACGACCCTCCATGGGCCACCTTCGGCAAGCTTGGGGTTACCTTGGCCGCCTCGGAAACGTCCAAGGAAACCCGCGGCCGCCCCTAACGCGACCCCAGGCGACCCCACAGAGCCCCCAGGCCCTCTCGGAGGGCCCGCGGCCCCACATGGAAGGTCGAGGCAGCTGGCCTGGCGGCCCAAATTCCGTCGCTGTATGTGTATATATGTATATGTATATGTATATATACATATATGTATATATACATATATATACATACATACATACATACATACATACATACATACATACATACATACATACATACATACATACATACATACATACATACGTACGTACGTACATACGTACATACATACATACGTAAACACATACATACATACATACATACATACATGCATACATGCATATATGCATACATACATACATACATACATACATACATACATACATACAAACATATACATACATGCATACATACATACATACATACACACATATATATACCTATATATATACATATATATATATATACATACATACACATAGGATACCAAGAAAACCGAATCATAATCTTTTTAGGGCTGTAAGGCTATAGGGCTACATGGGCTATAGGGCTATTGGGCTATAGGGTACTAGAGCTACAGGGCTATAGGGCTATAGAGCTACAGGGTATAGGGGTACAGGGCTATAGAGCTATAGGGCTATACGGCTACACGGCTATAGGGCTATTGAGCTATAGGGCTATACAGCTACAGAGCTATAGGGCTATAGGGCTAAAGGGCTATAGGGCTATAGGGCTATAGGGCTATAGGACACCCCCGGGCGTGCGGAAAAAATCGGCGGCAAACCTAACGTAACCATAAAAATCCGCTAGGACGCCTACAGAGGCAAGCTCTGATTGAAGAATATGCATATGCATATACACATGCATATACATATACAAACACATATACACATGCATATGCATATGCATATACATATACATATACAAATACCTATACACATACATATACATATACATACACATATACATATACATATACATATACATATACATATACATATACATATACCTATACATATACATAAACATATACATATATATAAGTACACATAAACATATACATATACATGAATTTAATCATGCACACATATATATATAAATACAAGTACACATACATTCACATAACATATACATGCACATACATGTACATACATAAATGCATATATATGCAAAAATACATATACGTATACA
>CAUYUJ010015031.1:295102-359470 GCA_963575745.1 Prorocentrum cordatum
GCAGAAGTTCGAAAAAGTTGCTCGCAAAAGCCCGTTTGACAGAAATGTTTAAAAAGTGTTGGGTTTCCTACGAATCCGCAAGAGCGCGCGGGATGAGATTTTGACATTTTTTGTTGAAAAACCATTGGTTTTTTGATGTTTTTATGTTAAAATCGCTACGAACACTAAGGTTTTGGAAGGATTTCGTCTTGCGCGCGCGAATGTCCACTTTACCTTATTTTTTGCAAGGGATTCTTGAAGTTTGGTTATGTTAGAACAAGAAATGTCCACTTTAGCTTATTTTTTGCAAGGGAAAACCGATCGTAACAACACAACCGGATCCGGACCAACCCGTTTTGCCTGAGACTTCCTCACGAAAATAATGAAAATGAGGCTGCGGCCTAGGCGCGGCGGGGGGGTCGCGCACCAGGGGTCCCAACAATAATTATTCTTTAGAAGAAATAATGTTCAACAACAACAACAACAACAACAACAACAACAACAACAACAACAACAGCAACAGCAACAGCAACAGCAACAGCAACAGCAACAGCAACAACAACAACAACAACATCAACAACATCAACAGCAACAACAGCAGCAGCAGCAACAACAGCAACAACAACAACAACAGCAACACTCTGTGGACAGAAGACCCATTCCTGAGACGCTCCTGCGGGGAGGCGCCGAGCAGGCGCGGACCGCCAGAAAAGGGGCGTTGGAACCGCTCCGGCCCAACTTCCACGCGGACCCCCTGCGAGGGTGACCGCCCCAGACATGATGGCGCCGTAAAAAACTCAGGGCGGAGGTTCTTCTCAATTTTCGGCCCCTGGGGGCCCTCGCCGGGCCCCGGGACCGTCCAACAACGACTCCCCAGACATGCGACGTCCTAACTTTGTTCAGGACGGCGTCCCCGAAATCCCGACCCGCTCCCCGGCGCCAGTTTGTCATCCTGAATCGTGTTTTGACGGTCCCGCGGCCCGGCGAGGGCCCCCAGGGGCCGAAAATAGCGAAAAACCTTCATCCTGATTTTTCTACGACGCGATCATGCCTGGGACTTCCAGGGACGCCGTCCTGAAAAAGTCAGGGCGTCGCACGTCTGGGGGCCAGCGTGCCCCCTGCTGCGGGGCCACCGTCCCAGGACGTCCGGCCGCTCCGATCTCGTTCGAGGCGCGGGCCCTGGAAGCAGGCAGCCTGCGCGCGCACTCGGGGCACGGGAGCCCCCAGGCCCCCCCCCGCGCTGCGACGAAGGTCGCGACGGGAGGCGCTTCGCTATGTTCGGCCCCTGCCGGCCCTCGCAGGGCCTCGGGGCCGACAAAAACCGACGCAGGATGAGAAGCCACTCCCAGGAAAGGGGTCCAGACCTCTGGGGGTCGACGGATTCCCAGACATCCAGCCGCTGCAACTTTTTCGACGCGTGGGCCCCGGAAACCCGGACCACTTAACCAGGGCCGGCTTCTCGTCCTGAACCGGGGCCGGCGTGGGCCCCGGGAGGCCGCAACCTGCCAAAATCCGGCCGCTTTATTCTTGTTGTGGAGCGTCGCATCTCTGGGGTAGGCCTGGATCCGCCCAAAGAAGAGTTGGCACGGTCGGGAAGGGAGGCGGGGGGGGGAGTGAGCGCTCTGCCGCGTAACCCTCCTTGGTTCGCCTGTCTCGCCTGTCCGTTCTGAAGGAGGACGGTAGGAGGAGGAGGAGGAGGAGGAGGAGAAGGAGGAGGAGGAGGAGGAGAAGGAGGAGAAGCGGGAGGAGGAGGAGGAGAAGGAGGAGGAGGAGGACGAGGAGGAGGTGGAGGAGGAGAAGGGGGAGGAGGAGGAGGAGGAGGAGGAGGAGGAGGAGGAGGAGGAGGAGGAGGAGGAGGAGGAGGAGGAGGAGGAGAAGGGGAGGAGGAGGAGGAGGAGGAGGAGGAGGAGGAGGAGGAGGAACGGTGCAAACCCAAGATTCACCAACGATATTCATAAACCATCCCTTCAAGTTCCCGCTCAATAGGCCCCTACAAGGACTCATGTTCGCTGAAGGAAGTGCCGCGTTGGAAGACACTTGTTTGAAAAATAAGAACTGCGCCAAAGACCAAAAACACCATTCCTGGGACGTCAACGCCGCGAGACACTGTTACCGTTGCGTCTTGACGATACTGAATCGCGCCAGAGCACCATTCCTGGGACGTCAACACCACGAGCCAACGTAACTGTTGCGCCTTGAAAATCAGACATCGTGCCAAATCACCATTTCTGGAACACTCACCATGATAATGCTTGAAACGGTTGTAAACTCTTAAAACGAATGTACGCGCCGTTCAGGCGAGAGCCATATGTTGAAATGCAACCGCCACACATCCGTGAAACTGTTGCACTCTGAGCATCAAAAATATAATTTGTGAACCAGTATCAGGCGAAACGCCTGGCCCGTCTTACTGACACGTCTCAGGATGCAAATGTTTCGAACGAATGCGCGCGGCAATTGGGCGAGAGCAACATTTTGAAAACGGTACGCCCTCCATCCGCGAAGCTTTTGAAATTTGTAAAATGGACCCGCGCGGCGCTCAGGCGAAAGCCACATGTTGAAAAGCAAATGCCCCACATCCGCGAAACTGCTACACATCTTCAGCATGAAAATTATAAACTGTAAACCAGTATCAGGCGAAACGCCTGGCCCGTACGTCTCAAGATGCAAATGTTTCAAACGAATGCGCGCGGCAATAAGGTGAGAACAACATTTTGAAAACGGTACGCCCTCCATCCGCGAAGCTTTTGAAATTTGTAAAATGGACCCGCGCGGCGCTCAGGCGAGAGCCACATGTTAAAAAGCAAATGCCCCACATCCGTGAAACTGCTACACATGTTCAGCATGAAAATGACAATGTGTAAACCAGTATCAGGCAAAACGCCTGGCCCGTCTTACAGACGCGTTTCATGATGCAAATGTTTCAAACGAATGCGCGCGGCAATAGGGCGAAAGCCACATTTTGAAGAGGGTCCGCCCTGCATCCGCGAAGCTCTTGCAATTTGTAAAACGGACGTGCGCGGCGCTAAAGCGACAGCCACATGGTGAAAAAACAGTCGCCCTCCATGTGTGAAGCTGTTGCCCGGCCCGCCCTACCAGCCGGCCTCGGGGTGCAACAGGGAAGAGTTGTCTATAAGAATTGAATGTAACACGAAAAAGCGGAGGAGGACCATTGCAAAACCAATACCCTTCACCGATGTTGCAAGAACCCACCCTCCAAATTCCCTTTTCAGAGGTCCCTACACAAATGTGATTTCACTGCGGGAAATGTTCCGTTGGAAGGCAACCGTCTGAGAATCTGCACTCATGCCAAAACACCATTTTTTGGATTTCGTGCCAGAACACAGATCCTGGGACTTGAACACCGCGAATCAACGCGACGGTCGCGTCCCGACAATCCTAAAAACCGTCCCAAGACACTAGGTATGGGATGGGATCGATAAGAATGTTTCCATGTGTTGCGAACTGTTAAACACAACGTGCGCGGCGCGAAAGCGAAAGCCACATATTCAACAAGGAGCAGCCCTCCATCTGTGAAATACTGGCAAACAGATGAAATTAGAATGCACGGCGCAAAGGCGAAAGCCACGTGTTGAAAACGACCCTCTGTCCGTCCGCAGAAATTTGCAAACGTTTGAAACCAAACTGCGCGGCGTTAGAGCGAATGCCACATGTTGAAAACCACGCGCTTTCCATTCGTGAAACTTTTGCAAATGTTTGAAACCAAACTGCGCGGCGCCAAGGCGAGAGCCACATATTGATAACCACCTGCCTTCCATCCGTGAAACGTTTGCAAACAGTAAAAATGAAAGCGCGCGGCGCTGAGGCGAGAACCTCACGTTTGAAAACCATCCGCGCTCCATCCAGGAGGCTGCTGCAAATCTTCAGCATCAAGACTATCAAATATGGGCCAGGCTCTGTCGAAACGCCCGGTCCGCCTTACCGACCCGTCTCGGCGTGCGACAATGAAGAATTTTCTATACGGGAGAAAGATGGTGATGGAGTAGGAGGAGGAGGAGGAGGAGGAGGAGGAGGAGGAGAAGGAGGGGGAGGAGGGGGGAGGAGAAGGGAGGAGAAGGGAGGACGGAGAGAGAGAGAGAGAGAGGTAGGTAGGGAGAGAGAGAGAGAGAGACAGAGAAAGAGAGAGAGAAAGAAAACAGGAGGGGCGAAGAAGAGAGGAGGGAGGAGGGGAGGAGGAGGGACGAGGAGGGGGGACGGACGAGGAGGGCCCAGGAGAAAGGCCCCGGCTGTGAGCGGTGCCGCGGGGCCTCCCCAGGCGCGGGCATGGCCCGCGGGCGCCGCCTGCCCCCGCATGCGCGCCCCCCGCGCGGCCCACGCGGCCCGAGGGTGCCCCAGGCCTGCCTGAAGCGGCCAGGCGAAGGAGATCGCGGGCGAGGACGAGGGGCAGGAGGGAGGAGGGAGGGAGGAAGGAGGAGGAGGAACAAGAATTGCGGGTGGCATGGGCGGAAGTCGGGGAGACGTGAGACTCGTGCACGGGGGACTCAAGTTGGCCTGACGGGGCCTTCATGAAAATGACGAGGCCCAATCTGAAATTTGACGCGAACTCTTGCTGCAAACATCTCACGAAAATCGGACTGTCAAAATCAAGGACGCTCTCGTCAAAAAAAACCTTCGGCGAATCCTAGTTCCGGCGAGCTCGAATCTCACGTTTCCCCGAGTAACATAAAAGATACGGCGGAAAGGGTGAGAGCATAGCGGCGATCCATTTTCCCCTTCAGTGTACTAGTCCGCGTGCACGCCGCAAGCCGGACTGGCAACGGGCGCGCAAGCGCGTTCCTACTCGGCTCGATACCAGATAATAGAATGCCCCTTCCGCGGCACTTCGGCCACAGAGGGCCACCCGCAATAGGGTGACGGACGTTCGGAATCCAAGGATTCCACGCTGGATCCACACTGGATACTCTCGTCAAGGTGGTGCGATCCTCTGCGAGAGTTGCCACCGGCATGGGGTCACAACTCTCGCCGCCGAATCCTCCACGGGCAGTGACCCACGAGGATGCCTTGATCTCGCACTCAGAATATGCGGAAAGCACGTGGAAGACGCGACAGCACGCACGCTGAAGCGCCTCAGCGAGTCTGCCGACATGCCCCGCCATGTCAGATGCACGAGGTGCGGCAGGCGGATCCGCGGGCAACTTGATGTCTGACTGCGTGGAGAAGCTATATATATATCTATTATATATATATATATATATATATATACACATGCTCGCCCTCCCCCCCCCCAACGACCCCCCAAAACGCCCAAAACACGAAGCCGCGGTCTTGAGATGCTGGCACCGAACAGCCGCAGACACATGGTCCGTCACAGCGGGCTGTGACCCGAGAAGTATTCCTCCTCGTCTTACTCTCCCTCATCCTCCCCCTCCTCTTCCATCTCCCCCCTCGCCTCCTGCTTCTCCTGTTCCTCGTCCTCCTCCTCCCTCCTCCCTCGTCCTCCACCTTCTGTTCTTCCTCCTGGTCCTCTCCCTGTTGGAGACCGCTCGGAGCAGAAGGTTGACGGGGGGCAAACCGTAGCAACGAAATGTTCCAAGACTTGAATGGTTCCCTTCGTGTCCCCTGTTGCCCCCCCGCGCCCCCCTCCTATTTGTCGGCACTTGAAAACCAGAAAACCAGAAAAACATGTGATACACAATGTGTCGTGGCCTCCGAGCAAGAAAACACTGTGTATCACAAGTCTTTCTGGTTTTTCTGGTCTGGGAACCAACGAAACATTGTGCATCACAAGTTTTTCTGGTTTTTCTAGTTTCTGGAGCTGAAATGCTCGCCGCGGCCTCGCCCCAGTTCTCGAGGATGTCAATATGTCGCCAGCTCGCTCTGATCGTGGTATATGTAGCCGATGTCGCATGGTCGTCAGCAGGAGCCAGGCGCGGGTTGTTGCGGGTCCCATGCTCAACCCAGCGGCGGCGGGCACGATGTTCAGCAGCTTCTTCGGCGAGTTCACGCTGGACGATGGTCGACTGTTGCTCAGCATTGTAGACCTCCTAGCGCCGCGAGCGGGCACAGTCACGGCGCTGCCAAGCCATCGTACAAATCTCAACCGCCCTGTCACGGCGGGCCACATCAGAACCGAAGGCGTCGCCGAGGGCGAAGTTCGCATCAAACTGCGGCCGCTGCAGCGCGGCGGTCACATAGGGAACGCGCCAGTCCATCCAGCCCATATGGTTGTCGATGTCGTTGCCAAAGAACACGCTGGGGACCCAGCGCTCGGCCCAAGCTTCAGCACGCTCGTGCAAGTACTGCATGGAGTCATGGAAAGCGGAACCAACTCGCGGTGGAGATGCATCTGGAGTCGCAGTCACGCATGTGTCAGCGGATGTACTTGAGCATGCACCCTGGCCCTCTTCACCATCAGAGGGACCGCCGCCACCCGTGGGCAGCAGGGGGAACCAAGCAAGAAGACGTCGCAATACCGTCCTGTGGAAGACAAAAGCTTGTCGAGGCGAGGTGCTGGGAGCAGCCTGCGTCGTGGTAGGGATAGACTCTAGCACCCTGCCACGGTGCCAGGCGTGGCGCTGGCCAGCCCTGTCACGACTGGCAGCAACAATCGCTTGATGTCCAGCAAGTGCGGCAAGCTTGTGGGCACGACTGAGTGTAGATGCGGCGCTTGACGTCGACCCAGCCGAGCGGGCAACGGTCTTGAAGATCGAGCCTTTGCCGGTCAGGAACATCTTGTGGTTGGTGACGGCGTCGAAGCGTAGAGCAATCGAGGTCTTGTCAGTCCAACAGTCAGCTGACCATTGGCCACTCATCACCTGGCACATCGGGAGACGTTCTTCGACGAGTTCGTGATGTCCACGTAGTAAGACCTGCCAACCAGTGACGGTGAAAGTGGCAGCGCGCCACACAGTAGCAGCAAGATATGTCTCGAGGCCCTGCGGCATCGAGGTGGAAGCCCATTGGGAGAACGACAAGATGTCCATCTTCGTGAAGCTCGAAGGTGCCGCTCGAATCAGCTCGCGCAAGCCATGCACCCCCTTGGCCAAGAAGAAGGAGGATGGAGGGAAGAGCTGGCCCACGCACGATAGACACGTCACGGCGGCGGCGTTGTATATGTTCATGCTCTGCTGGATGGGGGCGTGGGAGTCACCGAGGATCTGGAGTCTTTCCCACCGCGTAGTGGCGGGGCCACGCCATTGACGGTCGATAGATGCGCCAGGCCCGATGTAGACGCCAAGGTACCGCGCCTCACTGCTGATTGCGAAGTCTTTCCACGGCTCATAGATGTCGGCAAGGATGTCGCGCATAGCGTCGATGATCTCGGGTGCGGGCAGAGACCAGGTGGGACCGAGAACGCACTTCTCGGCTTGAAGGCGTAGTCCAGCGCGTAGGCGCGCTGCACGGAGGTGAGGGCGAAGAGCACGAAGATCGCGAAGGGCGGCAAGGACTATGCCGAGGTCGTCCGCGCAAGCACTGAGGAGGCCACGCCCGATCGCGGAGAGCTCCCTCCCCCTTGATGCCCCCGGTGATGGGGTCGAAGGTGAGGGCCCGAAGTGCGCCGCTCAGTGGACAGCCTTGGGCCACCCCAGACTCAGCCAGAAAAAGAGAACGGCGAGCGCCACCAAGCTCAAGGAACGCCAGCAGCGAGTGGCAGCAGCACTGCAGGAGCTGGAGGAATGCGCCGTGGATGCCCCAGCGTCGAAGCGTTTCCCAGAGCCAATCGCGAGTAAGACTGGGGAACGCTGCTGTAGTTTCCATGCTGGCGAAGCAGGACATCAACTTGTCGGCGTCGTCGTCGATGCTGGTCATGCGCGCGACGGTGTCGACCTTAACTATGTTGTTGAGGAGCTGGCGGCCATTGACGAAGCCCTGTTGCTCTTCCTCAGCGCCTGAGGCGACCGAGTCCAAGACGCGTTGGCAACGGCAGCGATGATATTGATGTCGCTGTTCTTCGTGGCCAAGGGGCGCAGGCAGTCGGGGCGGCGGGTGCACTCGTAGTTGCCGAGCGGCTCGTCGCCCTTGGGGGGCATGACCACCCGGGCGAAGTTCAGGTCGCACGGGAGGGGACCGCCAGCCGCCATAGAGGCGAGGGGATCGTGGAGCACGTTGAGGCTGCCGTCGGAGTACACCCAAGCACGGCATGGAAGTCCATCAGGGCCTGGAGCAGAGTCACCCGCGAGACTAGCTACAGTGTGGAGTGCGTCAACATCAGGGAGCGGAAGAAGACGAAGTGGCTGCTGAGGGAATACCGAGTCGAAGTAGTCGAGCATGTCTTGGTGATGCGCAGGTTTGGCGGCAAAGAGCTTGGCCCAGTGGGTCTGGATGCCGCTGTGCATGCCCATCGGGCCGGACACGCTGCGCTGATCGCAGCTGCCAAAGATGTGGATGCCAGCGGGGATTAGGCGTTTGGGGAAAGGCTTCCAGACCTCGCTGCGCTGTCCGATGCAACGTGCACAACGTCGCCATTGTTCACTCAGTGTTTGCTCCTGCGATGCAAGGGCAGCCCACGAACGAGCGGCGGCAGCAAGACGACGCTGGTCGGCAATCTGGAGCTGCATGGCAGAGTGCTCCGTCTCTAAGGCAGCGCGATCCACAAGGCTGACTTGACTGTTGTGGACGACGAGGTGCGCTGCACCAGCTGTGGTGTCGATGTGGAGCAGTCGGGCAAGCTTGACGTCCTGGAACAAGACAGCACGAGCTACGCTGCGCAGTGTGAGTGCGCGAGATTCGGCCAGAATCTTGGGTTCGTCGGAGAGGAGCTCGGAGGCGGCGATTGAGGAGAGAGCGTCGCGAGTCTTGCGCGCCGCCAGCTTCATTGCGCGCCTCGCTGCCCCCCACCTCGAGATGGGGTCGGTGGCCGAGGAGCCGGCCAGCGCGATGAGACGCTGGAAGTAGAACTAGTGTTTAGACTCGAAAAGGAACGCTGGGATGCCCCGCTCGTCGGCAGGCCGCTGCTGTCGTGGACGCAGGCGAAGGTGTAGAGGCTTGCGGTCGCTACTGGGCTCTCCCTCTCGGTCAAGAGGGCGGCCGTCGGCGACGAGAAGGGTCACGATGTGAGGGATGTTTGAGGCGTTGAGCGAGACGAAGCAGCGATCGACGGTCGCCTCAGGAGGAGGAGGAGGAGGAGGAGGAAGCTCCCCAGGTCTGTCGATTGCCAGCCCGTCTGTCGTCGGCAGCCGCATACCGCACCTCCCGCCCTGTACCAACCATCGCCTCGGATAGCGTTCTTGCTTCCAGGATGTTCTCTGCAGTTATTTCTTTCTCGCCGCCCCGGGGCTCCGGCCCTGCCATCATGGCCGCAGATCCGGGGAGGGGCGAGGAGATGCCAGACGAGGTCGAGGACGGGAACTGGCTTGAGGGCGACATCGAAATGAACGGGGGCGGGCACCTACCCCGACGTCGACAGGTGCAGCATTGAGCGCTGGGCCTGCAACCCACGACCTCCCGCCCATCATCATGCAGAGGGTGCGGTACCCCGTTCGAGAGCCAGGAGCCGTGGCTTACTCCGTGGGGCAGCCGGGATAGAGGGAGATGGAAATGTCTCTCGTGCGCTGGTCGCCGGCCCCCCCGTGCACAGCGCAGATGCGCTGTCCCCCAGCGGAAGTGCCACAGAAGAGCGCGCGCAGGCCGCGCAGGCCGCCCTGGCTCGGCCGCCGGCGCAACGCCTGCAGCGGCAGCCGCGGGAAGGAGAGGCAAACCCGCTGCCGCCGCCATGACACTGAGACTGGGACAGCGGCGTGCTCCCTGACCGTGGGTGGGAGCGCCTCCCGTGGTCTGCGGCCGCGCGCATCGGCACCCCGGCCTTCGTGCAGGTGCCGGATCGCTTCCGAGGCGCTTTCGCGACCGCCCGCCTCCAGGTGCTGGAGGTACTGGCGGCGGCGGCCGCGAGGGGGATTGAGAACAGGAGCGGGAGGCGGCGTTCCACTTCGACGCGCTGCTCACGGCACAGCCGGCCAGGCAGGCCACCAACGCCGAGGCTCTGGAAGAGCGTCTGGCGTGGCGGTGGGGAGGCCAGTCGGCGCAAGACCGCACAATCGAAGCTATGATCACCGCCGCCAGCTTTGTGGCGCGCAACCCGCCAGTTGCCACGCATGACTCGGGCACGTGCATCGACCTGGTCCTCTCCGAGCGCCGCTGTCTCGTTCCTGTTACTGTCGCCCGTGCGAGTGGTGCGGTCTTGGACCATCGGTTGGTCTCGTGTTCGTTCCCGTGCGTTTTCCGCCCCCCACAGCTGTCAGGGCTGCGTCGCATGGCGTGGCGCACAGATGGCCAGTGGGACGATGCGCTGCTCGCCGTGGCGCCTGTCCTGGCGCACCTGCTGACGCGGTTGAGCCCCTCATTGCCTGTGAGTGGCTGCGCCCTCCGTGGAGCGGGGAGGGGGCCACTAAGAAGCAGCGCCGTGCTTTATTGGACGCGGCCGCTTGGGCGCGCGACGTGATCTACGTGCTGGCTGGGTTTGCGGCGGGTGCGACTAAGGCGTCCGCGGCAGCCCCCGTGCGCCCGAGTAGGCTTCCGCTTGCCCCCGACGCGCATGAATCGCAAGCTGCTTTTAAAACGGCTGTTGCGCAAGCCACGTGGGCCGAGCGCCACCTGGCGTTTCAGCGCTTCTCCGATCTCCGCGCCGTTTCACCTGGTTTGGCCGAGCGGTTCCTTTCTGAATTCTCTCGGTCGCGCAACCCCTTTGAGACTGCGCTGGCAGACCCGGTAGATGGGCACCCTGTCAATGCGAGGGGGGGAAATGCTCGAGGTGCTGCAGGCGGACATGATGGACCGCGTGCGCACTGATTTTCCTTTTCGACCACAATGTGCATGCAGCACGCGCAGACATGCGCTGTTTCGGCGATCCGGTCGGTTGGCGCTGGCCCTGCCTCTCCTGGCCCCGCCCTCTACTCGACCTCTGAGGTGGATTCCGTCTTAGACAGCTTGAAGACCAGCCCCTCTGCGCTCCGCGGGTGTTTCACGTCTGTCCGGTCGGTGGTGCCCGAAGGCCGCAGGGTCACCCAGGCCCTCGCGAACCCCTCCCAGCAGTGTGCCATTACGAGCACCATGTGGTCGAGCCCGCAGGTGGCTCCCCTGCACAAGTAGGGTCCGCGCGTTGTCCGTTCCACGCTGTGCTTACGCCCTATTTCTATCTCGGCGGTCACGACGTCCGTCGTGGATGGTCTGTGGACGTTGCGCAACGCCCCGCTGTTACAGGCTTACCGCGGGGTGGCCCAACAAGGCAGGGTGGGTGACCCCATCTCTCCTCTCCTCGCTCTCCTCCTTCATGCCCAACTCCGCTGCGCCCAGGGCCTGCCCACATATTGGGCGGTAACGGATCTTCTAGGGGCGTTTGATGTAGCCCCCCACCCCGCCATGCTCCTGAATGCCTATGAAGCCGGAGCCCGTTGCCATGATTAGCTTCTTCTCGACGATTTCATGTCGTCTGACAACCAACACATTGCGCTTCGCGGCCACGTCCCTTCTCTTTTTTCGCTCGGTGGCGGCACGGCGCAGGGCTGTAGGTTCAGCGTTGGCGTTTTCAACGCGCAGCTCAAGTGGCTGGCGGGGGAAGTATATTGTGCGCTACCTGGAAGCTGCGCTGCATGGGTTGCGCCCCACCTGCGGCGCCTTTCCTTAGCGTTGCCTGTGCCTGGTTCCGCTGCCACGGGAGGGCCAGCGCCGCCAGCTGCGGGGGGGGGCGACCTTGAACTCTGGCTATCGAGGCGGCGTCGCCAGCTGCCGCGGAGCAGGCGCCCTTCCCGAGGGCCGAGCGAGCATTGCTGCGCGTGGAGCCCAGCGGTTAGCCTCTGAGTCCGACAGGGCCTACTTGCTGGACCGCCTGGGCACGGGCCTGTTGCCCCCACTGCAGTTTGTTGATGACCTCACAGTCGCCACGTCCTCTCCGGGGGCTCTCTGTGCCATCGTGTCGCGGGGGCCCTGGTTGGCCTGCTCGCGGTACGCAACCCGAACCCGGTCCATGTTTAATTACAAGACGGGGAAAACGGCGGCCAGGGTGATCCTTGACAGCCCCCCTGCAGGGGACATCGGCTGCCCAGCGGTGGATACTAAAGCCTTGCTGGGGGTGCTCTTTGACTTCCGTCTCACCTTCTGCCCCCTGCTGCGGGATACGCTTGGCCAGAGGTTATGCGCTGTTCGAGGCGTTGTTTTTCGCCGGTGGGTCCGGTGGCTTTGGTCTCCCCATTCTGTGTGCCAAAGTGCCGTCGCGCGTGGGGTCTGCCTTGCTCTACCCCTCCCCGTCCCGCTTCCTTGCTGAGCGGGCGCGCTTTTCCCTCGATCATATGCAGGCGTCGTGGGCACGGCGCTTGCTGGGGTGCGCTATCGGCCCTGCACTGCCCGGCGAGGTTGTCGTAGCGCACTGTGGGTGGCAGCTGCACTTGGGCACAAAAAAGCTTGAGCGTACGATCCTTGCTTGCTCGCGCGAGGCTGCTCCTCCTGCCGGCCGAGCACCCGGGTGCCAATCTGCTTACAGTGGCCTCGAGCACGTCCTGCTCCACGTGGGCGTGCGCTGTCCGGGCGTGGATGTGCTCCCTGTACACTCCCCTTCCTTATGTGGTGCCGGTACCTGTGCTTCCTGTCCACTTATTTACCGCGGCCGTGCTCTTGGCCAGGACTGGCGCCACGCACCACCAGGTGCCGTTAGTGGCGCGCCCCGGACCGGTGCATGGGCAGTGGGGTGCCAGGCAAGCGTCGGCACCATCGTGGCCTGCGCCAAGGAGGGCTAGCGCGCAGGGCGACTGTGGACTATGTGTGCGCAGTGGCAAAATGCGAGTTGGTCCCTTTGCTACCCACGCTGCTCGCACGCGCTCCCCTTCGTGCCTCTTTGCCTGTCCTTGCCCCCCGCCCCTTCTCCTGCCATGCGATATCGTTTTCAGCGTTTGTCCGCATCAGGGCTGTACTCGAAGCACGGCTATGGTGTGTAGTTCCCTATCCACTGTCGCATGTTGGACTCTCGGTTTTTGCGTTAGTTTCCCACCCGCTGTTGGTCGTATCGGTCCACAGTCGGGTTGACTCTGAAGCACGGCTCTTGTGTCATGTCCCCCACCCACTGTCTCATGCTGTGTGCTTCTCGGCAGGCTCGTGCACAATTCCTGCCTCACGGTGGTGATGCGGTCCCTGCGGCCGGTGTTGCGTGCAAACTCCTGCCTCACAGTGGTGATGCGGCCCTTATTGTGCTCACTCGTTGCAACATTCGCGGTGCCACCCTTGTCTGGTGGGGAGCGGCTTTGCGGCGACCCTCGCGGTGCTGTGCCCTGGCCGCCGTTGCCGTGCTCCCAGTCCCGGCGCCGTCTCTTCCCCTGCCGTGCCGTCTCGCCCTAGCTTGTCCCCCGAGCTTGCTGTCCAGCCGCCCACGCTGGGCGTACACGGGGAGGACGCCCAATATTCTCACACCCGCTGCTGCTCCCGCTGTCTTGGTTGATGTGGCCATGCTTCTCTTATATTTTTCTGTCAGGTCGTCGCTTCTTGCATGGTGTGCACTTTGGGAAGGGAAGGGACGGGAAGTGGTGTTGCGCTGTTGCATGCTTCGTTGTATTTCCGTGTTTCGCTTGCAGTTGTTGCTTCTCCTGCCTGTTCTCTCTCTGCTGGCCGCGCGCGCGGGACCATCGCCCCAGCGTCTTCAGTGGGCCTGGGAAACCGCCCCCCTTCTTGAGGGCAGGCGCCGTCGCCGTGGGGCGCTTCAGGGCGGGTGGGTCGGCGTGAGCTGCGGGCTCGGGCACCCTGCGCTCCGCCTCGCGCACTTCTCTCTGGAGGGCGTGCCGGAGCGCCGCGGGGGTCCGCGGGCCGGGCGCGCGCGCGCAGTGCCGCGGGGCGCGCGGCGGGCGTCCGACCTGCGGCCGCCGCTGCGGAGGCCAAAATGAAAGCGGGGCGCGCTGCGGGGAGACGCCGCTGGAAGGTCCGCGCCCCCAGCCCAGGCCGGGACCAGGCGGACGAGCAAGAGCGAAAGGCACGCCGGGTCCATACTCTGGCCGCAGCAGGCAAAGAAGGACGAGCCCTTGGGCCCTTGGGCTTGCGCCGCACAGCCGCACAGCCGCCCCTGACCCAGACCTGTGGGACGAGGTACAGGAGGTCAGAAACTCCTGCGCCAGCCACCCCGGCTGACCGCTCCAGACTTGCTCGGGGCTCGCCAGGGACACCGTGCCACGGCTGCAGACGACCTGAAGGCGCTCTCTTCGCTGACCCAAGCGGTCACGAAACACAGCTCCAAGTCCTCCGGGTGGGCGAGGTGGCTGTCCTGGACAAGGGCGACAGCGATGTCCGCCCACTGCTCGTGGGGGCCAGCCTGAGGAGGCTCGGGGTGCGCGTGCTGGCCCGGGTCCGGACACAAAAAAAAAAAGCTCTGACAGGCGGCGAGCCCCCACCAGTGCGGAGTAGGCCCGACTGGCGAGACCGACCTGAGAGTCAAGCAGCGGCAGACCCAGCCCGACGGTGTGCATCAAGGTGGGTATCTTTCTTGGCCTCTGCATCGGCGGCCACAGGCCACAGGTCAAGCGCTCGCCGCGAACTGCGCGCCGCGCGCCCGGCCCGCGGGCCCCCGCGGCGCCCCTGCGCGCCCCCCAAGAAAGAGGTGGCTCAAGGCTCAAGGCTCAAGGCGAGGGCGGCCACAGGGGCTAGGCTGGGGGACGGGCGGCTTGGCTGTTCTCGAGTGCGGTGGGGCCGCATCGAGGGACATGTCGGGCGTGGGAGCCTGTCGCCCTGCCGCGGTCGCCCTGACGGAGCTGGAGAGACATGCGGGGCGCGGGCTGACTTCCGTCGAGACCCTGCGCGCGGAGTCGAAGCGGCTGCGGGCGGGCACGGAGGCCCTGCTGGACAGGATCGAGGCTAGCTTCAGGACGTCCCGCGCCGCGGCCTCGTCCCCGCTGGAGGCGCGCCCGGGCTCGAGGGCGCCGGCAGGAGATCGCGCAGCGGTCAGGGCCAGCGCTGCAGCTGACCAGCGCCTTTGGATCTGGGAAGTGCGGCGAGTGCCTCTGCTGCCCGGCGGGGTCGCCCAGCGCCGCACGACACCTGGCATCTCGCCCGCCGCCAGAGCATAGAGGAAACCAGGAGGAGGCGGCCAGGAGCAGCGAGAAGAGGAGGAGGGGGATGAGGAGGCGGCCGAAAGGCGGCATAGAGCACGAGGAGGAAGCTGAGGACGAGGCTGAGGAGGAGGCCGAGGACGAGGAGGCCGATGAGGCGGCTGAGGAGAAGGAGGTGGAGCGTGCCGCACGACCTGCCCGGTTCCGCCCAAGGTGCTGGTTCGTCTGGGCCGCGGTGCTTTGGGCCGCCTGCGCGGTGCCGGCGCCAGATGTCCTGCTCCTCAGGCTCTCGTCGCCGAGTGGCACTCCCAGGACTGGCAGTACCGCGGCAGAGAGCAGCACGACATGGACGTCCACCGATTTTATGCGCGGGATTGCGCACGACGCTTGTGGGCAGCACGACAGAGACCAGCAGGACGACTTTGACACCCATGAGGGGGACGGGTATTCGGACGAGCGCCATCCGTCCGACCAGCACGACGGCGACATGCAGCAGGCCGACTGGCGGCACGATGGGGCCCGACAGCACAGCTTCGACACCCACGACTGGGACGACCAGTGCGGCATGCAGAAGGCCCCGTTGCAACAGTTCAGGGGCCAGCACCACGACTTTGACGCCCACGAGGAGGACGAGGATGAGTCCCGCGCGACCGAGGGCCACGATGGCGACCTGCAGCAGATCGACGGGCAGCACGACGGGGAGCTACAGCACTTCCAGGACATCCACGACTGGGACAATCATGATATCAGTGCCTGCGCACACGCCGGCAGCAACGCCATCGCCCACGCCAGCACTGACGCCAGCACCAACGCCGGCGCCTACGCCGGCACCAACGCCAGCGCACACACCAGCACCGACTCCAGCTGCATCGCAGGGCTCCCTCTAGGGAGAAATCACCACGGGGAAGATGTAGATAACCGATTCGGACAGGTCGGCCCGCCTGGTGAAAGGGGCGCCCTCGTTGGTGGAGAGGGGCCTTCGTCTTCGGCATCCCAGGGCGGTCGGACGGGATCCGAGCCGACCCAGTTGTTTCAACAGATGTCAGAACAGGTCGGCCCGCCTGGTGAAAGGGGCGCCCTCGTTGGTGGAGAGGGGCCTTCGTCTTCGGCATCCCAGGGCGGTCGGACGGGATCCGAGCCGACCCAGTTGCTTCAACAACGTCCCTCGTCGCCACGGCCGGATTTGCCTCGGGATTCTGATGGGGCCAACCCCGCACAAGACGTCCGCGACGACGGAGTCGAGCAGTACGTCGGCAACCAGCTCTACGGAACCAAGCTCTACTTTGGCGGTTGCCACGACGGAGGCGAGCAGCGTGTCGGTGGGGGGCCAGCGCCGAGTCCAGTGACGACGCCAGCTACGACTCCAGTTCTGGCAGCATCGACGCCAGCTACGACGCCAGCGCCGACGCCAGCCACGACGCCAGTTACGACGCCAGCACCGACACCAGCCACGACGCCAGCTACGACTCCAGCTCTGGCGCCACCGACGCCAGCTATGGCGCCAGCGCCGGCGCCGACTCTGGAGCCTCCGCCAGCGCCGATTCCAGCTACGACGCCAGCTACGACGCCAGCGCCGACTTCGAATACAACGCCGGCTACGACCCTAGCTCCGGTGGCGCCGACGCCAGCTACGAGGAAAGCGGGGACCCCTGCGCCTACGCCTGCACCAACGCCGGCGCCTACGTTGGCATCGACCGCAGCGCCTGCAGCAACACCGACGCCAACACCAACGTCCGCGCTTATGCCGGCTCCAACGCCAACGCCTGCACCAGCACCGACGCCAGCACCAACGACAGCGCTGACGCTGGCACCAACGTGGGCGCCTTCACCAGCATCGACGCCAGCACCGACGCCAGCGCCTACGATGGCACCGTCGTCAGTGCCTACTCCAGCACCGACGCCAGCACCGTGGCCAGCTCTCAAGCCAGCGCCTACACCAGCACCAACGCTGGCGCCGCCACCATCATTGACGCCACAACCAACGCCAGCGCCGTCGCCAGCACTGACGCTAGCGCCCACACCAGCACCGACGCCAGCACCGACGCCGGCGCCGACGCCAGCACGAACCCCAGCGCCCACGCCTGCACCAACGCCAGTGCCTACGACGGCACCAACGCCAGCGCCTGCAGCAGCACCGACGCCAGCACCTGCGCTGGCACCAACGCTGGCGCCAACACCAGCACCGACACCGGCACCAACGTCCGCGCCTACGCCCGCACCAACTCCAGCGCCTGCACCAGCACCGACGCCAGCACCGACGCCAGGACCGACGTTGGCGCCTACACTGGCACCAACGTTGGCGCCCGCAACAGTGCCGACGCTATCACCAACGTCCGCGCCGACGCTGGTTTTGCAGGCACCGTCGCCAGCGCTTACACCATCGATGAAACCTTCACCGACGCCAGTTCTCACATCAGGGCCTGCACAGGCACCAAAGCCAGTGACTGCATCAGCGCCGACGCCAGCACCAACGCCTGCGCCTACGCAAGCACCAACGCCAGCATCTGTACTAGCACCGACTCCGGCACCGATGTCAGCACCGACGCCATCGCCTGCGCCCGCACCAACGCCAGCGCCATCACTGTGCCCAGCTCTCACGCCTGCGCCTTCCCCAGCACTGACGCCAGCACCAACGCCAGCTCCGACGCCAGCACCAACGCCGGCGTCTACACTAGAACTGAGTCCAGCACCGTCGCCAGCACCAACGCCAGCACCGACCCCAGCGCCTACGCCTGCACCAACGCCAACGCCTACGCTGGCACCAACGCTGGCGCCTACATCAGCACCGACGCCAGCACCGACGCGGTTCAAGCGAGGAGCAAGGCTCAAGAGGAGGAACACGCGGTTGCACTTGAACGGCGTTTTATTCCTCAAAAAAGCACCGACGCCAGCGCCTACGACAGCATCGTCGTCAGCGCCCACACCAGCGCCGACGCCAGCACCGTGGCCAGCCCTCACGCCGGCGCCGGCACCAGCAGCAAAGCCACCGTTTTCCCTAGCACTGACGCCAGCACCAACGCCCGCGCCTACGCTGGCGCCAACGCGAGCGCCTACAGCAGCACCGGCGCCAACACCGACGCCAGCGCCTACGCTGGCACCAAGGCGGGTGTCTACACCAGCACCGACGCCAGCACTAACGTCCGCGCCTACGCTGGCACCGTCGTCAACGCCTACACCAGAACCGACGCCATCACTGTGGCCAGCTCTCACGCCTGCGCCTGCCCCAGCACTGACGCCAGCACCAACGCCGGCTCCGACGCCAGCACCAACGCTGGCGCCAGCGGCGACGCCAGCTACAACGCCAGCGCCGACACCAGCCACGATGCCAGCTATGACGCCAGCTCCGGCAGCACCGACGCCAGCTACGGCGCCAGCGCCGGCGCCAGCTCTAGAGCCTCCGCCAGCGCCGCCTCCAGCTACGACGCCAGCGCCGACTCCAGCTACGACGCCAGCTACGATTCCAACTCGGGCGGCACTGACGCCAGCTACGACGCCAGCGCCGACTCCAATTACGACGCCAGCTACAACGCCAGCGCCGAATCCAGCTACGACGCCAGCGCCGACTCCAGCGCCGAAGATTGCCCCGACGCCAGCTACGAGTCCAGCTCTGACAGCACCGACGCCAGCTACTACGCCAGTGCCTGCGCCAGCTTCAGAGCCTCCGCCAGCTCCCAAGCTAGCTTCGACGGCAGCTCGGACCGCCCCGGCGCCAGCCACGACTCCAGCTCTGACGGCACCGACGCTGGCACCGTGGCCAGCTTGCACGGCGGCGCCTGCACCGGCGCCAACGCCAGCGCCTCCACCAGCATTGACGCCGGCACCAACGCCTGCGCCTACGCCATCACCAACGCTAGCGTCTACACCAGCACCGACGCCAGCACCGACGCCGGCACCGACGCCAGCACCGACCCCAGCGCCTACGCCGGCACCAACGCCAACGTCCACGCCGGCACCAACGCAATCGCCTGCAGCAGCACCGAAGCCAGCACTGACGAAAGCACCTTCGCCAGCGCCTACGTTAGCACCAACGCTGGCGCCTACACCAGCACCGACGCCAGCACCGACGCCAACGCCTACGCCGGTACCGTCGTCAGCGCCTGCACCAGCACCGACGCCAGCACCGTGGCCAGATCTCACGCGGGCGCCTGCGCCGGCACCAACGCCAGCTCCTCCATTGGGACTGACGCCAGCACCAACGCCTGCGCCTGCGCCAGCACCGAAGCCAGCATCTACGTCAGCACCGATGGTGGCACCGACGCCAGCACCGACCTCAGCGCCTACGCCTGTACCAACGCCACCGCCTACGCCGGCACCAACGCAAGCGCCTGCAGCAGCACCGACGCCAGCACCGACGACGCCAGCACCGACGCCAGCGCCAACGCTGGCACCAATGCTGGCGCCTACACCAGTATCGGCGCCAGCACCAACGTCCGCGCATGCGCTGGCACCGTCGCCAGCGCCTGCACCGGCACCGACGCCAGCACCAACGCCAGCACCGACATCGGCGCCTTCACTGGCACCAACGTTGGCGCCCGCACCAGTGCCGACGCTAACGCCAACGTCCGCGCCTACGCCGCCTACGCTGGTACCGTCGCCAGCGCTTACACTAACAATGACACCATCACCGACGCCAGCTCTCACGCCAGCGCCTGCACGGGCAACAACGCCAGCGCCTGCACCAGCACCAACGCCAGCACCAACGCCGGCGCCTACTCCATCACCAACGCCGGCGTCTACGCCAGCACCGACGCCGGCACCGACGCCAACACCGACCCCAGCGCCTACGCCGGCGCCAATGCCAACGCCTACACCAGCACCGACGCCAGCACCGACGCTGGCGCCTACGCTGGCACCAACAGCGCTTACTCCACCGCTGTTGCCAGCACCAGCGCCAGTGCCGACACCAGCGCCAACGCTGGCGTCCACACCGGCACCGACGCCAGCTCCAAAGCCTGCGCCCACGCTGGCACCAACGCAAGCTCCTCCACTGGGACTGACGCCAGCACCAACGCCTGCGCCTGCGCCTGCGCCAGCACCGAAGCCAGCATCTACGCCAGCACCGTCGCAGGCACCGACGCCAGCACCGACCTCAGCGCCTACGCCTGTACCAACGCCAGCGCCTACGCCGGCACCAACGCAAACGCCTTCAGCGGCACCGACGCCAACGCCGATTCCAGCGCGTCCGCTGTCACCAACGCTGGCGCCTACACCAGCACCGACTCCAGCACCGACGCCAGCGCCTACGCTGGCACCGTCGTCAGCACCTACACCAGAATCGACGCCAGCACTGTGGCCAGCTCTCACGCCTGCGCCTGCACTGGCACCAACACCCGCGCCTCCACCAGCATTGACGCCAGCACCAACGCCTGCGCCTACGCCAGCACCAACGCCAGCGTCTACTCCAGCACCGACTCCAGCACCGACGCCAGCACCGCTTCCTACTCCAGCACCGACGCCAGCGACCTCAGCGCCCACGCCAGCACCAACGCCAACGTCCACGCCGGCACCAGTGCAAGCGCCGGCAGCGGCACTGCCGCCGGCATCGACGCCAGCACCGTCGCCAGCGCCTACGCCGGCACCAAGGCTGGCGCCCACACCAACACCGACGCCAGCGCCTACGCCAGCACCAACGCCAGCACCGGCACCGACGCCCACGCCAGCGCCCGCAGCAGCACCGTCGCCAACGCCTACGCCTACGCTGGCACCCAGGCATGGGCCTACGCCAGCACCGACGCCAGCACCCGCGCCTGCGCCTGGGCCGACACCTGCGCCAGCGCGTATGCCAGCTCATAGGCCAGCAATGTCGTGGGCACCTACACCGGCACCAACGCCATCGCTTACGTCGGCACCGGCGCCAGCGCCTACGCTGGTCTCAACGCCGGCGTCGAAGCCAGCGTCGACGCCTGCACCAACGACGGCAACAACGCCGGCGCCTAGACCAGCACCGTCGCCAGCTCCAACGCCTGTGCCGGCATCAACGCCAGCGCATGCGATGGCATCGACTCCAGCACCATCGCCTGCACCTACGCCGGCTCCAACGCCAGCGCCTACACCGTCGACGCCAGAACTAACGCCAGTTCCAACGCCTGCGCCTACGCCAACGCCCTCATCGGCGCCGACTTCAGCACCAGCTCCTGCGCCTAAGCCAGCACCAACGTCAGCGCCTGCACCAGCGCTGTCGCCATCACCGACGCCAGCACCGACATTGGCGCCCACTCCGGCGCCGACGCCAACACCTACAGCAGCACCGTCTCCAGCACCAACGCCTGCGCCTACGCCGGCACCAACGCCGACGCCCACAGCAGCCCCGACGCCATCACCGACGCCAGCACCAAAGCGGGCGCCTTGGCCAGCACCAACGCCAACGCCTACTCAGGCACCAACACTTGCGCGTACACCAGCACCGACTCCAGGACCAAGGCTTACGCCGACGCCAGCGCCTACCATGGCGCCTGCACCAGCAACGACGTCAGAACCAACGCCTGCGCCTACGCCAGCACGAACACCGTCGCCAACACCGACGTCAGCACCAACGCCAGCGCCTACGCCAGCACGAACACCGTCGCCAACTCCGACGTCAGCACCAACGCCAGCGCCTACGCCAGCACCAACGCCAGCGCCATCTCGAGCACTGGCGCCTGCGCCAATCTTGGCGCCTACGCCAGCACCACCGCCAGCGACTTCCCCATCGACGTCAGCACCGACGTCAACATTCACGCCGGCGCCTACGCTGCCACCAATGCCATCGCCTACACCAGCACTGACGCCAGCATCAACTTCTGGGCCTGCGCTGTCACCGACGCCAGCGCCCATGCCAGCACCACCGCCAGCGACTTCCCCATCGACGTCAGCACCGATGTCGATATTCACGCCTGCGCCCACGCTGCCATCAGTACCATCGGACGGCGTCGGAGCCTGCCTGCCTTCACGCCTGGGGCCTGCCCGCCGTTCGCCTGCGCCGCACGCCTCGGACGGCGACGTCGCCGCGCGGGGGCCGCTGCCTGGCCCATCTCGGTGGTGCACGCGGACCTGTGCCCGGGCCGACTTCAACCTGATGGCGCCCGACATCCCGCGCCTGTGCGTACGCGCTGTGTCAGCCCCGCCTGGCCCGGAGGCGACGCGCACGTCGCCGGCGGAGCTGTACTTCCACTCCCACCTCCGCAGCTGCGCCGCCAGCGCTTCAGGGGCCTCTTGCACGGCGGCTAGCCCCCTCGGCGACGCCATGCCCCTGGCTGCATGGCCGGAGGCGCCGGCGGCGGTCGCGATCCCGCTGAAGAAGATCTACCGCATGTTTTGGCCGGTCCTTTCGATGACGATCGACGGCGCTTACTGTCTCGTGCACCCTTTGCCTGGACTGCTCGTCGCCGCTCTCGGGTGGGCCCCTCATGCGTTCGCCAGCGCGTGCTTGGCCGAGTCCTTTCACGCCACCCTGGGCCAGACGATCCCCCGCGCGGTCGACCCAGCCTTGGTCTTGGCGGCCTCCTGCGCGTCCGCAGTCCCAGTGAAATTCTTGGCCTTCGGGGCGGCGGTGCACGGGGCTCCTCTGCAGCGCGTCCTGGCCGGAGTTTGCGGCGCCGCTCTACTTGGCGATGTTCATTTTCCACGGGTTGTGTGCATTTCCATCACGACAATTATGACAGTTGCATTGAGCCCAGGATGGTATTCCACACATTTGTCTTCGCCAGCGGCATGGGTAGGACACATTGCCTTGCTCGTCCACGCCGCGCAGTCCCCAGCTTTCCCCGCAGGCCCCAATGCCGACGTGTGCGACTCGTGCCTCTTCGAGCGCCAGCGCTGCATCTGCCGCCGAGGAGCAGGGAATCGAACAGGACCTCTGGAGCGCGACCGCTCCACCTCGCCTCGACGAGTGGCGCCGCCGCCTGGGTCGGCAAGTGCATCGAGTGCGGGCCCCGCGCAGATGGAGACGGAGGCCGCGGTGTCGGTCAGGAACACCTTCGTGGAGGTCGGCGCCCGTGCTTCTCCGGGACGCCGCGCGCTCAGACGCAACCGCACGGAAGGCGATGAGCCGGGCGACGACCCCCTCCTCCACGAGCGGATCAACAGCATGCGCCTGGACGACACGCGAGACATGGACCAGGATGCGGGCGTGCCGCTGGCCGAGCAACGTCGGCGAGCAGCGCTGGAAGGAGCTGCCCCCTCGGGCGCCCAGCAGCCTCTGGCCATGCCGGCAGAGGGGGGACCCCGGCACGCTGCGGAGCCAGCCGTTGCTGCCGCGCCGCCGCCGGCCGCGGAGCCGCCGCAGCCAGCCCCCGCCGCGCCCCGCCCTGCAGCCCGACGGCGGCCCCGCGTCTACTGCCCAGTGCCCGGTTGCCCGCGCGCGGATCCTGCCGCCTCGCCAGGGTGGTCCTGCCAGGAGAGCATGAGGGTCCACTTAGACGAGCACGCGGCGGGCCGCTACCCCAACCTGCCGCCCGTCCCGCAGGAGTTCCTTGACCAGCACGCCCTCGGCCAATGCTCGGTGTGTCAGCGGTTCCTGAGTCTGCGCTACCAGGGAGTGTGCCCCAGGTGCCGGCCAGCGGCGCGCGCAGCGGCCGCCGCGGTCCCCCAGGCCCTTCCGGCCGACGCTGGCGACGCGAACGGCCAGCCAGGGCTCCCTTCGCTGAGGGTGGTCTTCTCCAGCCGCGCCGGCACGAGGCGCCACGTGCCCAGGGGGGCCAGGGCGTTGTGGGCACAGTGCTTGGTGCAGGCCGTGGCGTTGGCGGTCCACCACAACACCGAAGCAGCTTGGGTCCAACTGGCCATGCTGCCCAAGTGCGTGCTGCGACCGCACAGCCGCGGAGGCCGAGGCAGCCGGAACGCCAGCGAGGAGGAAGCCAAGAACCTCTGCCGCCGCTGGCTGGAGGGAGAGCGCCAGACGCTGTGGGCGGAGACGACAGAGCGGCGCCAGACAGGGGGAACGGACAAGGCGACTCACCGAGCACAGCGCTGCCTCGACTTGGCTTCGGAGGGGCTTCACTCGAAAAGCTGCGCTTCGCTGACGTCGGAGCCGCCCGTGTCCGTCACGCCGGCTGTCGTGGACCAGATGGGCCGCAAACACCCCCGCAGCCAGCAGCCAGTTGTGGACCTGGCTAGCCTGCCTGCTGTCCACGCGGCCGCCGCTGCCCAGGTCGACGTCTCTGTCGTCCAAAAGGAAGTGCGGGCCTTCCCCAAGGGCTCGGCCGCCGGCCCCACTGGCCTGCGCCCGCAACACCTGCAGGACGCCCTGGCGACGGCAGCCCACAGGGACGAGGTAGTCGAGCAGCTCGCTGGCCTCGTCAACGTGCTCGCGCGCGGCCAGGCTCCGGCGGCGGTCGCGGCTTACTTTGCTGGCGCCTCGCTGGTGGCTCTCCCGAAGAACGACGGCGGCCTCCGCCCGGTGGCCGTTGGCGAGACACCTCGCCGCTTGGTGGGCAAGTGCCTCTGCAAGGAGGTCGCCGGGGCAGCCCGCGACCGCCTTGCGCCCTTGCAGGTGGGCGTGGCCGTCCCGGGAGGCGCCGAGGCGGCAATCCACGTGGCCAGGCAGTGGTTCACGCGCAACCTGGGCGACAGGGACAAAGTTTTCGTGAAGTTGGACCTCTCGAACGCTTTCAACACCCTGGACCGGAGGGCCGTCCTCAGAGCAGTGCACGAGGACTTTCCCGCACTGGCACCTTGGGCGGATTGGTGCTACGGCAGCCCCTCGCTACTCTTCCTCGGCAAGCAGACGCTGCGCTCCGAGTGCGGTGTCCAGCAGGGCGACCCGCTTGGCCCGCTGCTCTTCTGCCTGGCACTCCAACGCTGCGCGGAGACGGCGAGCCGCAGCCTCAGGGAGCTTGCCCAGGACGCCGGCCTGGACCTCGTCTTTTTCTACCTGGACGACGGCTGCGTGGCGGGTGACAGACAGGCTGTGGCACGCTTCCTCCACCTCGTCGTGGCCGAGCTCGCAGCAGTCGGCCTCGACCTCAGCACGGGGCCGGGCAAGTGCGAGGTGGTCCCTTCAGCGGGGGCGGACAGCAACGCGTCCGCGGCGGATTTCCCACCGGGCTTCCGACTGCGCCCCGACAGCTGCTTTGAGCTCCTCGGCGCGCCCATCGGGAGCGACGATTTCTGCCTCCAGCACACGCAGAAAAGAGTGAAGAAGGCAGTGGAGCTCCTGGGCGCACTGGCCGGCTTGGAGGACGCGCAGGTAGCCCTTCACCTTCTCCGGCAGTGTGCCTCCTACTGCAAGCTCGGCTACTCGGCGCGCGTGGTGCCGCCCTCCGCCCACACCGAGGCTCTCCTGGAGATGGACGCTGCAGTGCGCTCCTGCCTGGAACAGCTGGCCGGCGCTTCCCTCACCGACGACTCCTGGGCCCAAGCGCAGCTGAAACTGAACAAGGGCGGCTTGGGGCTGCGCTCCGCTGAGAAGCACTCGCCGGCGGCCTACTTGTCCTCGCGCGCCAAGAGCAGCGAGTTCTGCCGGTCCATGTACGCGGGCTACGCAGACGACGACGCGGGCGACGCCGGGGCCCTGGCGGCGGCGCTCCAGACCCACAACGCAAGCGTGGCGGGGGCAAACCAGGCTGCGCGCTTCGACTGCGAGACGCACTCCAACCAGAAGTCTCTCTCGGACCAGGTCGACGACGCCGCGCGCGCCGCCCTCTGGGGCCGCTCCTCGGCCGCGACGCGCGCCCACCTCGCCCTGGTGGCCGCGCCCGGCGCCAGCGCGCACCTGCAGGCGCCACCCAGCGAGGCGCTCGGCACAGCGGTCCCGCACAGCTTGATGCAGATCGGGATCAAGCGACGGCTCCGGGTCCAGCTGATGGACGAGGAAGCGTTCTGCCCAGCGTGCGGGGAAGTCATGGACGTGTACTGCGACCACGCCTTGACGTGCGCCTGCCAGGACGACCGCACGCGCCGCCACAACAAGCTGCGGAACGGCACCTTCTTTGCCGCCCAGGCCGCTGGCTTCTCGGGGGCGGAGCTGGAGCGACCCGGACTGCTGCCGCCGCGGGCGCCGGGCGAGGGGCCGAACGCCGAGGGGCCCGACGGCGACGGACTAGACAACGACGGCCGCCGGCCAGCGGATGTCTATGTCCCCCGGTGGCGCGGCGGGCTCTCGGCGGCCTTGGACTTCGCGGTGACGTCCGGCCTGCGCGCGGACCTCATCGCGCGCTCCGCCGCTGACCCGGCCGCCGCCCTCGACAGGTACGAGGAGCACAAGCGGCAGCACCAGGGCACGGCGCAGGCTTGCCGCGACGCGGACCTCGCCTTCATCCCAATGGTGGTGGAGGCGCACGGCAGGAGCTGGGGCGGCGAGGCGCGGCGCACCTTCGCCGTGCTGGCTAAGCGCGCGGCTGACGCGCGCGGCGAGGAGGCCGCCAGCACGGCGGACAGGATGGCCCAGCGACTCTCCATCTCCCTACACAGGGAGAACGCGCGGGCCATCCTGCAGCGCCTGCAGCGCCCGCGGCCCGGGGCGACCCCGGCACGCCTGGCGGCGGCGGCTGCAGTGGAGGCGGCGGCGGCGGCGGCCGTCGCGTGAGGCGCAAGGGCGGGCGGCGGGCGCCGAGGGCGACGAGGCGAGGGAGGGCGACCAGGAGGAGGAGGGGTAAGAGGGGGAGGAGGAGCAGCAGGAGAACAACGAACGACGCCATGCGGAGGCAGCGGAGAGGCGCTGAGGAAGCCCCGCGGAGGGCGGCGACCAGGAGGAGGAGGAGGAGGAGGAGGAGGAGGAGGAGGAGGAGGAGGAGGAGGAGGAGGAGGAGGAGCAGCAGCGGCTGGAGAGCGACGACGAGACCACGAGGAGGCAGCAGGGAGGCTGCGGGAGCCCAAAGGAGGCTGTCAGGACGACGGCCAGGAGGCAACGCACGACGAGCGTCGAGGAGGAGGAGAAGGGGGAGGAGGACGAGGACGAGGACGAGCCGGTGGCCGGCGGCAGCAGGCCAGGAGGAGACCGCAGAGTTCCCTGCCCGTCCAGCCAGGAAGGAGGAGCCCGCCGAGGAGGAGGAGGAGGCGCCGCGCCAGAAGCCGCCGCAGAGGGAGAAGGCCCTGGAGCCGGCCGCTGAGGAGGAGGAGGAGGGGGAGGAGGAAATGGAGCCTGTCAAGAAGTTCGTGGAGGACCCCGAGGCGTGCGCTGCGGCGAACCCGGTGGCTGCAGCGCCGGCGGCGGGCGGCGGCGGGCGGCAGCGAGAAGAAGGAGGAGAGGAAGGCCGCGGCCGTGGAGGAGGAGGACGAGGACGTGGTCTTCGACCTTTTCGGCTGAGCGCGCCGCGGCGGCGGCAGCAGGCGCTCGTCGCCAGCCCCCCCGCCCACCGGCCCGGCAGGCTTGATCTCGGCAGGTTTCGGTTTCGCTGCCGGCCTCGGGCGTTCTTTTCAGTTGCGTTTTGCTCGTGGGCGGCTTTGGAATTGCGGCCGTTCGCAGGGCGCCAGCGGCCTCCGTCCCCGAATGTGTAAACAACATGTATGTGCGGCTGGTGTCAGAATCAATTGTAGTGCCCTAGATGGAAGGCAAGGTGCCCCCGTCGAGGGTCCGGTCTGTCACCGCCCTTCGTAGGGCCCCCCGTGGAAGGAGGAATACTTGCAGCCCGCGCCAATCCACCCTCCCACGAAAAAAAAGCGAGTGGCTGGCCCCCCCGTCCCGAGGGAGACGCATGGGGGTTGGCCCCGCGCGCGCAGCCATCAAAGAGAGTGGAGAGCAGGACCAACAACAGGAAGGCGAACAAAGACAACAGAGTGCAAAAGCAAACAACAAAAAAGAAGGCAAGGCAGATGTATCGGATAGGACCTGTGGCATAGACCCAGTACACTGTGCCCGGTGAGCGGTACAAGATATCCAAGCACGACGACAGCAACACGACTGTGAAGCAGAAACAAAAAATAACAATAGGTGGAAACACGGGAACAAATAGAACGTGCAATGAGAATCAGCACAAACACTGCCTGTGAAGAAACCAATGGCAGCAAGACAGCGGGGCGTACCACGACTGCGCAGCACATACAAGACAAGGGGTCGCACCACGGCTGTGAGGCACAACACAACATGTTAGCAAGGACAAGCTGTGACTAGGCAAAGCCACCGGCCGATGGAGTGTCCCCTCTCGGCAACGACGTAACATGCTATCGTCCGCGTTTTCCCACAGACGCCGAGGTGCAACTAAGTAAGGGAAACTTGACTGCGAACACTCTTTATCGCGAGCAAGACAAGGACCGCATCACGACTGTGAGGCAAAAACAAAGCAAAGGACCGCATCACGAACAGGAAATGATGAAGGAACAGAGACAAAGGGTAATGTGAACTCCCGCGTTTCCCAGACACGCCAAGGAGCAGTTCAGTGGGATTTCACAACATTATTTGTTTGTTTGTTCTCCCCGTTGCGCGAGCTCACGCCAAGCCGAGGCCGCCGCGCGGGGCCCCTGCAGTGGCCGCCGCTCGCCGCCGTCGGCCTAGACCTCAGGCCCGCCGCCCCCCGCCGCCGCCGCCGCCCCCGTCCGCCCCGCCGGCCGGCGGGCGGCTGAGCCCGGCCCCACCTCGGCGCCCCCCGCCTCCGCCAGCCAGCGCGCCGCCCCCCTCGCGCCTCGGCCGGCCCCTGGCGGGCCCCAGCCAGCCGCTGCCCGCCGCCCCCGCCTCCGCCCCCTCGCAGCGGGGCTCCGCCGGCCGCGGCGCCTCGTCTCGCTCCTGGCGCGGCTGCGCTGCGGGCCCCCCCCGGCCGCCCCGAGTCGCGGGCGTTCAAGCCCCACCCTCACTCGGAGCCCGCTCTGGCGTGCCTCCCCGAGCCCCTCCTAGTCAAAGGGCGGCGGGGCCACCGCGCTGCCGCCCTCCGCCTCCTCGCCCCAGCGCCCGCCTCCTCCTCTGCCTCCTCGGCCTCCGCGGCCTCCGTCGCGGGCCCAGCCGCTGCCGCTGGCCTGCCGCCGCCAGCCCGCTGGTCGCCGCGCCCGCCGCCGCAGGTCGCTGGGCAGAGGGTTGTGGTCTAGGAGGGCTAAATCCTCTTCCCAGCTCGTGCACGAACCTGCGGCGGCGCTGCGCCTCGCGGCGGCGCCCTCTGCGCCGCCGCGCTGCCTCGGGCCAGCGCCCGCGTCTCCTCCGCCGCCTCCGCCGCCGCCGCCGCCGCCTCCTCCTCCTGTGCTGCTGGCTGCAGTCGTGGTGCTGCTAGTTGCCGTGCTGCCCCTGGTCCTGGTGGTGCTGGTCGCCGTGGTGGTGCTGGTCGTAGTGGTGCTGGTCGCCGTGGTAGTGCTGGTCGCCGTAATGGTGCTGGTCGTGGTGGTCCTCCTGGTCGTGGTGGTGCTGGTCGTGGTGGTGCTGGTCGCAGTGGTGGTGCTGGTCGCCGTGGTGGTGCTGGTCGCCGTGGTAGTGCTGGTCGTGGTCCTCCTGGTCGTGGTGGTGCTGGTCGCCGTGGTGGTGCGGGTCGTAGTGGTGCTGGTCGCCGTAATGGTGCTGGTCGCCGTGGTGGAACTGGTCGTGGTGGTCCTCCTGGTCGTGGTGGTGCTGGTCGTAGTGGTGCTGGTCGTGGTGGTGCTGGTCGCCGTGGTGGTGCTGGTCGTAGGGTGGTGCTGGTCGCCGTGGTGGTGCTGGTCGCCGTGGTGGTGCTGGTCGTGGTGGTCCTCCTGGTCGTGGGGCTGGTCGTGGTGGTGCTGGTCGCTGTGGTGGTGCTGATCGCCGTGGTGGTGCTGATCGCAGTGGTGGTGCTGGCCGTGGGCGTGGTGGTGCTGGTCGTGGTGGTAGTGGTAGTGGTCCTCTGGCCGTGGTCGTGCTGGTCGTGGTGGTAGGGGAGTGGGAGTGGAGGGTCCACGGAATTCATCCACGCCCGCACGGCTGACGCCCACGAGGAGCAGCACGTGCTCTCAGCCACCTGAAACATGGTAGCCCCAGGATGCCCACCAGGAGGCATACAGGCGGCCTCCCAGCGCTGGCGGCGAGACCCAGCCTTCTTTTTTTTTCGCCTCCGCAGCGGCGGCCTCAGGTCGGACGCCCGCCGCTCGCCCCGCGCCGCGCGCGCGCCCGGCCCGCGGACCCCCGCGGCGCCCCGGCTCGTCCCCCAGAGAGACGTGCGCGAGGCGGGGCGCAGGGTACCCCCGCCTATGGTCGAGTCTCCCACTGCCCTTCGTCGCGCCCCCCGTGGGGAGGGATAGGACCCGCAGCCCACGCCAACCCACCCGCCCTGAAGCGCCCAACGGCGACGGCGCCTGCCCTCGAGAAGGGGGGCGGCTCCCCCGGCGTATTGCAGGAAGCTCAGGCAATGGTCCCGCGCGCGCGGCCAGCAGATAAAGAACAGGGCAGGAGAAGCAACAACTGCGAGAGAAACAGGGCCAGACAACAAAGCACGCAACAACGCAACATCACTTCCCTTCCCAAAGTACACACCAGGCAAGAATAGACGAGCAAATAAAAGAGAAGCCTGGCCACATCAACACAAGAGGGGCATGCATCGTTGCCCGAAGAGGGGGGGGCAGGGGTGGGGCGGAGGGAAGGGAAGGACAGAGAAGGACAGAGGGGCGCAGCAAGCCGCGAGACGAAGGAGAAGCAGGAGAGGCAAGCAGGCACGACGGGGAGCGCGCACGAGCGGCGTGGGTAGAACCACGTCAGATTTTGCGACCGCGCACACAGTTCAGTCGCCCTGCGCGCTAGCCCTCCTGAGCGCAGGCCACGACAGTGCCGACACTCGCCTGGCACCCCCTGCCCATGCACCAGCCAGGGGCCCACACCGGACGCACCACTAACGGCACCGCCCTGCAAACCCCGAAGCGCCTCGGCGGTGAGGCCAGGCAGTGGTTCCTGCGGCTAGTGCGCACGCTGCCGGCAGACCAGCAGCTCGGCGAGCTGACACGGGCCAACAAGGCCACCAGCTGCGCCGTGCAAGCTCAACTGGCGCTGCAGCGCCGCCGGGCAGCCGGGCTGGCCTGAAGCCGCGGGGGAGGCGGTCCGCCCAGGCTGCCTCGCCGGGCGGATTGCTGGCCAGGGCCCGGCCGCCATCTGGAACAAACACAGGCAAGGTGAGCGCGCTTGTCCTGATGCATAGTTTTGCGGTTCAGTTCCCACTCCTCCCCGCTCCTTGAACCGGGCGGGCGCACGCGCGCGCCTAAGGGCGGGGTCGGGTGGCTCACACCCCTCCGCCGCGCGCCTGTCCCCTCCCTCTTCCTGTTCTTTCCTCCGCCCTCCTCCAATAGGCCGTCTCCCCGAAGACGTGCAATGCGTTTGTTTCCGCTTGGTGTTCTACTCTATGGGGAGGGGGACCCTGTCCTGTCCCTCGGTGTGCCGCCCATGCAAAACCGCACCGAGGGGCGAAAAAATGTAATGGCCCCCCCCCTCGTTTGTTGACGGACTTCTTTCACACTGTTCCCTTAGTGCGTGCAGTGGACTTGCCTCACACGCCTGGCCCCAGTGGACGCCCATCACAAAATGAGGTGGGTGCTGGGGCCGCGGGTTCAGGAGGAGGAGTAGGAGGAGGAGGAGGAGGAGGAGGAGGAGGAGGAGGAGGAGGACGAAAAGGAGGAGGAGGAGGAGGAGGAGGAGGAGGAGGAGGAGGAGGGGGAGGAGGAGGGAAGGAGGAGGAGGAGGAGGAGGAGGAGGAGGAGGGATGACCTCCAGGGACTTCCAGCTCGCGAGCCTCGCACTCCTGAACCTCGCCCTCCCGATCTTCACCCGCCGCACCACCGCCGCCCGTTCATTCTCACCATCGTCGTCGAGCACAGGCGCACGCCCCTGTTTCTATATACAAAAACTTCCGATCAACCGCAGAGCGGCCAGCCAGCGCTTAAAAAATTATGAACTATAAAAATGAACGGAGAAAGGAAGAGCGAAACAGAACGCTTCGAAGGCGCCGAGGGCTCCTGGTGAGTACACAGGGCAAGTTTCCGAGGGCAAGGCGGCCCACATGTGACCTGTCGGACAGCAGCCCCGCATGGCAGGAGGAGCACGTGAGGGAACAGGGCAAGGAGGGTGCAGGAAGGGAGGGGAGGGAGGAGGGAAACCTCAGGGGATAAGAGAGAGAGAAAGGAGCAAGGAAGTGGAGAAAGGAGGGGAGGGAAGGGGGAGGGAACACAGATGATGGCGAAGGGTGGCCAAGGGAGAGGGAAGGCGGAGGGAGCAAGGGGGAAAAAAGAGAGAACAAAACAACAACAACAACAACAACAACAACAACAACAACAACAACAACAACAACAACAACAACAACAACAATCATTTTACCCGAACGCTCAGTGTTCTCACCAGTGCCAGGGTTTTCATGCGACGCGAGACAATACCCCCACTTCGTGGGGGGGCAGTTCAAGCTCTACCAAATATCCAAACGACTCTTCGCGACCACCCAAACCCAGCTTCCCGCCCTATGACGTTGGGACACTTCACTTCGTGGCGTGCGGACGACCGTGGCTACTACACTGGCGTGGGGTACACACCCACAGAACTTGGTCACTTATTCGGGGCGCGCGTGTGCCCAGCATCCTGCAATTGTGACATACAATACATGACACAGACAGACAGAGAGAGAGACAGAGAGCAGACAGAGAGAGAGACAGAGAGAGCGGAGTTGGTCACATTTTTGGGGCAAGTTCCTGAGATCGTCGTGTTTTTTGTTGGTCTTGCGCGCGCGAATGTCCACTTTACTTTTTTTTTTTGCAAGGGAGTTTGAAATTTGATTATGTAAGAACAAGAAAAAGTAGCTCGCGCGAGCTTATGTAACATAAATGTTGAAAAACCATTGGTTTTGTGGGAGTCGGACAGCGCGCGCGGGATGAAATTTGGACATTTTTTTTTGAAAAACCATTGGGTTTTTGATGTTTTTATGTTGAAATCGTTACGAAACCTAAGGTTCTGGAAGGATTTCGTCTTGCGCGCGCGAATGTCCACTTTACCTTATTTTTTGCAAGGGATTATTGAAATTTGATTATGTTAGAACAAGAAAAAGTAGCTCGCGCGAGCTCATGTAACATAAATGTTGAAAAACCATTGGTTTTGTAGGATTCGGACAGCGCGCGCGGAAGGACATTTTGACAATTTTTTCTTAAAAAACCATTGGGTTTTTGATGTTTTTATGTTAAAATCGTTACGAAACCTAAGGTTTTGGAAGGATTTCGTCTTGCGCGCACGAATGTCCACTTTACCTTATTTTTTGCAAGGGATTCTTGCAATTTGATCAAGTAAGAACAAGAATTTTCATTTTATGATGTTTTTTGCAAGGGAAAACGGACTACAACAAAACAACCGGATCCGGTACTAATCGTTTTGCCTGAGACTTCCTCACGAAAATGATGAAAATGTAGCTGCGGCCTAGGCGCGGCGGGGGGGTCGCGCACCAGGGGTCCCAACAATAATAATTCTTAAGAAGAAATAATGTTCAACAACAACAACAACAACAATCATTTTACCCGAACGCTCAGTGTTCTCCCCAGTGCCAGGGTTTTCATGCGACGCCAGCCAATACCCCCACTTCGTGGGGGGGCAATGCAAGCTCTACCAAACATCCACACGACTCTCGGGAACCACCCACACCCAGCTTCCCGCCCTATGACGTCAGGACACTTCACTTCGTGGCGCGCGGACGATCGTGGATACTACACTGGCGTGGAGTACACACCCGCAGAGGTTGATCACTTGTTTGGGCCCCGCATGTGCCCCGCATGGTGCATTTGTTGCGTATGACATACATAGTACAGAGAGACAGAGAGAGAGAGAGAGAGCAAGACAGAGAGCCAGTGGAGAGAGAGATAGAAAGAGATTCGTCACATGTGTGAGGCAACCTGAGAAGGTGAGAGGAAGGGGGGAAGCCTCCTGGGGCCGCTGGGGGTCCTCTTGGGGAAGGGGGGAAGCCTCCTGGCGCCGCATGGGGTCCTCTTGAGAGGCTTTGGGGGGCTTCTTGAAAGCATGTTGGGGCCTCTTGGGGGCTTATTGGATCCTCCCGGAGGACTCTTGGAGCCGCTTGGACGCCTCCTGGGGCCATCTTGGGGGCCTCTTGGAGCCAACTTGGAGCCTCTTTGGAACCTCTTGGGGGCCTCTTGGAGTCCTCTTGGGGCCTCTTGGGACCATCTTGGGCGCCTCTTGCGGCCTCATGGGCGCCTCTTGGGGCCATCTTGAGCGCCTCTTGGGGCCATCTTGGGTTTTAAAGATTCATGAAGAGCCCGCGGGTGGATTTTGATATTTTTCGGATGAGAAAGTCTTGCGTTTGCATATGTTTTCGGAACATCGCATCTTGAAATTATTGAAATCACATTATGTTTGGCAGGATTTCGGCACGCGCGCGCGGCGGCCGCGCGCATGTGCACTTCGTGTCATTTTTTGCAAGGGATGGTGGCCCTCGTAGGCTCGCAACCGTTGTTGCAGAAGGTCGAAGCACCTGAAAAGGTTCCTCGCAAAGGCCCTTTTAACAGAAATGTTTAAAATCTGGTGGGTTTCCTAGGAATCCGCAAGAGCGCGCGGAAGGACATTTTGACAATTTTTTCTGAGAAAACCATTGGGTTTTTGATGTTTTTATGTTAAAATCGTTACGAAACCTAAGGTTTTGGAAGGATTTCGTCTTGCGCGCACGAATGTCCACTTTACCTTATTTTTTGCAAGGGATTCTTGCAATTTGATCAAGTAAAAACAAGAATTTTCATTTTCTATTGTTTTTTGCAAGGGAAAACGAGCGTCAACAAAAAACCGGATCCGGAGCTCATCCACTTTTCTGAAGCTTTCGCGAAAAAATGATGAAAATGTAGCTGCGGCCTAGGCGCGGCGCAGAGGTCGCGCACCAGGGGTCCCAACAATAATAATTCTTTAGAAGGAATAATGTTCAACAACAACAGCAGCAGCAGCAGCAGCAGCAACAACAACAACAACACCAACACCAACAACAACAACACCAACAGCAACAACAACAACAACAACAACAACAACAGCAGCAGCAGCAACACCAACAACAACAGCAGCAGCAGCAACAACAACAGCAGCAGCAGCAACAACAGCATCAACAACAACAACCACCACCACCACGACAACAACAACAACAACAACAACAACAACAACAACAACAGTAATGATGATTTCAAGACCGTTCGCCCTTATATGCTCGAGTGTCCAATAATGCGTATTTCCCAAACCCTCGATACCCGCCCTCTTCGTCTTCGATCAAACCCTTTTTGGGGGGTATACCTTTCTTCCCTGCAGGCCGGGCCCCCGCGAGCGGCGGGGCGGCCGCGGACCGTCGGCCTGGCCAGCGGCAGCGCTGATCGGCGGGGCGGCCGCGGACCGTCGACCCGACCCCAAGAGGGACGGACAGGGGACCGACCACGACGACGACGACGCGACGACGACGCGTCGAAGACGACGTGCGACGACGACGACGACGACGAAGACGAACGACGCGAAAGCGAGAGCGAGAGAGAACGACAGCAGGGCCACCACGAAGGGCACGAAGTAGGCCACGAAGGGCGACAGCGGTTCATAAATGAGAACTCAACAATTGACAGCAGCAGCAAAAGCAGCAGCAGCAACAACAACAACAACAACAACAACAAAACAACAACAACAAACAACAACAACAACAACAACAACAACAGCAGCACAACAACAACAACAACAGCAGCAACAACAACAACAACACAACAACACAACAACACAACACCAACACCAACAACAACAACAACAACAACAACAACAACAATCATTTTACCCGAACGCTCAGTGTTCTCACCAGTGCCAGGGTTTTCATGCGACGCCAGGCAATACCCCCACTTCGTGGGGGGGCATTCAAGCTCTACCAAATATCCAAACGACTCTTCGCGACCACCCAAACCAGCTTCCCGCCCTATGACGTTGGGACACTTCACTTCGTGGCGTGCGGACGACCGTGGCTACTACACTGGCGTGGGGTACACACCCACAGAACTTGGTCACTTATTCGGGGCGCGCGTGTGCCCAGCATCCTGCAATTGTGACATACAATACATGACACAGACAGACAGAGAGAGAGACAGAGAGCAGACAGAGAGAGAGACAGAGAGAGCGGAGTTGGTCACATTTTTGGGGCAAGTTCCTGAGATCGTCGTGTTTTTTGTTGGTCTTGCGCGCGCGAATGTCCACTTTACTTTTTTTTGCAAGGGAGTATTGAAATTTGATTATGTTAGAACAAGAAAAAGTAGCTCGCGCGAGCTCATGTAACATAAATGTTGAAAAACCATTGGTTTTGTGGGAGTCGGACAGCGCGCGCGCGGATGAAATTTGGACATTTTTTTTTGAAAAAACCATTGGGTTTTTGGGTTTTTGATTTTTTATGAAAATCGTTACGAAACCTAAGGTTCTGGAAGGATTTCGTCTTGCGCGCGCGAATGTCCACTTTACCTTATTTTTTGCAAGGGATTATTGAAATTTGATTATGTTAGAACAAGAAAAAGTAGCTCGCGCGAGCTCATGTAACATAAATGTTGAAAAACCATTGGTTTTGTGGGATTCGGACAGCGCGCGCGGAAGGACATTTTGACATTTTTTTCTTAAAAAACCATTGGGTTTTTGATGTTTTTATGTTAAAATCGCTACGAAACCTAAGGTTTTGGAAGGATTTCGTCTTGCGCGCGCGAATGTCCACTTTACCTCATTTTTTGTAAGGGATTCTTGAAATTTGATCAAGTAAGAAGAAGAATTTTCATTTTATAGTGTTTTTTGCAAGGGAAAACGCCACGTAACAAAAAACCGGATCCGGTACCAATCCACTTTTCTGAAGCTTTCGCGAAAAAATGATGAAAATGTAGCTGCGGCCTAGGCGCGGCGCAGAGGTCGCGCACCAGGGGTCCCAACAATAATTATTCTTTAGAAGTAATAATGTTCAACAACAACAACAACCACAACCATTTTAAGGCTGTACGCTCTTACTTGCCCGCGAGTCATTCAACACGTATACCCTACACCCTCGATACCCGCCCTCTTCGTCTTCGATCACACCCCTTTCGGGGGGATTATTTCTCTTTGCTGGGGCCGGCGGGCTTAGACGTACGGGCAAACCGGAACGGGCGGACAATCCTTCGGGGGCGTACATCTCTCTGCCCGCCATTGGAATTGGCGCGGGCCCTGCAAGAGGAGGAGGGGAAGAACGAGGGAGAGTGGGAGGAAGGGGAGGGGGAAGGACGAAGGAAGAGGGAAGATACCACGTTGTGAAGGCGTCCTTGGCGCGTGCGTGGTTCCTGAGCGCCGAAACGCAATTCCAGAATAATTTGTGAGGACGTCGCACGCGAGAGCGCAGTCCTGAGTACACTGTGAGGAAATCTCGGGCGGAAGCGGGGGCCCTGACTAAGTTGCGAGGAAGTCTCAAGCGGGAGCGCCGTTCCTGAGCAAATTGCACGGAAGTCTCAGGCGGGAGCGGGGGTCCTCACTAAATTGCGAGGAGGTCTCAGGCGGGAGCGCCGTTCCTGAATCAATTGCGCGGAAATGTCAAGCAGGAGCGGGGGTCCTGAGTAAAATTCGAAGAAGTCTCAGGCGGGAGCGCCGTTCCCACGTAAATCGCACGGAAGTCTCAAGCGGGAGCGCCTTTCCTGAGTAAATTGCGCGGAAGTCTCAGGCGGGAGCGGGGGTCCTGAGTAAAAATCGAAGAAGTCTCAGGCGGGAGCCGTTGTTGTTGTAGCCCGGGGGGCAGGGGCACAGTTTGAGCAGGAAGACTTTCTTTGAGAAAAAACAAGGTGCGAGCCCCGGGGGTGGTACTTCAATCGAAAAAAAATCAATGTGCACCAGTGGGGGGATCAACAAGAATTATTCTTCAAGAATGAGAATTCAACAACAACAACAACAACAACAACAACAACAACAACAACAACAACAATCATTTTACCCGAACGCTCAGTGTTCTCCCCAGTGCCAGGGTTTTCATGCGACGCCAGCCAATACCCCCACTTCGTGGGGGGGCAATGCAAGCTCTACCAAACATCCACACGACTCTAGGGAACCACCCACACCCAGCTTCCCGCCCTATGACGTCAGGACACTTCACTTCGTGGCGCGCGGACGATCGCGGATACTACACTGGCGTGGAGTACACACCCGCAGAGGTTGATCACTTGTTTGGGCCCCGCATGTGCCCCGCATCGTGCATTCGTTGCGCATGACATAGAGAGAGCAAGACAGAGAGAGAGAGAGAGAGCAAGACAGAGAGACAGAGAGAGAGAGAGAGAGAGAACAAGACAGAGAGCCAGAGGAGAGAGAGATAGAAAGAGATTCGTCACATGTGTGAGGCAACCTGAGAAGATGTGGTACACGGTACACGTGAGATGGTACGCACTGCCAAGATAGTTGGTCACATTTTTGGGGCAATTTCCTGGGAAGGCGATGAAGCAGAGAAAGAGCGAGATAGATGTGTTCATATGATAGATATGAAGCAGAGAAAGAGCGAGAGACATAGAGAAGGAGAGAGAGGAGTCGGTCACATCTTTAGGGCAACTTCCTGAGGGATGTGGGAGGACACAAGAGAGAAGGTATCGATGTCCCGATGGTTGTCTCGATGGTTGCCCCGATGGTTGTCCTCATGGTTATGGTTGTCCCGATCGTTTTCCCGATGCTGGTCCAAATGGTTGTCCCGATGGTTGTCCCGATGGTTGTCCCGATGGCTGTCCGTCTGCGATGCAATGTTGTCTGTTTCTGCTGTTATACAGTCCCAAGGATGACGCATGCATTGCTCATACTTTCTCCTGCTTTCGCAAACAGGTCCAGTCACACTATGAATATACACGAAGCATACTAAGGCGACTCGTCCTCTGCGACGTCGCGAATACGCTTGGGTACACGGCTGCCTGGCTGATGCAGGTGCGGGCCTGGCTGATACCCGCGCGCTCCCAAATGGCCAATGATATTGCCGATGCGCCTGCTGGCGGGAGAGCCGGGGCTCGCATACGGCAGTGCGAACGCGGCCACGACATGCGCCGGCAAGAGCGGGTAATCGAGCATGTTCGGATACTCGTCGCTCTGACCAAAAGACCGCCATACGGGCAACCACCACCACTGGTCTTGACGCGGATACTTTATCTCTGGGCCGACCTCAGGGGATACGTTCCAAATGGCCATTTTCTGCGGGTCCGTACCCATGAAGGCCGCGTGATACGCAATGAATACGTCCAAGGTGGCGAGGGCCCTGAAGGCCGGATACGATCTCCGCGTGAATGGGAATACCGAGCTGACCGAGCAAATACCGCATACTGCTATACACCCACTGGCCCGGGTGGACGAAGAGGTGGGCTTTCCAGGCGACGATACCTCGCCCGGTGCATAGCGTGTCGAATACGTGCAGAAGGAAGCCAATGGGCTTCCCAAGCCTCTCATCCTGGAATACCGAGAAATTCCCGAATACCGCGTGCGCGTAGAAGAAGGCGTCGAAGTAAACCCAATCCGGCTCGGGGATGCCCCCCATACTGTGCTGGTAGTTCGGGTCGTTGTTCGTCTTCGACTGCCTCGTGGACATACCGCTCGATACGGCGAGGCATACGCCCTTGACACCCTCCCACACAATAGGGAAGAAGATACCGCACGCGAACCACCTCTCCGAGCCACACTGCTTGAGCCATTGCCGCGCATACGCCTCGTCGTTGGGTGGCGTGTGCCAGCGCTCCATACTGTAGCGCACTTCATCATCGCTTGGGTAATACTCGCCCGTCACGGGGTCGAGCCGACCGGCCATCTGGGAAGCCATACGGAAGGCCGGCAATATGGAAGTGAATGCGATCTCGCGATATACAGTAAGCGGCTTGAGCAGAAACCGCTACGTACAAACAGAAACGAACCGCATACATGTGCCCAAATGCCAAAGTCCATACGACCGTACACGCAGAACACTCATGCGAGCGCCGTCGGCAAGACGAAGTCCGCCGCCGCACATGCGGCCAGAGCAGACATACTCACTTCATCTTTTCATTTGAATCCACAGGCCTCATAGACTTCCCCTGGGAACCCCCCAGACGCCCTCATAAACTTCCCCTGGGAATCGGGTCACAGACACTAAGACAATCGGGCCCTGGGGCCCCCCCAGATACCCAGAGAGCTCTGGCGACTGGGGCCGAAGGCCTAAAGAGAATACATAACCACAGCGCCCTGGGAGGCCCTCCCAAGATCCCCAGATGGGTCTGGCGATTCCGTGGGAGAGCCCTCGGAAAAACACGTGAGCCGTGTTGCACATGATACATATTGCACATGATACGTCTGCTAGCCATGGGACACATACACACCAAGAGTTGGTCACATTTCTGGGGCACGTTTTGACACACATCCCCGTGTCATGTATGATACGTATAGCACATGAAACGTATGATAGACATGAGAGCAAAAGAGGCTCACGCAAGCTGAGGCCGAGGCTGAGGGTGAAGCTGAAGCTGGAGCAGGCTGAGGCTGGGACACGCTGAGCTGATGCAGGCTGAGGCTGAGACAGGCTGAGGCCGACGCTGAGGCAGGCTGGTGCTGAGGCTGAGGACGATACGTCACCGTCGCCGTCGCCGTCGCCGTCGCCGTCGCCGCCGTCACCCTCGCCGTCGCCGCCGCCGCCTCCGTCGCCGTTGCCATACCCATGATTCTCGATGCACGTTATGTCATTACTGGTGGCTCTTCTTTCATACAGCTCTGCTCGACCCCAAAGTCTGCCACAAGACCCTATACAAATGAGCACCGCCCCTAGGGCTCAGCCACCAGCGCTTCCAACGTGGCTTTGGATACACGTCTGGTGATCCACCTTCCCTGCACTTTAATTCTTTGATACTCGCTGGCGCCGCGAGCGTGCGCTGCGGATACCAGCTCCCGGTACGTCCGTTTGCACGCACCGGTGCCTGAAGGCTGCAGCATACCTCGCTTCACCAGCAGACCGAGCTTCTTCACCGTATGCGACTTCCCGTACTTGATACCCAGACCTTTGGCGGCCTTGACCAAGCCGCGGTGCTGCTGCGAAGGCTGCCTCGCATACGTCTGCACCTTCTGTGTCAATACGCTGAGACAACTCGCAAGCACACGGAGCTCTGGAATACCGTCACATTCTACCTTGGGACACAGACGGCGCCGACCGAGCTGATACGCCACCTCGCAAGGTCCGCCGTCTGATACGCCACCTCCCGAGGTCCGCAGCACAGCAAGCGATACTCCCACACAGCTGCGGATCGCCTCCAAAACAAAAAAAAAAAAAAAAAAAAAAAAAAAAAAAAAAAAAAAAAAAAAAAAAAAAAAAAAAAAAAAAAAACAAAAAAAAAAAAAAAAAATAAAAACAAAAAAAAAAAAAAAAAAAAAAAAAATCAAAAAAAAAAAAAAAAAAAAAAAAGAAAAAAAAAGGCTGAATTGTGTGACCCCGCGTCGATACTAGCCCAGACTAAATAAAAGGCAAGGCACGACGGTCCAGGAGGAGCTGGAGGCCCAAAAAAAAAAAAAAAAAGAAGCAAAGCCGGCACATCACAGAACAGATAAAAAAATACAACAAAGCCGGACACGCGAAACGTTTGCCCGCACAGGCGTGCACCACCGGGTCGTGCGGTACTTGCCGACGATACGCCGCCAGCATGTCTGGTTGCTCCGACGTGCTGCGGTCCTGATATACACGATTCGAGAAATACTCGTCATTAAAGAAGAACGAGCCGCAGGCCTCGCAAGCGGACCAACTCCCGTAGCACACCCAGAACGCAAAATCCGTCAAGTTATACTGCTTATGGTAGGTGGCCTGGATACTGGTGAGTAATGACATGGACCAAGACTGTCGCTGAAATACCTCCTGGCACTTCAACATGGCATACGCAGCAACAAGACAAGCGTCCGCCGCCATTTTCGGGAATACTATTCAACGGTCAGCTGTCGCCACGCTGCAAGCTCTCGCATACCAGCCGTGCTCTTTGTCGGAGATACACGCGTGCGCAGTCCTGGGCAGCACCTGGCCCTGGAAGGTATTCTCGTAGGCCTCCAACACAGGGCCTGGCAGCACATCCTTGTATACGAAGGCATCCGGATACTCGAGAGCCAACCTGGCATGCCGTTCGTGTTCTCCAAAAAATACCGCAAAATTGTGCAAAGGCACCAACTCTTCCGCCACGCCCAAGCGCTCACATAAGGATATACGCACAGTCTCCAGAGCAGATCTGGCCCGGGCGCGCAGAGAGGGAGCAACCCCCCGGGTGTGCCCGAGCTTGCTATCCAGAGAGACGAAGGAATACAAGAACTCCCACTCGTGCTGCTCCAGGTGGTCGCTGGTCCAGTATTCGCCACGCTGCTCGCGATAGCGACGATGCGCTATGAGCCGCTGCGTGGTCCTGCAATCAACGAGATACTGCGCCAATAACTGCTTTTTCACCTCCTCGGCCGAGACGCCCTTCTGCAGCTGCTCCAGGACAAACTCCCCGCATACGTGGCGATGTATGTCCTCAGCATTCTCCAGTAGTGCCAGCTGCTGAGAGGGCGCCTTCAGCCACGTCTGAAGGTGACCGCAATTGGCAAATACCCCGGTCTCCGCGCGATACTTGTCCACCAGCGCTCGCCCCCTCAAGCCTTCTACGTGATGCCAGTACTGGAGGTCCCTGCGCGACAGCGCGTAGACGGCGGAATTGCCGTGTTTGGCACCGTCTCCGAGGCGATACCTGGCAAACCACTCTCGACAGACATTCTGACCCGTCTCATACCCCCAGGCCTTCAGACGCACCTGCATATTCCGGTAGTCGAGGCCAAGGCCCAGGTCGGAGACCTCCTCTCGATACCGCTTGCCGCATGCCGCCTCTACAGCATCCCCCGTCAGCAGCTTTATACAAACCACATCTGTGGAGGAAGAAGCTGCCGTGGCCTGCTGCTTCGATACGGGCTCCTCCGCGTCGACCGCGGCAGGCCGTTTGGCCACGCGGGCAGATCCGGCGGCGGCTGGCCGTTTCAATACACCGCCTGCGACCTGTGCCGCCGGGCGCTTCAATACACGCTTTGTGACGGCCTGGGCGGATGAAGCCGCCGCCTGCACTGAAGAGCTCACCGACGCATACGCATCGCACCACTGTCTCAACACTCCTCGGGACACCAAGACAGCTTTCCGTCGCATACGCAACACGGCATGCAAGGTGTGGTACTTCAGCCCTGGATATACCGCGCGCATGTGGTCACCAAGTGCCGCGTCGAGCTTTTCAGCCGTGTCATACTGCAAAGGTCCGGAGTCAGGGTGATACTTCACGTACCATTGCATCAAAACCATACCGCTGACAGCGACGGGAGGGTCGCTCTCCGAGAGAATCTGCGAGAGGACCTCCGCGGCGACCTCGTCGGCGAAGCTCTCCCGATACTGATTGAGTCGAAGACGCTGGCCTATACATTCCTCCACAGCTTGGGCAGTATTCAATGCTCCCTTGGCGCCCCAGTCCGTGCTGAGCCACTTCTGACATACCCTGGCGTCAGCAGATACAGATAAATGTCCCAGGAGCCACTGCTTCAAAAACATAGCAAAAACAAAAGAAAAAAAAAAAAAGATTAATAAGACAAAGAAAATAAATAAAGGAACAGAGGAAGAAAGTAAAAAATACAAAAAGAAACCAGTGAAAAAAAAAGAAGGACAAACGAAGGAAAAAAAAAAAAAAAAAAAAAGCCACTGCTTCAAGACGGCCCCGTCAGTAGTCCCCTCGGGCATGTCTGTGCGAATACGTTCACCATACCAGGTCTCCAGATGGCCAGCGTTCTGCACTTTGACAAGCGTCTCTTTGGAAGAATACTGCAGTAGCCACATCTTTGCGACCCAATCTGTCACACGCAGTGGTGGATCCAACTGTCGGAGCGCCCCGCATAATTTGAAAGGTGTATTATACTCGATGCCCAGGTGGCGGATGGCAGAACCGTGCTGCTCCTCCAGCTCCTGGGCGCTAGAAATACTAACCTTGCCAGGCACAACCCGATACTTGCCCCACCAAGTCTTGCACGCCTGGTGACTGATCTGGATACCCTTTGCAACGAGCGCCTGATGCAAATAATACGGGCTCTCGCAGTCGGCCAAGGGAGGCCGCGACAGCTCCGGGCCATACTGCTCGTCAAGGGCTTTCGCCGTCAAAGCCATGGACCATCCAAGAACACAGGCTATACCTTGATCCGAGATGGCTACGGATGTGCCAGTGATCAGTCGGAGGCTTCCTGGGGCCGCTTGGGGTCCTCTTGGGGAAGGGGGGAAGCCTCCTGGCGCCGCTTGGGGTCCTCTTGAGGGGTTTTGGGGGGCTTCTTGGAAGCATCTTGGGGCCTCTTGGGGGCTTATTGGGTCCTCACGGCGGGCTCTTGGGGCCTCTTGAAGGCCTCCTGGGGCAACCTATGGCGCAACCAGTAGGGGGACGTTTTATTCTCGGCGGCCGAGGGCGCAACCTCTGACGCAACCAATAGAGGGGCGTTTTATTCTCGGCGGCCGAGGGCGCAACATATGGCGCAACCGCAAGGGATTCTGGCCCCTGGCAGGCGCGCGAACCCCGTTGCAAGAGCGTGCGAAAGTAGCTCGCGCGAGCTCATGTAACATAAATGTTGGAAAACCATTGTTTTTTTTAGGATTCGGACAGCGCGCGCGGGTGGAAATTTTGAAAAGTCGTGCAGGTGTTTTTCGAGGACCTACGGTGCGATTCGTGTGATTTTATGATGCGCGGTGCTAAAATTCTTAAAAACCCAATGATTTTTGGAGATTTCGGCGTGCGCGCGCGAAGAAAAAACGAATATGTCCCGCAGGGTATTATTTGACAGGGATGATGGCCCTGGCAGGTGCGCAAACGTTGTCGCAGAAGTTCGAAAAAGTTGCTCGCAAAAGCCCGTTTGACAGAATTGTTTAAAAAGTTTTGGTTTTCCTACGAATCCGCAAGAGCGCGCGGAAGAACATTTTGACAATTTTTTCTTAAAAAACCATTGGGTTTTTGATGTTTTTATGTTAAAATCGCTACGAAACCTAAGGTTTTGGAAGGATTTCGTCTTGCGCGCGCGAATGTCCACTTTACCTTATTTTTGGCAAGGGATTCTTGAAATTTGATTATATTAGAACAAGAAATGTCATTTTCTATTGTTTTTTGCAAGGGAAAGCGGATTACAACAAAACAACCGGATCCTGTACACACCCTCTTTTCTGAGGCTTCCTCACGAAAATGATGAAAATGTAGCTGCGGCCTAGGCGGCGCAGGGGGGGCGCGCACCAGGGGGCCCAACAATATTTATTCTTTAGAATAAATAATGTTCAACAACAACAACAACAACAACAACAACAACAACAACAACAACAACAACAACAACCATTTTAAGGCTGTACGCTCTTACTTGCCCGCGAGTCATTCAACACGTATACCCTACACCCTCGAAGCCCGCCCTCTTCGTCTTCGATCACACCCCTTTCGGGGGGATTATTTCTCTTTGCTGGGGCCGGCGGGCTTAGACGTACGGGCAAACCGGAACGTGCGGACAATCCTTCGGGGGCGTACATCTCTCTGCCCACCATTGGAATTGGCGCGGGCCCTGCAAGAGGAGGAGGGGAAGAACGAGGGAGAGTGGGAGGAAGGGGAGGGGGAAGGACCGAAGGAAGAGGGCAGATACCACGTTGTGAAAAGCGTTCTTGGCGCGCGCGTGGTTCCTTACGCCGAACGCAATTCCGAATTAATTTGTGAGGACGTCGCACGCGAGAGCGCAGTCCTGAGTACATTGTGAGGAAATCTCAAGCGGAAGCGGGGGCCCTGACTAAGTTGCGAGGAAGTCTCAAGCGGGAGCGCCGTTCCTGAGCAAATTGCACGGAGGTCTCAGGCGGGAGCGGGGGTCCTCACTAAATTGCGAGGAAGTCTCAGGCGGGAGCGCCGTTCCTGAGTCAATTGCGCGGAAATGTCAAGCAGGAGCGGGGGTCCTGAGTAAAATTCCAAGAAGTCTCAAGCGGGAGCGCCGTTCCCACGTAAATTGCATGGAAGTCTCAGGCGGGAGCGGGGGTCTTGATTACATTGCGAGGAAGTCTCAGATGGGAACGCCTTTCCTGAGTAAATTGCGCGGAAGTCTCAGGCGGGAGCGGGGGTCCTGAGTAAAAATCGAGGAAGTCTCAGGCGGGAGCCGTTGTTGTTGTAGACCGGGGGGCAGGGGCACAGTTTAAGCAGGAAGACTTTCCTTAAGAAAAAACAAGGTGCGAGCCCCGGGGGTGGCACTTCAATCGAAAAATCAATGTGCACCGGTGGGGGGGGATCAACAATAATTATTCTTCAAGAATGAGAGTTCAACAAAAACGGACCTCCGGGTGCAAGCGGACGCGGTGGAATCCCCCAGCTGTGGGCATCCCACTATATCCCAATCGTGCACTTGTCCGTCGGCAGGGTGAGCAGAGCCGCGGGATGAAAGAAAATATCACGTCTGGCGAAGGCACGCCAATGAAAGAAGAGATCGCGTCTGGCGGAAGCACCTGCGCATGCGGAGTCATCGCTTTCGCCTTGTCGACAACGCCTCGGACCGATATGAGAACAGAGCGAACAGCAGCAGCAACCGCAGCAGCAGCAGCAGCAGCAGCAGCAGCTGCGGCGGCAGCAGTGACATGCGGATCAACTCATGTCAGGACCACGCCGTTGGCCACTTTAGGGAAACGCGTGGCTCCAGATCGAGACCGCCGTTTTCGATACCCTCTGGGTGGCCTGGACACGCGAAAACACGCGGGTCCAGCTCGGGGCAACCGTGTGAGGTACCGCCCTTGGTGGCCTGAAAACCTAACAACACGTGGTTCCAGCGAGGGCCCGGCATGCAAGGTATCCCACAGGGGTGGCCTGGACACGTGAAAGCACGTGGTCTCTCAATTCCAAATGTCGGAGGACTGCGCTAAATCCAAAACGCCCTAGTGAGCCCCACTTCTGGGCTAAATCGAGCCAGAATACCTCACAGGCTTCATTTCTGAACAAAGCCGGGCCGAAACACGACAGTGAGCTCACTGGGACCGTTCTGCCGGACCGCCGCCTGGCCTGGGAGACGCCTCCCCCCGACTCCGCCTGCTTACCGTCGCTCGGACGTCCAATTCCCGTGCATTTGTCGGTTTCGTGCGTGTGTTTTTTTGCTCGATGGTCCAGGATGGTCCTCGATGGTTCTCGCCAAGAAAAAATACACACGTCCGAGCGATGCCAAGCCTGTGGAGATTCGGATGAGGGGAACCACTCACTCTGTTCGAACCCCATAGCGAAACGCTATAAAGGGAAAGTCGCGCTCCACATCCAGCCGCATCGCCGATGCGGAGCGACACTCTGGCCCCATCTACTCTTACCCCATCTGGGAGGCCTAGATCCCGAGAGCTGGAAACAGTCGAGCCTAGGCCAACCTAACACCCCTCATGAAAGCAAGGCCCTCCGTCGGCGCAAAAAGCACACAGAACATCCGAGGGGTCACCCTCCCCCAGGACGCAACAAAAGCTTCCAACGAACACGAAGAACACTGGGGTGCCCTCCCCGAGCCGACCTCAATCTCACACCTGGAAGACGCCTAGATGGGGTCCGAGTAGATGGGGTCGGAAAATCGCGCCGTATCGCCAATGCATCGCAGATGCTTCGTCGATGCATCGGCGACGTCGGCGTGGAGAAAATCGGGCCCCCCATCGGCGATGCGGCGCGAACCTCCGGCCCCGATCTACTCGGAGCCGATCCAGGAGGCCTAGAACACCTCGACTGAAAGGCCTACCTCGGACTGGCCGCACTCGCACCCCATCTGAGTAGAAGAATCGAAAACCACAAAAACATAAACCTTCGGCGCTCCGCGCGGATTTCTTGGATTCGCGCCTGGGCCCCCCAGGCGGCGCCGGGGTCGCCAGCTCACGGCACGACGCGAACCTATCGTACCTCTTCCTCCTCTTATAGACACCTCCTAGTTGAGGTCGCAGTAGATGGGGTCGGAGGATCGCGCCGCATCGCCGATACATCAGCGATGCATTGGCGATGTAACGGCGATGCATCGGCGATGCATCTTTCCTGGTGCCCCGACGGGGGGGGGATCCCGGGGGAGGAGGGGGTCAGATTCGCCTCCTCCTCCTCTTCCTCCTCCTCCTCCTCCTCCTCCATCTCCTCCTCCTCCTCCTCCTCCTCCCCCCCCTTCTCTGTGTCTGCACCTGTTCCGCCTCATCTGTGTCGTCTTCCCCCTCCTCCCGAAGCGCCTTCCCCATCATCTTCTTCTCCGAGGTCAACGCCGTCGTCTCCAGGGTCGGCGGCACCAGCCGTAAGGCCTTCCCAATCGGGCTCCACATCGAGCCGCCTCGGCGATGCATCGGTGATGCCGGGCGATCCTCCAACCCAATATACTCCGACCCCATCTGGGAGCCCTAGATCTTGACTTTCTCCCTGCGCCCCGAGGCTCCTTGCGTGGGCAGATGAATTGTCATAACGTCGACCCCCAAGAGGTCTCGAACCAATCCCCGGGACCGGTTTTTCGTCCCGAATCGTTTTTTGACGGTGCCGAGGACCGGCAAGGGCACCCAGAGGCCGAACATAGGGGAGCACAAAAAAAGGTCGTGATTTGTTCCTTGCTCGAGTGCTCGAGGGGTTATGGGCTCGTCCTCCTTTTGATCTCCTCCCTGCGCCCCGAGGCTCCTGGCGTGGGCGGACCGCGTCGGGCCGGTTCTCCGCAGAGAGCGCGTCGAACACGGCGGGCGACGTGGCAGTCCGGGGCGCCCGGCGCGGGGCGTCGACGCAGATCCCCAGCATGCCCGCGGTGCGGCCTCCGGACCCGCCGCACTCCTGTGCACAACAGGGGACTTGGAGCGTGAATTACCTACCCCGCTTTCGCTTCCAGGCAAAACCAAGTCATACCACGCGCCTCCTCGTCAAGCGGCCTGACCAGTACAGGCCGTAGTTTGGCATCGCTTGGTATCTCTTGGAAGCGAGGGTGGTCAAAAGCGGGGTAGGTTTGTTCGCCCCCTAGGGACACCTCGACCCCTATCCCAGGCTTCGTGGGGGCTTCGCATGGCCCAGCAATCTGGGGCCCAGCCCTGGGATGTACGATGGGAGGGGCGCCCATCCTCGATAGGGGTGACGTCCGAATAGCCCCCCTGGGTTGTTGTTCCCAGCGTACTGAAGGAGCAAAACCCAGAAATAATTTCGAGCCCCCAGAAAAGCATCGAAACAGTGTCCAACGATTGCCGCCTCCCAGGGCCCGACATGTGACCCCCCTCCAATTTCGGTACTTTCTTGGTGCTCCAAAAATAAATAGGTTGGAACATCATAACCCTTGGGGTGTATCCCATTGTTTCCCCCTTTTTATGAGCGGCCAAACTTTTCGGGCTGAGCTCGGGGATTGGGGGATAAAACTCGGCTGCGAGTGCAGGAGCACACCCTTGGCACGCCCGACCCAGACCCCCTCGAGCGAAGACAGAAGTCAGGAGCGTGTTTTTTGTTTGTTCTCCCAACTTCTTTCGGCCTTTGGGTGTCCTTGCCGGGCCTCGGGGCCCTCAACCAACAATTCGGGACGAAAAACCGGTCCCGGGGAATGGGTCGAGATTCACTTCGGCCATTGGGTCAGCATTGCATGGAAGGCCAGAACGGCAGCAAGTAGGAGTAGCAAGCAGGTGAAGCATGGTCGCATCTGGAGTGGGCGATTTGCCGTCAATTCCTCAGTTGACTCCGAAGGGCAATCGGGTCGTTCTAAGCGGTCAGACATACCCAAACCATGTCTCCAGAAACGCTACTGCATTGTGCAATTCAACGCAATGCAACTCATTGTGCAAGGCAATGTGCAATCCCATGCACTGCCATGCGCTATGGAGCGCGCTATGCAATGCAACGCAAGGCTATGCGTTATGGCGTGCAGCATTATGATGATGTGATGTGGCATAACACGTCAGGTAACCGACTGCGATTCATGCCATACTGAACGAGAGCGGTGGCCCCCAGCCACAAAAAGGAGGGCGGCAGTAGAACGAGGAGACGCCATAATGCATGAGCGACAGGAGGCAAAGAAAGGGAACGAGCCAAGGAGGTGCGCAAGGCGCACTCCCCACCAATCCTTTGGCGAAGTCTCAAACTTCTCCTTCACTGCTACGCGCTGCTCGTTCCTCCCCCATCCTCTCTCACCGCCTCCCTCTCCCTTCTCCTCCTCCATCTCCCGATGCTCCTCCCTCTCCTCCGCCACCTCCTTTGCCCCCTCCCCCTCCGTTCTCCGACCCCCAACTCCTGATCCCCACTCCTTCCGTCATCCGTCTCTTCCGCCTTATTTACCTTTCCCGTGTACACCCCGTCTGCGTCGCGTTTTGCGGCCCAGCTGCCAGTGCCAAAGAGGGATGTGAGGACGTGGGGTGTCTGGGATGGGTCAGTTCTTCACTTCCCCCCTTCACCTCCCTTGAATTACCAGCCCATTTCCCCAACACCCTTATCGGATTACCCCAGACATGAGCATCTCGCCCTCTCCCCCTCCCCACCCCACGCCCAGTCCGCATGCGGACCCTCGTCCGCCCCCCGCGTGCACGGGGGTCCGACTACAGGGGCGCATTCGGAGCCCTTGTTGGGGGGGTCCCCTGAGAGCCCCAGGAAGCCTTTGATTGGGGGCAAGGCAATCCGCGAACAGACTTCAAGAGGGCCTCGGGAAGCTACCCAGTGGATGCTACAGGGGGTCCATTTTGTTGCAGCATTTGTCTGCTGCCCTCCTGGAGTCCATCTTGAGCGCTCTCTTCGAGCCGTATGCCCGTCGCCGCCATTGCCCTCACTCCTTTTCTCATCCCCCATCGAGCCTGTCGCCCCATCCGTCCCCCCGCCCCGTTCCCACCCCCACTCTTACACGACGCTGGGAGGAGAATGGTAAGGAGGAAGAGCAGGAGGAAGAAGCGCCGACAACTCGGCCTCCCGAGTTCGGCCTGAACACATCATCCCGCCGACAGGCAGGTCAACCCACTATCCACCCTAGAGGTGCTTGCATCCCGTTTCGCGCTGTGAGGGCGGTGCGGATGATGGTGGTGGTGATGGTGGTTGTGGTTATGATAGTGATGATGGTGTTGATGGCAACGGGGACGAAGGATATTAAGGGAGAAACTGATGTGAACTATAACACCAACCCTGTGTGTAATGAAAATGCTAATGCACCCGTACCCAGCGAACCATCGGGATGCACTTCTCAACACGCACTGGCGGCCAGTGCGCATGCGAGATCACGCGATCATGCCCACTTGCTTCGGTCGACGGCTTGACGCATAGCCAGGCTTCGGCAACACCCCCAGAAGACCGCCCTGGATGCCTGGGGGCGGAGACCCCCGCTTGGCCCTATGACCTACACATCGATTTACGTCACGCCGTCGACGGAAACCAGTGATATGACTAAACCTGGGGGGCACTCTGCCCCAACTCCCTAAATTGCAAAATGCATTCTAACGAGCCCGCTTCGTGCCGCTGAGACGCGCGAGCCTGGGCCTCTTGGCAGCTGGCGCCTGGGACAGGCCCGTCGCCTCCCCCCCCAGGGGAGAGGCTGCAGTGGACGCCGAGGCGGGGCTCTGAGACAATGCCGACATCGTCCCCGCCGAAGTCGAAATTGCCGACGAACTCCCGCTCCTCCGAAGGCTGCCTGTGGCTGGCGACGCTGGTGTGCCGACCGCCCCCTCTCGCTTGACCACGGCGTGCCCGTCGCTGAAGACCGTTGCAGAACCGTCCACGATGCATTTCAGCTCGCTCCAGAAGGCGTCGGGCAACTGCACTTTCTTCTTCTCTTGATGCTCCTTGATGAAGCTGGACGCTTTCGTCGACGCACTTGGGCCCTGTGACTGGAACCTCAGCAAGTTGACGCCCTGGATGAGCACCGTCGCCTGGTAGAACTTCGCCAGGAGCGTCGACGCCACAGCGCATCCAGACGACGTAGTTGGATGCTTGTCCACTGGCGGCGACAGCTCAATGCGTTTTGAAATCACCGAAACTTTGCCCAGCACTTGGTATATGCGGTTGTAGCTGGCCACGGTGGGAGGCAACTTCTCGTCCAGCAGGTCGATCGCCATCTTCATGTTGAGCACTCCGTCCTTGAAGATCGACTCCCACTGTGGCATCGTCGACTGGCACTCGGAGACCACGGCGGATAGGTATGTCATGCGATGCGCCATAACAGCATCGCGGCACCCCCCAGCAAAAGAAGCCATCTGCAGGGCCCAACGGCCCAACGATTACAAGGGGATTCGCAAGCTCCATCCATCTCTCTCAAGCGACCTCCCAGCGTCGGCGTTGACCAAGTCGTCGATCACCTTCGCACGAGAAAACATGAGCACCAGCGCATTGACCTGGATGTTGCAAGACGGATGGGGTTCGATGCTCTTCTCAAACATCTCCTTACGCTCGGCGGTCGGGTCGATGAGGTAGTGCTGGAGCACCGTGGCCAGCATGAACTGGTCCCTCACAGCGCACATGACGTCAAACACATATGTCGCGATGTGCATTGGCACTGGCCAGTCCTCGCCCTTTCGGGGGTCCCGAGACAGCGACGAAACGCACTGGCCCCTGCTTACCTTGCCCCGTCCCCTCTACCGTCTCCCTAGGCCAGTCGTTTAGAAAGTTACCACTGAGGGACTGTTAGTGCGTGCCCGTTGCCCTCGCCCCCTGACCTGGCGACCATCTGCCAACACGGCGCCGCAAGTGCGCATCTCAGTCATGCTCGTCGCTTCGGCGAAGTCCTTCAATGCAGTCAGCGCCTTGTTGTGGGTGAAGCTTTCGAGCATTGTGTCAGAGTCGGCCGTCGTCTGCAGCGCCTCCACGACTTCGGAAGGCAAGGGGTCGTCGGCACCTGGCTTGCGAACGAGGCGCCCTAGGATCTGAGCATCGAGGGTTGACACCAAACCGTCATCCTGGACCACGCCGATCTCGAGGTCGCTGAAAGCCAACATATTGACCACGCGGGGGGCAAGCCAGACGGCCGCTGCATGCTGGTAGGTAATGTCGCCGAAGTTGGCCTTGAAGATCATGCAAGCCTCGCTGATGGAGTGAAAGACGTTCGCGTCTTGCACGGTGCTTTCGCCATGGAACAGAATCGCATTGACGCCCTCTAGCTGGTGTTGCAGGCGGGACAGGTTGATCGTGTGCTCCTTGGTCTTTGGATTGGTGGTGGTTGCATCGAATAGCGCATCGGACCCCCCATCAACAAACACGGGTAAGAGCTCCACGGCCGCGCCCATGTAGTCCATCATATCTTTGAGGTTCTGACGGTTGTCCTCGAGCGTTGCCAACAGCACCTTCGCACACCCGATCTCGCCCAGCTTCTCGGCGAGCTCCACGTCACTGGTCCTCTTGGTCAAGGCCTCGGCGCACTTCGTCGTTCCGAGTACCATCGTCTGAGGCGCCTTGTAGAACTCCTCCGATTGGAGCCTGGTCGCGTGCAAGTCCCCCAGCGCAGCGATGAGTTTCGACGCTGGTGGCACTGCTGCAAAGCCAGCACCGCCCTGCTCGACGATGCTCTCTGAGACTTCTACAACCGCACCTTGGGTTTCTGGTTTCGCTGCTGCTGCGCCTCCGACTGCAACCGATTCGACGGGCACACGCAGGAATTCATCGCGTCCCTCTCCGGCCTTGGTGGCGCCGATCTCGTCCAGGACCCGAGCCAGAGGGCGAGACACGGTCTTGTGAAACACCGAAACGAGACCGTATACACCATTGCTCAGCAGCTCCATGAAGTTCCCCATCGCGGCGCAGACGGGCTCAATATTATCCTTCAGCGCAGCGGGTGACCACCTCGATGCACAGGAGATGATGCTCGTCTGGATGTCGATAATGGGCTTGAGCCTCTTCCCCAAGATCGCGTAGGTCATGACGTCCGACTCGTCCTCTGGCTTAGGCTCGTTGATGAACAATTCCATGTCCGTGTATGCCTCCTGGAAGCTCTCCTCAAAACGATTGCAAGCCTTGTCGAAAATGGCAGTTGCAGCATCGTCCTCAACCCCTTTCGAAGCATGCCTCCTCGCTTGCTCCACGATGAAGATTGCGGGGGCGATGCCGACCATCGACTTTGCGATATTCTGGACAACGGCTCGCTGATCATCTGAAGACTTGGTTGAGGTAGCGTTCTGGTTGATGAACTTCCGAGCTGCTCGAACATCAGCCGTCGTCGGCTTGTCCTTCTCATCTGGGAGCAAGCACTGACACACGACTCTCACGCTGCAAAGGGCTGTCTCGACCTGAGTGGTGTCCATCGTCTTCTCCTCGGTCTCGAAGGTATTCACCCATGAACGCCAGATAGAGCTGGTCTCGTCTACAACTTGCATGCGAGTATCCATCGTCATCTCGCCCTTGGCTCCGATGCTCTGCCAGTAGTGCTCTAAGCTTTTCCAGACCATGATGCCCAGCTGCACGGCGACGGGAAGAGTGATGTCGACCGCGTCATCGATGGGCAGCAGCCGGCCCCGATGCCTCCTGCCTGGCGCGGCCCCTTCTGCTGCAGGTGCCTGCGGAGCGCTGTTTCGCACCTCAGTGAGCTTCGTCATGTACTCTTCTGACATCTCGAGCACTCTCCTCAGCGAGCCAAGGTTGATGTGCCCGATCGCCTGCCGTGGATGGCGACGCGGACTGCGGGTTGATGCGAAGCTGAGGGCACTGCCACTGCACTGACCCTGAATCCCTAACCCCCACAATTTGCACGGGGCCACGGCCACCCACACGAGAACTCACATCATCAAGTATACCAGCCTGCCCCCACCCCCCAGACCCCTCAAAATCAGGTATTCCAGAAATCGTCAGCGTTGGCAGACCCCCAGCTTCGCGACCAACCCGCGATCCATTTGGCCATGCGACTGCCTTCGCCACGGATCCGCTTTCCATGTAGACGCTGAAGAAGATTGCCTTCAGGGTCACGAGCCCCACAGGCGGCGCGACCTCCAAGCCCCTGCACTTGAGGTACTTCAACTCGACCATTAGATGCGGCAGCGCCTCGACTAGCTTGTCATCGGTCTTGAATTGGGTCCACTGGTGGAACCACTTGTGGATTGCCAAAAGCCCCTTGGCACGCTCCTCAAGCTGCTTGAAGCAGACCTGGACATCCAGCACAGCCTTCCCCATGATCTTCGATTCGTGAGTCATGAGCCGCCTGGTCAGAGCGCCGACAGTGGCCGCCTTGAAATCCTTGTGCCAGTCGACGTTGCAGAGCCCGTCGACGTAACCATTGACGGTCTTCCTGATGCGCGCCAGGTGCTGGAACGCTGTGCCCCTGGGGAACTCCTCATCCAATGACAGAGGCGTCGGATGGCCTTGCCACCTGGCGGGGCCCAGAGTTGTTGATGGGATCTCTCCGTCGCCATCGGACTCCCGTGCCGCGTACTCGCCCTCATCCTCATCGGCCATCTCCTCGCCGATGCCTGACGCCTCCCGTTGGGCCGAATCGCCGCTGGCACGGGCCGTCGCCTTCGACGCCGACCCACTGACTAGGCGAGGGCCGATGTCGGAAGTCAGGTCGATCAGCGTGGCGGTCCATTGCGAGGCTGCTGGCACCGCAGGCTGCTCCGCAGCCTCAGCGTCCTCGATCTCCTCTTTGACGTTCTCTGCAGCCACCTCCTCGTCGGCGGTGTTCCCATGGGCGCTGCATCCCTCCAACGCCATATCATGCTCGGGGCTGGCGAACCACCCAGACTCCCGCTCTGGGTCATCCTTCGGGCTCAAAGTGATCGGGCCGAGCCCCAGCAGCACGTCGTCGCTAGAGGCGCTGCGGATATGCAGCTCATCTTTCACTGGAACCGACATTGCTGGTGGAGCGAGGCACTCGTCGCCTAGCTGAGCCCCAGCCCTGAAAAGCCAGCTCTGGGCAGAACGGCTATGGTGAATGGGGAACTGTTTAACCAGGCGTTGGTCCATGCGTTGTTTCGTTTGTTGAACCACATATGTTGCACGACATAGCTTACTTACACCTTACACCAAGTATATTGCACCACCAGGGTTGCGCCGCATAGCTTGCACATAGCTTGAACCACATAGATTACACCACATAGCTTGCACTAGATAGATTGCGCCACATAGTTTGCACCACATCGATTGCACGGCATGGGTTGCACTAGATACGTTGCACCGCATAGATTGCACCACCTAGCTTCCACCAATCAGCTTGCATCTTATAGATTGCACCACATAGATTGCACCGCATCGGTTGCACCACCGACGCCGTCAGCGTCGTCGTCGCCGTGAGCGTGGTCGTCGTCGTCGCGTGTTCGTCGTCGCCATCGTCGTCGTGGTCGTCGTCCTAGTCATCCTCGTCGTGGTCCTCGTCGTCGTCGTCGCCCGTCTCTGACCCCCTTGTGGTCGTACTCGGCGTCGTCGTCGCCGTCGCCCTGTCCTCCCACGCGATCCCTCCATGGAGCCTCCTAGACCCAATTGCCCATGTCCTCCCAAGATGCCCCTGCGATGCCGCACAAATCTTGGCAACCTGATCTCCGTGACTGGTTGTCTCGAGCGCGCCTAGACGAGCACCTGAATGATGAGAACGGGCCTAATTTTCTCACGCGCTGAAGGACTGAGCAGCTGAAGTCGGCCTGAGTCCAACTCGGCCCGCTGAAGGGCTGAGATGCTGAAGCATCTGTCTCGTGATGTGCCTACCTCAGTCCTGAACGGGCGGGCATGGGCCTGGCCTGTCACGAAGTTCCTTCTCATGGCTCTGCATGAACGCCTTGCGCTCGTCGTCCTCGGTCACAGCGGCGTCCAGTGAGTCGGCGGCGTTGGTTGCGCGGCACCTCAAAGATCTCAACCTGCTCTTCAGGATTTGATTCATGAGCCTCTGGATGGCCAGTTCTTTGCCGAGCTTCTGGATCCTGCGGCGAACTGCGGGGGACGCGTTGGGCGGAAGCGGTGGGAGATCAGGCGCGCGCGGCTTGAGGGGGTGCCTGAGCGCCTTAGGCGCCATGCTGTACTGTGGAGGCAAACGATGGCGAAGAGGCAGAGTGGGGACTGCGCGGCAAAGCTTGGACCACCGTAGCTAGCACTGGGACAATACAATGCGTGGAGAAGTCGATGCTTGTCTTATCCTTGATCATGATAATGTACCAGCGCCAACTCCAAATATAATCATTGAAACGGGATGTTTGGGTACTGTGGTATGGCAAGCCCGAATAATGTTTAATCACGTAAAGGCATGCGGCCACAGAAAAGCGCTGCGCTCGTGGGTAAGGGCGCGCGTGTATATGCCCCCAGACGGGGAACATGCACGCATAGACGCGCGCATCATCTATTAAACCCACACGAACCTACATGCACACGCGCATATGTATGTGCGTATATACCTGACGCCCGAGCACACATCACCGTGCACTTGCACAGGCAAGGTGGCACTGGGGCCTTGGATGGAGCTCTATATGAGGCCACGGAACGTGTGATGGGGTGTGCCGAAAGGGGGTGTTGCCCACATGCGGGCGGCGCCACTGTGGCCTTCGGTGGGGCCCCCTATGGGCCACGAAATGTTTGAGGGGTGTGCCGAAAGGGGGGGGGAGCACATGGACGGCGCCACTGGGGCCTTCGGTGGAGCTCCCCATGGGGCCACGAAACGTGCGAGGGGTGTGCCGAAAGGGGGGGGGCACCCACATGCGGGCGGCGCCACTGGGGCCTTCAGTGGAGCTCCCTATGAGGCCACGAAACGTGTGAGGGGTGCGCCGAAAGGGGAGGCGCCCACATGGACATCCGAGGGGGTGGAAGAGGAGGTTTTTTTTATCAGACCACGCACACAGGGAACATGTGAGAGAACGAAACAACTAACTTGCCAGTCGCGCCTGACGCAACGACACAGGCTCTCACCATCTGTCGCGCCGTCACGCTTGACGCCACGACCCAGGGCCCCGCCATCTGTCGCGCCGTCGCGCCTGACGCCACGACAGAGACCGACAGCAACATGGAAAAACTCCGATTGGTGCGACCGCCCATCGCGTCCACACTGTTAGCCTAGGGGCCGCCCCGCGCCCGTCACTCGCCCCGCGCCACGCTCATCCAAGGCATCTGCTACATTTCGTTGATGCCATCGCGCGCGCAAGTCCCCCCGCGTCGCCCCCCCCCCCCCCCGCCATCGCATCGCGCCGCGTCTTTCGCCCCTGCGTCGCGACGGCCAGCAGGACACAAGCGACGCCGATCTGGCGCCCCCCCCTGCAGGGCCCCAATGCGCGACCCCTCCCCCGTCCACAGCGAGACGGCCAGACATCGACGGTCAGATCCACCCGAGTTGACCGACACCCGTCGGTCACATCGCCGTGAGTCGACCGCAGTCGATCGGTCAACGCGCCGCGAGCCGACCGCACTTTGTCGGTCAACTCGCGCCCCCCTGGTCCGCGTTTTTAAATCAACTAGGTCGGTCAACTAGGGCGGTCAACTAGGGCGGTCAACTAGGTTGGTCAACTCGACTCGTCAGGTCAACTAGGTCGGTCAACTCGTTTTGGGTAGGTCAACTCGGTCGGTCAACTAGGTTGGTCAACTCGACTCGGCAGGTCAACTAGGTCGGTCGACTAGGTCGGTCAACTAGGTTGGTCAACTCGACTCGTCAGGTCAACTCGACTCGTCAGGTCAACTAGGGCGGTCAAGTTCAAGTTGCGACTCCTTGGTGCGCGTCTTTTGGAATCAACTCGATCTTGCGACCTCTCGGTGGGCGACTTTTGAAATCAACTTGCATTTGCGACGGCGCAGGGCTCAGAAACCACCTCAGGTCGCTGGCGTCGGCATCGCCAATCGACTTGCGGGAGGCGGATTTCACCAGGCCGAGAGCGGCAGGCATACAGAAATGCAGGCCCAGGCTCGATTGACCTAGCGCGCGACGCGGCCTGGGCTGCCAGTGCGGCCACGGCAACGGTCAGAGTGCGCGCACTTGCGCAGGTTGGCACAGTGAGCAGGGCCTCACGGCATTGCGAGCAGAACCCCACAGGCCGCGTAGGCATTGCGAGCATGGTCTCACGGCGTTGGCTGCGATGTCCGCGAAGTCGCCTGACGGTGGTGAGAGGGGGGCTGGCGGTGGTGAGAGGGGGAGCAGCAATGACGGCCGCGCGCTGGGAAGGGGCGCTGACGCAGTTTCCGAAAGGATTCTGGTTGCATCCTGAAAGGCTTCTGCTCGGCCCCCCAAAAGCTTCTCAGAAGTTTGTTTACCCGATGATTGCCGAAGGCTTCTCGGAATGTGTTGAGCTATGCAAGAGTGGTACCAACGCCTTGCAAGGGCCTCTCACAATGTTCTGACGGGCCTCTGGCAGGTTTCCCCCGAGGCTTCTCCGAGGCGTCTCAGGAGCTCTGACAACCCAACCTGGGCTACCAAAGGGACGTCCGAGGGGGTGGATGGGGGAGGTGCTTTTACCATCGGGCCACACACCGCTTGCGTTTTTATTATGCGATCATGCCTGATCATATCATCGCACACCATCAGGACAAGCCATCACTCCATCACACACGCACCATCAGGACACCATTACCATCAGACCATCGCACACCACACCATACACTCACACTTTATCATACCATCGCATACCATTACCATCAGACCACACACACCATCAGGACAGGTCATATTTTATCAAACTTGCGCATAATTTGGGCTGTTATGGTGATGCTGTTTAAATTAGCGCTTAAGCTTACCACTATGTGCATTGATTATATGTTTGCCTGAGTGTGTGTGTGTGTGTGTGCGTGTGTGCGTGTGCGGGCTCGTTGGGAAAGAACCCCTACAGGCTGCCTATTGGTGCGTGCAGCGGTTGCGTTGATAGTTGCATTCATTCGCATCTGCTCGTAAGTGAGCTGAAAACCGACGACAATGAGCGACGAAGATGGGATTGAGAATGGGCCGCCACGATCTGGGAGTTGGATGAGTGCGAACGCTGGCCGACGTGGCTCCATGATGATCGAAGCAGCCCCAAGAAGCTGACGTCCCGAAACGACCCGTTTGGCTCTATCCCGAGAGAGTGGCGGAAGGGCCATTGTGATGGGGATGGGGTCGAAAGGGCAACGGCCAGGGGAAGTGGGGATTGGGAGAGGGGGAGGGTGTATGTGCGGGGCAATGGCGAGGAGGAGGGGGTGGGTGATATGAGTCACGGGGGCAACTTGGAATGAGGGGCCCAATAAAGGATTCCAATGTGCTGGCCCTCGGAGTGCGGATGCTTACGAAAACGTGTAGAAAGCAGAGGGACACTGTCATAGACTTCATCCTCTGGTGGCACTTCCGCAAGGCCCTGTATATTCCTCCCTCTTCCATTTCTCCTTTTCCTCGCCTTCCCCTGTCCCTAAATTGCCCGACCCTGTCTCACCTCCACCTCCTCCTCCTCCTCCGTCTCCTTCCCCCTCCATCCTCCCCCACCGCTCCCCCTTACCATTGTAAGGTGTTCTGGGAGCCCTGCGGAATCGTTGTGATAGAGCGGCGCGGTAGGCTGACGGTCGAGTGGCTCGGCCGCGCGAATGCCCCAACACCGCCGCTCCCCCAGCCGATCCCAGCTCCCATGTTGACAGATGAGGAGCTTGAGCAGATGATCGGCTAAACGCGCTTGCTTGGACGGAGCCCCCTCGGGGCGGCAGCGCCAGAACCAGGAGCTTTGGGGGGGGGGGCCAAGCTGCCTCACAAAACCGGAGCCTTTAACGCCGCGCGTGGATGAGGAGAGCAAAGTCGAGGATGGATGTACGCGGAGGGTCAAGGCGAGGAGAGGGCAGGAGGAGGACAAGGAGGGAGGAGAGGGAAGGCGATAATGAAACAGGCGAAGGGTACTGGAGGAGCAGGAACGCGAGGAGTGGGCGAGAGGAGGAAGAGGGTAGGTGGTAGCGTTTCAATGGCTTGTCGTGGACTACTGGGGAGTTTGCTTAGAGGGGAGGGTCCCCTGGGGGCCCCCGTCCTGCTCATCATCCTCGTTCTCATTATCATCGCCTGCACCCTCGGCGTTCAGGAACTCTCCAGGACGGTCCAAGATGGCTGAATACACTGTCTAGGACGGTCCAAGACTGCTTCCAATATGAGAGATACGGATTCCAAGACGGCACGTTATATTATCTGCACCGCATGGTTACAAGACGGTCCAAGATGGCATCCAATATTGCTAATGTTGTTCCCAACGTGATTGCCAAGATTGTCCAAGATGGCTTATGCTGTGGTTTTACTCTTTGCACCGCGATGCACACGCATCGAACATTCAAGTCAAACTGCGTTGCCACAACGTGCCAATGCACACATTGGCGGGCAACCTGAATACATCATGAAGCGGCCTCGCCCTCGGTGTCGCTCGGCGGCGGCGGGCGAGCGTACCACCTCCGCTTCCCGATGTTCATGTGCTTGCGAGCCAGGGTCCTCTTCTGCTCCTTCGTCGCCTTCGGCGGGTTCGCTGGAGTCTCGAACAACCACTGCTTCAGCATCTCATCGTCGGGAGCGCGAGCAAGGCTCATGGTGAGCGAGCAGCTTGTGTGACGGAAGCAATTCACGCACACGGACCCTGCAGGCTTCCCGCGCTGGATCCGCAAGACATCGCGCCCATGCAGGGTGAAGTACCCTGCTAAGCGCGGGCGCAACTCCTGCCACGGCTGGGGTTCTGGACTGCCAGCGCCGCCTCCGCCATCAGGATCCGCGGGCGGGCCCGCGCCGTCGCCCTCCATGCCCATGTCGTTGGACGCAGCCCGAAAGGCTTCCTCCAGCTGCGCTTGAAGATCTGGATCGACACCAGCACCAGCACCTGGACCGTCATCGCTGCTCTCGCCACCTGCCTGGGCTCCGAGCTCCCCGTACGATGCCTCCAGCTCGCTAGCAGACTCCACCGACTCGGCGCCATCGTTCATGTCGATGTCGGCGTGCTCCTTGCTGCCCTCGCCGCCAGTGTGTTTCTGCTGTGGCGGCTCCTCGTCGGCGATGGCTTGCGGGCGATGGGCAGCCTGCTTGCCCCTGCTGCGCCTGCCCCCTCGACCTCTGGCCGCGCCGCCGCTGCCTCGGCCAGAGCTACGCCTTCGGGGAAGCGCGCCCTCGAAGGTGCCCTGATCTTTGAAGGGGTCCGTGCCCATCTTCTTGATATAGGCTTGCCCGCGCTCGAAGGCGTCTCTAGAATGTGCCTGACCAAATTGTAATGGTTTCACTTTGCCATCCAGCCAGAGGTCGCCCAGCAGCTCCTGGCCCGTGATGCGAGACCACTCCAGCGAGTCCGTCGGGGTGATCACGTGATAAGTCATGCGATGCAACTTCATCGACTGCATCTCGCTCAAGCACTTCGCAATCCACTCGTCTGACGTGCATGTGGGCACCGCGGGAGTGTGCCACACAGGTTCCAACGCATGCAGCTTGCAAGATCTGAACGATATACGCACATCGCAAGGTAGTTCCAGCATCTATCGGGTCCAGTTGGCAGCCGCTGAAGCAGACTAGGTGGCGTCCTGAATACGTGCACTGTCTCGTTACGCGTTCGAGGTGCCTCCCATCTCTCTTTCTCTCTCTATCCCTGTCTCTCTCTCCCCCGATTTCTCTCTGTATGTCTGTATGTCTCCCCCAATGTTTGCACGCGTACATCTTATGTTGTATGTTCTCGCGTGCAGCCTCGGTTCGGATCGTCTCACAAGCGTGCCGTTGAATAATCCACATCCTATTGTTGTTCTCTCTCTCTCTCTCTCTCTCTCCCTCCTCGTCTCTCTCCCTCTCTCTCTCACTCTCTCTATCCCTCTATCTCTCTATCCTCTATCGTTACTGGTCGTCGTCGTCTCTCGTCGTCTTCGATGTGGCCGTCGTCATCGCGTCGTTTGCGGAGGGCGCGGGCGAGGGCGAGGGTGGCATCTGCCTGCCCCCTGGGGGCCTTCGGGGTGGACCCCCAAACCAGAGCTTTTGTTGGAAGTTATAGTATGAGGGTCCGTCGGCGTCGTCGTCGTCGTCGGGGCCGTCGTCGTCGTTTTCGTCGTCGTGCACCACATTCTGGACGCCACCAATTCTGTGAGAGCGTTTGCCGACGGCACCCGAGCGACCTCGGCCTGCGGATTGATCGAGCCCTCGAACTCCAGCTCAGTGATGTCGAAGGTGTGGGGGTTGTATGTCGTGCCAGTGACCAGCGCGAGCCTCCTCGAAAATGCGCCTGCATCCCCGACAGAGGGGCCGTCGATCATGATCATCAAGTCTCCCTCATCTGCGACGGCCTTCCCAACGCTCACGATGAAATTGTAGATGCCAGCCTCGATGATGCTGAAGGCCTGCGGGCATCTGGATCCCAGCCTGTTGGCATTCCGTGCCCGTCGCAGTAGGCCCCAGAGGTCGTACTCCTTCCCCTCGTCCTCATTGTAAGCACGATCTCGTGGAACTCCGACTTCGGACTCGTCGGCGTCCAACGCGCCGGCGTGCGATGGCCAGCCATGCTCGTTCACGTAGTCAGCAAACTCCTGTGGCGAGATGGGCGTGCTCTGGCACCCCCCGCCCCACATCGGCTGATATTCTGGCAGTGCCGCGGCCGTGGAGCTCTGCGGAGAATGCCTCCACAGGTCATACGCCTCCTTAAAGACATCATACTCATCAGAAGTCATGGCGTCCCACATCTTGCGGAACTCCTCATGCTGGTGCTTGACCTCCCCCTCTGTCAAAGGTTTCCCCTTGAACTCCCTCGCCGCGTTCATCCACTTGTTGCGCTCGAGCAGAAACACACTCAAACCGACGCGCGTGCGCACTGCGTTGGGCTGGGTGCGCGGTTGCAACTGCAGCGCGCAATCTTGAACCTCCCGCTGCGCCACGATGCCGTCGCCTGTGAATGCGTCGCCTGACCACTCCACCACCGCATCGACCTCGCCATTGCCCGGGGCCGAAGAAGTCGGTACCGAAGCCGCCGCTGCATGATCTGGGATGCGTGCGATCTGATTCACCAGCAATGGGTTGTAACGCAACGTTTCATGGCTCCCCGAACTCCCCATGCAAGTGGGCTTAAGAGGGTGCAAGCCGCCGCGGTGAACATGAGTCACAGCCGCTTGCATCATGAGGTCTTCCCTGGAAGCGTAGGACATATTCTTACCTCTCGTACCCTGCCGTGTAGCCCTATGCGTCACTTGTTTGTTGAGCCTCTCCACGAAGTCGATGCCGTACGGGTGGGATCTGAAGTCGCTGAGCAGCATTGCGTAGCAGTCGAATGACAGCAGGCCTGGTAGACTTGGGTACAGGCGACGGACACCGCGACTGTAGACGTCGAGCACGTCGTTGTCAGCATTGAGAGGCTCATTCGCGATGTTCGTTTTGTGGTCCTCAGTATACTTCTCATTCACAAAGGCATACAACTTGTACGGCCATGATGACAGGCGGAGCTCGTACCTCCTGTAAAGCGCACTCGACAGACGAAGGATCTGGCTTCTCGTCCACCTCTGGAAGGGCTCCGAGTCCATCGGCGCCCCCGTAGCTTCCACAACTGTCCATGGGTGATGCGCCGTTGCCCTGTTTGTCCACACCATCAGCAGATCCACGAGGAAGTGGAAGCAGTCGGCAACCTTGCTGCCATGCGGATCAAGCAGCCTGTCCATTTTGCTTGGCTGAGATGCGTCATCTCGAATCGGATCCTCCATCAATGGATAGAGCAAGTGCCTATCAGCGGCATCGAGGATAATGACGTAGACTCCCAACTGCCATACCATCTCGTCCGATTGGAAATACTCTTTGATTTTTTTTGACCTGACGCGGTTGACCATCGCGAAAAAA
>CAUYUJ010015032.1:0-35000 GCA_963575745.1 Prorocentrum cordatum
GACGACGGCGCGGTGACTGCGACGGCGGCGAAAGATACGGCGGCGGCTAGTGGGTCCGCCTGCGCTCCGACAACTCATCGTCGGCCGCCAAGCGGTGTGGTGACCACACTTTGTTGTGAATTGGCGGGGGTTCGGGGTCACAGTACGGTTTTGGGGATTCGGGCCGCTCTCCAAGGCTGTTTTGGGCGACTGGGGTCTCCGAAGTCCCAAAACCGTGCGGTGATGGACCGCGCTGCGAGATGTCTTGGGATTTCGAAGTCACCGCGCGGTCCGTGAATCGACCTTTCTGGCCAATGGCCAAACATTCGATGACGACGGCGATTCCGGCGGCGGCGGCGATTGCTGCGACGCCTTTGGGTTTACCCCTGGTGCCGGGATGCGGCCAACGCGTGAACCACATAGATAGAACAATGGAGGAGGGAGAGAAGAAATATATGGAGGGAGTGAGGAGTGGGGGGAATAGGAGGGAAGGAGCAAAGGGCGAAACAGGGATGATATGATATGGAGATGTACCAGTCGCGAAGCGAGCTAACGATTCACAATCGCATGCCGCCCTTGAGCATGCCCGCGAAGAAAACGACCCGTAGATGAAACATAGGTTGGTATTGAAACCCACGAAACAACAAAAGCCGATACTTCGGATGACTCCGATACAAGCACGCGGACAGATGCCCACGTAGCGGAGCCGAAGATGACTCGATACGGCCAACTGCGCTGCAAGAACCTCCAGTGATCATCGGGGGCCTGAAATATTGCAGAAAGTGCCCAATGCAGCTCCAAGAAGAGACCGCCATCCTCGAAGACAACCGTGCTGCCCGAAACCAAATTCATTAGTTCCTCCATGCTTGACAAAAAAACGAGCAGGCCACCCAGAGAAGCACAGCGACACACCTGCTACCTACACAAATGGCCCATTTCCACAAGTAATCTGTAGCGAGCGCGACCTCCCAGCGCCTCGTTGTATGCACAAGCGACGGAAGACAGCGCGAAGCACAGGACTGAGTAGCTCCAACGAACAAATGAACCACAGGAGCACGGGGGAAAACAGTGCATGACGGCATCAACAACCCCTGGCCAAACACACAATGTAATATGCGGGTGGACGGGTACCATGCACAACCGGGCTCCACCCGTGCAGTGGGCCCCTCGGCTTGACCGCTGGCGAGACGACTGCTGCGTGGCGACCTCGCAACGGCTACTGCTGCGAACGTCCACATCGCAGCCGCGTTGACGTTGGCACGCGGCTGAAAAAAACACCTGGCCGACTTCCACCACCTGACCAAAGCGGAGCTCCACTGCTGCTACCAAGAATCTCCTCCAATGCCTGCTTGGCTCTATAGTCCTTCGCAAACTCGAGCAGGCCGCGCGCGTTCCTGTGTAGCCCCGTAGAACCCGCAAGCTGACGGGCTCCCGTTCAGTACGAATCGGTGTAGCTAGAATCTTCTTCGAGCGAACGCTAGCAACAACGCTGAGGGCGCAAGCGTGAGCTGGCAGACCCGTCCCACTCCGCCGCGAAGAGGATCTTCCACCCGTTGAGCGTCGCTCCGTTGCACAAGCTGACTACATGTTGCGCACGCCGTCCCTCACCACGAACTGAGCTGGATCGATCGGGCCGATCGTGCTGACCTTCGCAGACAAATCATGACCACCTTGATCATGATGTGTCGGCTCGCCTGGTCGATGGTTGCGGTACATGCTTTGGGGCGATACCCTGGCACCTGTCCCGTAGATGCCACATGCGCAGGCGTGCCCCCCATTCGAACATGGTTCGTGCGGCGATTGATTGAAATCGCCGTCGCGTGAGGGAGCTGCAGAATAATAGCTTCGGACGTCATGCAGTCGTACGCGAACTTTCGCTCGACATTGTCTGGCACTTGCACTGCGCACTTCCGCAGAAACGACACCACCTATTTCCAACGCGACGCCGATGGGTAGATGCATGGGATGATACCAGCCGCTGGTGTCTGAGCATTCAAAACTCGCGTCCTCGTAGAACTGAGACACGCCCCTGGTTGGCAAGGGGCGAAGCGGAAGGAAGGGAGAGCGAGGGAGGATCGACGAGGACAAGGGGAAGCAGGAGGGTATTTGTGAATTGTGGCAGCAGGAGGAGGAGGAGGCTGCAAGGCGGAAACCATGCACTGAGGGAATGGGGAATGAGAGAGCTGGGGGACGAGGGGCAAGTAGATGATAAGGGAGCGCGAGCAGGCACAAGGTCGAAGAGAGGAGGGCGGAGGATGGAGGTGGGAGGAGATGGGTGGATCATGGAATGAGGTAAATGCAGGGGCCCACAAACACACACATACAACTATACACAAATAACAGAACTCCCCACATATTGTCCATAGTTTCTAGGTTTCTGTCTTCCCCCCACTTCCCATGTTTCCGTATATTTTCCTGGGAGTCGACGATTAATTGTGTCTGTGTGTTTCTTTCCCTCCTGAGTAAAGGGGAAGATTGGGAAGGCTGCTAGGGGCGGAGGGGGGGAAGGACCGTGCGGTGGAAGCATTGACTGAAGGAGTGATGGAGGAGGGAGGAACTTGCTGGAGGAGAAAGAGCCATCCTCGGCCTCGAACATCCTACTACTCTGCGTGCGGAGGGGGGAAGGGCAGGAGGGAGGAACACTGATGGAGGGTGAGGGGGACGAGGGAGGGGAAAGGAAGGATGAGGGAGAGAGGAGGACGGGAGCAAAGGAGGGGCTGATGAAAAGGGGAGAGAGACAGGATACGTGGAGCAAACTGTTATGAACGAGCAACAGAGCAGGAGCGGGAATGTGGCAAGCAGAAGGAAGAGGAACATCTAGGAGAGGATGGCGCACGAGGCGCCAACAGTGAGGAGCCCTGACAGCAAGGAGACAACGGGCGGGAATGTCACAGCGTTGACCTCACTTTCCAGCCGCATCTCTTAGAAACTGCAGCATTTTCGGGCCGGGCGAAAGGGGTGGATAGCAAAGGGGGGGTTTGAGAGTCAGCTCACGTAGCTAACTTTCCCAGCGCCTCCCTGCGCCAGGAGGCGGCCATGTATCGAGGAATGGGCCCCTCGGTGGGGCCGAAACCAGCTGCATGCAGCAGATTTCGTCCCCCCCTTCCCTATCCTCCCCTCTCGTCCGGCCCGATGTTTGACAGCGAAAAAGAAGAAGAAGAAGAAGCTACATTGCCACGGCATCGGCTGCGAAGTGCACGTTGGGCGAACGCGCACCGGATTCAGGTCAAGGCCGTTGATGACGGCCTCCCTCTCGCCTCCGTCTCGTCTTCGGCCCCGGCCCCGAGCCTGTGGTCGGCGGCCTTGCCGCTGTCCTCCCGGCGGCTCGAGGCGCAACAGAGTACAGCAAGCACGCGATACGAATTGCTGCTACAGGAGGAGGAGGAGGAGGAGGAGGAGGGGGAGGAGGAGTAGGAGGAGGAGGAGGAGGGGGAGGAGGAGCGCAGGGACACATTCTCAGTCAATGCTTGCGGGTTCCAGGATGCCAGAGAATCTCGGCGGGTACCTGGGGCGATTGGGGGATAAGACACTTCCGTTTGGCACCTGAAGGCCGACCTCTTCTTTGATGCGCCTGATGTAAAGGGCACTGGGAAGAGGGCCAGTGGCACTGTAGAGCCAACGCTGACAACAACGACAACAACAACAAGTCGGGCCGAACAGCGATTGTCCGAACCCTGACCGGTCCCGATCAGATTTGCACGGGACAGAACAGATTGTCAGAGCTGATCCCTGTTGCAAAACATTCGGGGGTTGCCACAGGTGCCCCTGGCCAAACGTGCCCCCAACTTTTCGCTCACTCAATTTTCGGGCCCCTGGAGCCCTCTGGGCCTCGTGAGGGGTGCTCTGAAGGCCGTGTGGGCCTCCTTGGAAGTCTTGGGGGGACCTCGGGCCAGGGGCACCTCTAGAGGGGAACAATCAATGACATGAACAAAAAAACTCTGAGGTCCGCGCGGATTTCTAGAATCCGCGCTGGACCCCCCTGGCGGCGCCTCCGAGGCCGCCCCTGGCCCGCGCGCCAGGGAGGCGGCCCCAGCGCCGATCCGAGAAATCCGCGCGGACCTCCGAGTTTTCAGGTTTACGTCACTGTTCCTCCCCCTATTCGAGCAACACCCGAAGAGTGGTGTCGCCCTCCCTTCCCCCCCCCCCCCGGCAAAACCTCGGTCCCGGCAGGTCCTGCCTCGGCCGCCAGGGCGAGGGGGGTGCCCCGCGCCCGTGGCGAACAACAGGCCGCGGCCCGGAGCGAGAACGGCACGTTTCCCGCGCGGCTCTTCGGGCGTTGCTCGAATAAGGGGGAGGAACAGTGACGTAAGCTTGAAAACTCGGAGGTCCGCGCGGACCTCCGAGTTTCTAACGTAGCACCCCGCCATTGCGGATAAGAGTGAGGGGGCGGGCGCGGGCGACGCGGGCGTCGTCGAGCCGGCGGACCTCGTGGCCCCCACCTTCCCTGTCGATGGCGCTCTCCTCCTCCTCCTCCTTCTCCTCCTCCACCTCGTCGTCCTCCTCCTCCTCCTCCTCCTCCTCCTCCTCCTCCTCTTCCTCGTCCTGGTCCTCATCGTCGTCGTCATCCTTCTCCTCCACCTCGTCCTCCTCCTCCTCTTCTTCCTCGTCCTCCCTCTCCCCCCCTCGTCCTTTCATCATCGTCCTCCCATTGTCGTCCTCCCCCTCATCGGCCTCCATCATCGTCCTCCCATTGTCGTCCATCATCATCATCATCATCATCTTCATCATCACCATCACCATCACCATCACCATCACCATCACCATCATCATCATCACCATCATCATCATCATCATCATCATCATCATCATCATCATCATCATCATCATCATCATCATCATCATCCCCCTCCTCCCCCTCCTCGTCCTCCTCCTCCCCCTCCTCCCCCTCCCCGTCCTCCTGCTCCTCTTCCTTTTCTCTCTCCGCATTCCCCGTGCATCCTCTCTTCTTCCGCGTCCTCCTCGTCCCCTGTTTAGTCCTCCTGCCTCCCCCTCCTTTCCCAAGATAACTGCAACGTAATCCTTCTTTCCACTTTATGCTCCCCGACTTCTCTGATCAAGGCAACTCGCCAGGGCAAAGTTGCTCGACGGGCTGGTGTGGATGCGCGGGGCTTGAAGAGATCCTTGCGGGTTCAGACGGTGTGCAAAATCCGCCGCCGCGCTTGTGCGGCATTGGTTTGTTCAGTGAATGTGATTTGGGTCGCGGGTGGGTCGCGGGCTCTCCACCTCCACCTGGAAGGAATGCAAAAGCAGCCCGCCGCAGGCGCCCAAAACATTGGTTTGTAAACTGAACGTGGTTTGGGTCGCGGGTGGGCCGCGGGGTCTCCACCGGGAACGAATGCAAAAGATGCCCGCCGCAGGCGCCGAAACATGTGGTTTGTACCCTGAACGTGGTCGCGGGTAGGCCGCCCCTGAAACGAATTCATAAGATGCCCGCCGCAGGCGCAGAAAAAATTGGTTTGTACCCTGAACGTGATTTGGGTCGCGGGTTGGTCGCGAGTTGGTCACGGGGTGGGTCGCGGGCTCTCCACCTGGAAGGAAAGCGAAGAAAGCTCGCCGCAGGCGCCGAAAATGGTGGTTTGTACCTTGTACGTGGTTTGGGTCGAAGGTGGGTCGCGGGTGGGTCGCGGGGTGGGTCGCGGGTGGGTCGCGGGTGGGTCGCGGGTGGGTCGCGGGTGGGTCGCGGGTGGGTCGCGGGGTGGGCCGCGGGCGGGTCGCGGGGTGGGTCGCGGGGTGGGTCGCGGGGTGGGTCGCGGGGTGGGTCGCGGGGTGGGTCGCGGGTGGGGTCGCGGGTGGGTCGCGGGGTGGGTCGCGGGGTGGGTCGCGGGGTGGGTCGCGGGTTGGGTCGCGGGTGGGTCGCGGGGCGGGTTGCGGATGGGACGACGACAACAAACAACAACAAACAACAACGAGAATCCGCACCGCGGAATTCCACTTCAGCCACGCACCCAGGGGCAGAGAATGACCGTTCGGCCCCCTCACTCTGATGTTTATGTCATTGTTTGTTCCCCTATGCAGAGCTTGAGCTAAACCGTGGTTTCTGTTGTCGTTTTGTTTTCGCTTTCCCTCCTTTCGTCGTCGTTCTGACTTTGCCGAAAAAAAACGAAAGTATCCGGGCGAAGGGCTCAACCGTATGCAAGTGTGAGTACTGCGCTGTGGGTACCGCTTTCGGTGACGCAAACAGACGGGAAAATAGTCCTGGACCACCACGGATTCATCGAAGCTACAACATGTCCGCAGTGATCGGTAACTCTCGGGACTAGGTGAACTACCGATTGAGCACCTGGGGTGCACGTGGGCTGCAAGATGGCTCTGCCAGACTTGTGCACTCCGTCGTAGCTACCCCAAGCTCTACATCATGTCTCTCCTGAGCTGCCCCACCACCCAATGCCACGCTAACGCCGATGTTGGTTAGTGGCGATGTTGGGAATCTAGTTTTTGCGATGCAGAATCCGCGGCGTATAACAAATTGTCGGAGAACACGCACAGCACTTTCCTACAAGTGGGTTGGCCAGGAACCACCCCCACCTGCAATACCGAAGACTGCATCGCCCTTGCCTACACCGCCTTGAGCGTGTCTACGGGCCACATCGTGTCCCTCCTGAGCTACTCCACCACATCGTGTCCCAACATCGCATCCCGTGCCTCGACACCGCTCTCTCTCTCGACCCCCCGTGGGGGCTCCTCTGTTTCATCGCTGGGCGTCGGACTGGGCAACCGCGCAGGCACCTTCTGCCTGGTCTTGCTGGGGCTCGCCTCACCTTCGCAATGCCATCCAAAAATGAAGGAGCCAAAGTGCGGCCAGACCTGAGACAGCATCCCATCCTTGAAGCATGCGAGACCCTCCGCCAGCCAAGACACCCCTTAACCAGAAGATCACACAGAGTACCCTCCCCAAGGATGCGCAACAGCATCTAGCAGACACGAAGAACACTGGGGTGCCGTCCCCGAGCCGACCTCGATTTTATACCTCGGTCCGACCGTAGATGGCTCGGGTGATTACACCGCGTCGTCGATGGATCGGCGACTCCGGGGTGGAGACGAGAGACGCTCGGGCTCCAGATCGCGCCGATGCATCGGCGACGAAGCACGACCCTCCGACCCCATCCGTCGAACCTGGGAGGTCCCCAAAGGCACCCGCATGCGGGCCCCCAGCCCCCCGGGAGGCCTCCGAGTGGCTCCAGAAGTCTCTCCGGCAAGCTTCTGGACGTCCCTGGCAGTCCCCGGAGGGCTCCTGGGGGCCACCTGATAAGACGAAGCAAGGACTGGCACAGCATCGGACCTGGACGCGACAGTGATCTCTGAGGATCCTGCGGTTCTGGAGGTATCGGGCGCCGTGGCCGTTCCAGAGCGCTCCAAAACTCTCTGGCCCTGAGACCTGACGCTTCGAACACATTGCAATATCGCAGCACATCGCGACCGGCACCTCGAGCTAGAGCTGCATTTGTTCGAGCCGGATCGATCTGTGATGGCCCTGGGGCCCGAAACGCTTGGATCTGAGGGTGGGGCGATGTGTCCTGGCCGTTGCCCTGCCCAATCCGGGCGCGCCCCTTGGGGCGGCCCTGGACCTTCGGCCCGGGCCGACTCCACCTGGCTGCCCAGCACCAGCTCCACCTGCCAAGCACGCAGGGGTTCTCGCCGCTGTCCGCCAATCCCCCCCCCCGCCCACGCCGACGGCGGCGGCGACGACCACGGCGACGAGGACGGCGACGACGCGGACGACGACGAGGGCGAGGATGGCGTGGCCCCGTTGGCGCCCCCCCCTCTCGCGTTGGGTTCGCACCTCCCTGCTCCCTCTCCCCGCCAGCATCCCTGGCCTCCTGCTTTCCCTGGCTTCCCCCCCATCTCCCCCCAGAAGCTTTCGCCCCCGCCTTCCCAGATCTCCCGTAGCTCCGCTACCTCCTCTGCCCTCCGCCCCCCCCTCGCTGTGCTTTTCCCCGCTCATCCTGTTGTGTTGGGTCCTCGTTTTGAAGAGACGGCCCCCGCGTTCTCCTCCTTCCTCCCTCCTCCCCCTCCCCCCTCCTCCTCCCTCCCTGCGTTTCACCCACCCAGTACAGCGCTTCGTGGCCCCATAGGGAGCTCCACCGAAGCCCTCCAGTGCCACCGTCCGCATGCGTCCCGGAACACCCACTTTGGCATTTTCACACCCTGTAGGGGGACACACCCGACTTGACACCATTTCTCCTCGTCTGCGCTGCCATCGACTGAGCGCAGTAGGACCGCTGCGAGCAAGTGCGCCCGCAGCGGCCAGCAGAACCATCCCCGTCCCTTGTCTTCTGGCGGGGCAGAGCTTTCGGAAGCTCCTGCCCCGAGAACGCCGAGCCACGTCGAGCACCCCCGATCCTGGATCGTCGGCCCGCCTTCGTTTTGGCGGTCTTTCAACGCTCTTGGGGGTTCTCGTCGCCACGGCTGGAGGCGACACGAGAAACTGGCCAGGCAGGGCCACGGGAGGGGTCTGGGGGTAGACTCTGAGCCGACTTTGAGTTTCGGACGGACGACTGGCAAAGCCTCCGCAAGGCTCTGGGTGCCTCCACAGGCATATAAAAACGTCGAATCTCCCAAAGCGACGACGTCGGCGTCGATTGACGACGACGTCGCCGTCCTCGACGCCAATAAAGGCGGCGACGCTTACGACGACCGCGGCCGAAAACGACGACGGCGGCGACGATGTCGACGACGGCGGTACCGACGACGACGACGACGATGGCGGCGGCGGCGATGACGACGACGAAGACGATGGCGGTGTCGGCGGCGATGACGACGACGACTGCGGCGGCGACGATGGTGACGACCACGACGTCGACGACGACGACGACGACGACGATCACGTCGACGACGACGACGACGACGACCAAATGCGGCGGCGGCCGCGGAGGTGACGACAGGCAGAGTTAGGGCGGCGCACGTGCGTGATGGGGCCGTCGGCGAGGCCCCTGGCGGGCTCGAGGTGCAGGCAGGCGACCTGCGGGGGGAGGAGGCCTGCTGCTGCGGGCGCTGGCGTGGGCGCGGGCCGCGCTGTCGGGGTTGCCCGCGCGATGGTGCACTTGTGAGCACCCGTTCATACAGATACAGCAGAGTGCAATAACTTTTCGCCACCATCACCATCACCATCGTCATCATCAACATCGACATCATCATCATCCTCATCATCAACATCATCATCATCACCGCCATTATCAGCATCAACATCATTACCATCATTATCAGCATCATCAACATCACCATCATCATCAGTACCAGACTCCGCATCGTTATCCTCATCGTCATCATCTCATCATAATCACTATGATCATTATCATCATCATCATCATCATCATCATCATCACCATCACCATCATCATCATCGTCATCATCATCATCATCATCATCATCATCATCATCATCATCATCGTTAGCATTGTCATCATCGCCACCATCAGCAGTATCGTCATTACCGGCATCACCAACAACAGCATTTCCCACTTGTCACCATCTGCAGCAATGTACATCAACGACACCATCACCATTATCATCACGATCGCCATGCTCATGCTCATGCTCATGAGCATCAACATCAGAATGAGCATGAACATGATCACCACCAATACCATCATCATCACCATCGCCATAACAATTACCACCATTACCGCCACCACCATTAACATCGTCATCACCATCGTCACGGACACCAACATCATCAACATCATCATCATCATCATCACCATCGCGATCACCCCCATCACCACCATCACCACCATCACCATCATCATCATCATCATCATCAGCATCATCATCATCATCATCGTCATCGTCATCGTCATCGTCATCACCACCATAACCATAACCAGCATCACGCAATCACCATCACCATCACCACCATCATCACCATCATAGTCACCATCATCATCACCATCATCACCAGCATCATCATCATCGCTATCACAACCATCATAAACATCATCAACGCGCTAGTGACCAACAGCCAATGCAACAACTTGCAATTACCGGTTCTTCCGAAATCGCCGTGCCTTGCGCGCGCCGTGACGCGGATGCGCGACGCGAGCGCGCCGTGACAAATTCGCCACCACGGACGCTGGGCGGCGCGCGGTGCCAAGTCAGCCTCGACCAATCCCAAATCGTCGCCCCGTCGTTCGAGACGCCACGGGTCCCGCGGGTGCCAGAACCCCACACTCCACAGGCCTTGGGAAGATCACGCGTGCCCTGCTAATCCGTTGCGGTGCCAAGGCAGAGAAGGCCCGAACCGACATGGAAAGGGGGCTTGGACGGGGGCCGACACAGCGCAACAACTGATGCTCCTTGGGCGCCTCACCCGCGCATGTGGGCGGCCGTCCCTGGTACCGCTTTGAGAAAGGACTGCTGTCCCCACCAGGTTCTGCACTATTTGCAGCGCGATCCGTCGCGTGAGCGTGCAATGTTGCTGCAGGTGATGCTGCGCACTTGGCTGCGCAGGTTGCTGTTCTTCGCTGTAGGTGGTGCTGCAGCTTTCGTCGCACATGTGGCTGGAGACTTCGTCCCAAACGCCGTCGCGGATTTCGGTGCGCGCTTTCATGAGGTGCCCCGCATGGGGCCAACGTGAGGCGTGCGATCTACACACCCATTCGGATCACCAGATCACTCGTTTTCAGCAGTGCAGTGTCAAGGCCCATCGCTGCTTGTGCCCTGCCTGCCAGGACTACCTGGCAGGCGCACCCCTGAGATGATCAACGGTAAGGGCCTCGGGGCCTGTCAGCGCCCAGGGCAGGAGAGTCCAGAATCGACTCGATACGTCGGATCGGCAATCGAAATAAGTCGGAGCTGCGGAAATCGGCAGCCGAGTCGGAAAAAGCCGAATCGGCGGCAATCGGCAGGCTAGTGTGCCTCCAAGAAAGAATCGGAGCCCAACTCAGAATCCTAAGCCGAATCGAATCGGACTCGGAGGCCATCGACACCGAATCGAATCGAATCGGAGGAGTCGAAATGAGCCCTGCCAGGGCCAAAGCTGAAGCCAGGTCGCTACTGTTGCCAATGGCTTCGCAGTCGAGACGCCAGACGGACGCCCCTCGGGGCGGCCAGGGGCCCTAGAGGGCACCACGGCGTCCAGAAGGATACGATCTCATCGAACTGGGGCCCGGGGCCCGAGGTCCCCGAGCTCGACGAGGAGGAAGAGGAGAGGAGGGGGAGGAGGTGGAAGCGAGGGAGGAGAGGGGCGATGATGATGCTGATGATGATGGTGATGATGGTGATGGTGATGGTGATGATGGTGATGGTGATGATGATGATGATGATGATGATGATGATGATGATGATGATGAAGAAGAGGGGGAGGACGGTGGTGATGATGCTGATGTTGATAGCGGCGACGAATAGGATCAGAATGCTGACGCTGACGCTGATGATGAATATGATGATTGTGGTGGTGGTGCAAATGATGATCCTGCTGACAGTGATGATGGCAGTGGGGGTACTGAGTGTAATCGAGTGGTGTGCTGCTGATGATGATAATAATAGTTGCAGTGATGATGATGCTGATGCTGACGACGGTGATGATGATGATTATGATGATGATGATGGTGGTGATGGTAGTGACGGCGGTGATGATGATGATTATGCTGATGATGGTGATGATGATGATGGTGGTAATCGCGACGGTGATGATACTCATGATGGTGATGATGATGACGATACTGACAATTATGACGATGGTGATGATGATGTTGATGTTGATGGTGGTGGTGATGTGGCTGAGTATGATGGTGATGGTGGTGATGCTGGTAACGATGACGATGATGATGCTGCTAATGATCGTGATGATGCTGATGATGATCATGGTGGTGTTGAAGGTGATGATGGCTATGATGATGCTGATCATGATGATGATGTTGGTAAGGATGATGACAGTGGTGATAATGATGTCGCTGATGCCTGTGATGATTGTGACGACGATGATGATGATGACGGTGATGGTGGTGGTGATACAAAGTATGATGATTACGAGGGTAATGCTTATGATGATGATGGTGATGATGATAGTGGTAACGAGAATAATAATGATGCTGATGATGCTGATGATGATGCTGGGGGTGATGGTGAGGACGATGATCGTGATGAAGATGCTGATGATAATGCTGCTGATGATCATGATGCTGAAGAGGAGGAGGAGGAGGAGGAAGAGGAGGAGGAAGGGAGGGAGAGAGGGAGGGAGGGAGGAAGGGAGGGGGAAGAGGAGGAGGAGGAGGAGGAGGAGGAGGAGGAGAGGAGGAGGAGGAGGAGGAGGAGGAGGAGGAGGAGAAGAAGAAGACGGAGGAGGAGGAGGAGGAGAAGGAGGAGGAGGGGCGAGGGAAGAGGAGGAGATGCAGGAGGAGGAGGAGGAGGAGGTTCCCGAGTCCGAGGTCCCGAGCCCAAGGCCACCGATCACGAGGCCCCCGAGCCCGAGGTCGTCGAGCCTGAGGCCCTCAGAGGGCGCGGGGCGGCGCCGGGAGCTGCTCGCTGGAGCTGCCCTCAAACACTTTTTCCGTCGGCGGCGAGGCAGAGGCAGTCCACCAGCGTGGGGCTACTCGGGGCAACCGACAAGCGAATTGTCTGGCGCGCAAGAAGGAAAGGCGAAGACGAGAGCGGCCGCGCGAAGGGTGGAGGGGGAGGGCGCTCAGACGTCAAGCTGCCCTCAAACACACCGGACTCGGCGGGATCGGGCTGGTCTTCGACCACGGATGCACTGGCGCTGGTGCCGGATGCAGCCTCCCAGGAGTGGGACAGTTGGACCCTAAACTCGGGGGTCGAGGATCGAGGATCCGAAGTCTGAGGGGGAACGTTGGGGTGGAGGCAGCTCAGGGGGCAAGCATCGACCTGGCGACACATCGCCAGCAGACTAGCGCGAGAGGCCCCCGATGCCAGAACCACACGGTCCTGGGCGGGGTGGGCTACTCGGGCCCCCCTCGACGAGGAGTGGGCGGTTGGGAATCGCTGCGTTTCCCCCCGTGAGCCTGCACACCAGCGTGGGCCCTGGAGGCGCGCTCTTCTTCTTGGGAGCCGGGCGACGGGCGCACGGTGGCCGCCACGCACCCCGCACGAGGCGGCTCGCGGGCACCTCGGCGCCCGTCGGCCGCCCCGGGCGGCGCGCGCCGCAGCCACCGTGCCCTGCGCGCCAGGATTCCGAGAAGAATCGAGGACCGAAGATCCCTTCCTTGGGAGTCCCGAAACGGTGCGCTGACAGACCGTGCGGTGACCTCGAAATCCCCCAAGACCTCACCGCACGGTCCGTCACCGCACGGTCTTGGGACCTCGGAGGCCCCTGTCGCCCGAGACGCCCTCGGAGGAACGACCCGAGTCCCAAAACCGTGCGGTGACCCCGAATCCCCACCGACTCACCGCACGGTGTGGTCACCGCACCGTTTGGGGGCCCCCGACTTCCTCGAGGATCGAGCATCGAGGACCGAGGATGCGAAGCCGAGGCTCCCTCCCTCCTCCCCGGCGGGCGGCGGGCCCCGCAGTTGGCGAGCTTGGAGCCGCGCAGCGCCCGCGCGAGCTCGGGGCTGCCGTCGGCGAACTCCTTGGACAGGAAGACCCGGAAGACCTCGAGGCGGCGCAGGGGCGGGCGCGACCTCCGAGGGAGGAGGAGGAGGAGAGGAGGAGGAGAAGGAGGGAGGAGGAGGAGGAGGAGGAGGAGGAGGAGGAGGAGGGGAGGAGGAGGAGGAGGAGGAGGAGGACGCAGGGAGGAGGAGGAGGAGGAGGAGGAGGAGGACGCAGGGGAGGAGGAGGAGGAGGAGGAGGAGGAGGAGGAGGAGGAGGAGGAGGAGGGACGCAGGAGGAGGAGGAGGAGGAGGAGGAGGAGGAGGAGGAGGAGGAGGACGCAGGGGAGGAGGAGGAGGAGGAGGAGGAGGAGGAGGAGGAGGAGGAGGAGGAGGAGGAGGAGGAGGGGAGCTGGAAGAGCTGGAGGAGGAGATGCTGGTGGAGGTTCAGGTGCAGTCATGGCACTGCCAGAGGGCACGCAAACGTCGGAGGAGGAGGAGGAGGGGGAGCTGGAAGAGCTGGAGGAGGAGATGCTGGTGGAGGCTCCGGTGCAGTCATGGCACTGCCAGAGGGCACGCAAACGTCAGGAGCCAAGGGGGTCTCCTGGCCACGGCGAGCCTCGACTGCGAGCAGGCTTCCCGGCCTACAGCTAAGGAGAACGGCCCGAACACCAGAGCTCCTCCCGGAGCCCAAAGCGGTCCGTATTTCGGCGTCTCGGCTGGAAGAAGCGTCCTCTGTGCAGTCCATCCAAGGACTCGGGGGCGCGCAAACATGGATTAGCGATCCATGGATTCGGCGCGCGGTCGCCAAATCCATGGATCGGGGGAGGTGCCCTCCCCAAAACGAGGCCAGTGCCACCTCTTTTTCGGCGGCGGAAGGCCGCGAGCTCCCATGGAAACGGGACCCGTCGCCAATCCACGCCCCCTTGACCCAGGTTTGTGATCGCCTGACCCTGCCCCTCCTCCAGATTTGGGGGAACAAAGCATGACATAAAAGTACGAACTCGGAGGGCCGCGCGGATTTGTCGGATCCGCGCTGGGACCCCCTGGCGGCGCCTCCGGCGCCGCCCCTGGCGCGCTCCGCGCGCCATGGAAGGGGGTCCGCGCGGACCTCCGAGTTGTTATGCTTATGTCATTCTTCGTTCCCTCGGATTGTCCCTCCCGCCCGCCGTCATTCCCCTCTCGCCCTCCAGATTAACTGCCAGCTCCTCCTCCTATCTCCTCCTTTTTCCCCACTCCGTGCGGTCTCTCTCTCTCTCTCTCTCTTTCTGTCTCTCTGTCTCTCTATCCCTCTCTCTCTCTCTCTCTCTCCCCCCCAAGCGCACGGCGCATGGTGTGTGGCATCTTCTCGGCGCGTCCCAGGCCTCCCCCCTCGCTCTCGGGCAGCCGCACGGGAGCCAATAAAGTAGATGCGAGAAAAGCCTGCGGCTCGATGTTCCAAAAATTCTTGCACCGACCTCCTTGCAGACGTTCTGCAGCGGATGTTTGCGTGGATCTCTGTCAATACAAAACTCCGAGACGGCGGGCGAACAACGAGGCGAAGTTCACGTGGGTGTTTTGTAGTCTTCATTCCTGGCCAAAACAAGATCCGCACGAAATTCACTTCGGAATTCAGGACGTCACTCTCCAGGACAATCTGGGCCCATCGGAAGGTCCTCCGAACGAGATCCGCTCTGCGATGTTGGCGCCGCGATGGCAGGTTCGGGAACGGAACAAGGCTTCGGCGGGTGGCGCACGGCCGGCCTCCCCGGACCCCCTCGCGTGGAGAAAACACAACGCGATGGGAAGTCTCTCCGCTGCTTTCGGCCTCCGGGGGCCCTGGCCAGGCCCCCGGGGACCGTCAACGACCCGTCGGACGAAAAACCGTTCCCGGGGAAGTGGTCCAGACCTCTGTGGGGTCGATGCTTTTTTGTTTATATCATGATGTTTCCTTTCTATTGTTGTTTTTGATGATGACTAGTAGTACCACTTTTATTATTATTAGTAATATTATTATCATGTTTATTATTAGTATTATTCTTATTATTATTAGTATTTTAATAATAATAACAATAATAAAAATAATTATTATGATAATTATTATTATAATCATTATTACTACTATTACTAATACTAGTATTACTAATGTTATGATTATCATTATTATTACGATCATTCTTATTACTAGTAGTAGTAATACTATCTGTATGATTATTATTATCATTATCATTATCATTATCATTATTAATACTATTATGATTAATATTATATATATATATATATGTAAGCACTACGTCGGGAGTCTGGGCCAGCCTCCCGAGGGAGTCCCGGCCAGCCTGCACAGGCGGCCCGCCGAGTAGTCCCAGCTGACTTCAACAGGCCCCCTCCGAATAGTCTTAGGTCGGGCCTGTCCCCCTACAGGCGGATTTTGCGCGAATGATAAATCCCCAAAATACCTCGAAATAGTAAATCGTCCCCACACTATTTTTTTTTTTTACTATTTTAGCATATTCCTCCTGAAGAGGGACCGGCCCGACTTAAAAGTAGCTCAGGGCGATCTCAACGCCTTCACCCGGGGGCGCGGAGCGCCCCAGCCCCAGGGGGCCTGCCGAGGCCCGCCGGGACCACCTCGGGGGGCTGCCCGAGGGCTTCGGCTGGCGGCCGCGCGTGGAAGTGTGGCCGGCAGAGCGGAAGCCCGGAGGGGGGGCGGCGCTCGCCGTGGGTTCTGCCCGCAGTCCCCGTCTGACGTTCTGAGCTGGATCTGCCTCGCCTTCTTCGGTCCTCCTCGCCCCTCTCCCCCTCTGGGAGGGCCTCGAAGTACGCACCAAATCGTCTGGTCGGCCTCGACGCTCTGTGTATAGGCGCATCCCCCTTCTCAACCTGTGAGGCGCTGGAGCGTCCATACACCGAGTGCTGTCGCCGAGCTCGTTAGATCCATGGCCGAGCAAACGACGTGGTGTGCACATCGAGCCCCTCCGAACACCCTTCCCTTCCCCTTTCCCCTGTCCCTCGCCACTGGTCGCTGCGCGTGCTTTTAGGCTCATGTCGAGATCCGAGGGGCCCTGAATACAATACTCGTTTTCGTAGGTTCACCCTTGTTCCGCAGCAGGGCCGCTGGACATGCACTGCAGCGGATTCTTGCACCCTCTTGCCAGTGCACCCCTGACGTGCGCGGCCTTCTTGTGCTGCTCTCTCTCTCTCTCTCTTTCTCTCTCGTCCTTCTCCTGGTCCGTCATTCACGGATCCTTGAAGATGATGATGATGCTGCTGCTGCTGATGATGATGATAATAATAATAATAATAATAATAACAATAATAATAATACTAATACTAATAATAATAATAATAATAATAATAATAATAATAATAATAATAATAATAATAATGATGATGATGATGATGATGATGATGATGATGATGATGATGATGATGATGATGATGATGATGAGGAACACCATCATCATCAAACACCATCATCATCATCATCACCATCGTCCCTCCCTCTCCAAGGAGATGTGGCGCGGGGCCTCCCGAAAGAACAGCGAGTGGCCCACGACCACCACTGTCCTGCAGGGCGAGTACCTGCACGGCCCGCGCAGGCGCCAGACGAGAGCGCAGCGAAGGAGAGGAGAGAGGAGGAGGAGGAGGAGGAGGAGGAGGAGGAGGAGGAGGAGGAGGAGGAGGAGGAGGAGGAGGAGGAGGAGGAGGAGGAGCAGCAGGAGGAGGAGGAGGAGGAGGAGGAGGAGGCGGAGGAGGAGGAGGAGGAGGCGGAGGAGGAGGAGGAGGAGGAGGAGGAGGAGGAGGGGGGGTCCCCGCAGATCTTTGGGGGCCGACGGCAGTTCCTGCCGACCCTGGGCAGGACTGGCTGCCGGCTTCGCGGCGGATGCTGCTCGCCTGTGGCGAAGACAGCCCGCCCAACCAGGATCCCCGTCGAGATGGGGCAACACTTGGCTCGCTACAGGAACCCCGAACCCAGGAAACACTTGTTGGACGGGAAATGATTGTATTCGCCAGCTTCCGCCGGCGGAATGAATCTTCATGTTACGTCCGCCGGCTTCCGCCGAAGAGAAGGTGTCAGCCCCTCGATCCCTCGAAGGCGAGGTCCTTCCTGGAGCGCCACATTTGCTGGTTGCCCCCACCTCAAACGTTCAAAATTTAAGCTGGCTCCGGGATTCCGCGATTTCTTGTAGAGGCTTGTGAAGCACAGGCGCCTCGACCCCAACCGCTGTAACAGCAGCCTCAGACTGACCCCAAGCTTCGGCCTCGGCCTCCCCCGCGAGAGCGACCGCAACCTCCACTCGCCATCGCTGGGACGCCCATACCCGTGCATATTTTCGACATCGTGCATGGAGATTCCCCGCAAGATGGTCCAACATGCTCCTCGATGGTCCTCGCCGAGGAAGCCATGCATAGAAGAAGAACCATAAGAAGAAGAAGAAGAAGAAGAATAATAAGAATAATAATAATAATAACAATAAGAAGAAGAAACAACGGCGTAAACGTAAACTTTTGGCGCTCCGCGCGGATTTCTTCTGGAACCCCCCTCCCTGGCGCGCCCCGCGCGCCAGGGGCGGCGCCGGAGGCGCCGCCGGGGGGGGGGGGGGCCCAGCGCGGATCCAAGAAACCCGTGCGGAGCGCCAACAGTTTGTGTTTATGGCGTTTTTTTCTTCTTCGAGTGCACACGCCAGGGCGATGCCGAGCCCACCCCTGCAGCGGCTTCGACCTCGGCCTTCTCTTCTGCCGCGGCGTCGCGGTGTGCCGGCCGAGCGGGCGGGCCGGGCCCCCCCGTGAGGGCGACGAGATCTATACACACATCCACTGCTCCCTGGCCAGGCCCGTCCTGGACCCAGCAGCGGTGTGCAGTATGGGGCCCGGCCACGAGAGGCCTTCCACAAGGAACCCAACCCTGAGACCCCAGGACGTCCACTGGTTTCTGGTGTGGGAGCGCCACGCCTTCCACAACACAACCAAGAAACGCGGGGCACCCTGGAGGCAAGCGTGATGTTTCTTGGCATGGGTCTCCATTGTACACGCCACGCCCTCCTGTCTTGGCCAGAAGGGCGTAAACACAGCTCCTTGGTGCAGGAGCGTCTGGCCAGGTAATATTGGATACATATATATATATACATACATACATACATGCAGATGTATCTATAAATCTGTATGTGTATATATATATATATATAGATGTATACAGATATATGTATATATATATATATATACGGATTTCGTCGCCCGACCCGTGGGGGGCTGGACTGCGGCGAGCGGGGGGAGTGTCAAGTCGGGCATGTCCCTCCACAGGAGGAATCCGCAATAGTGGTTAGCAAAAACTATTTTTCTCATGTCTGATATATATATATATATTATATATATATATATATATATATATCTATATATATATATATATACACATTTGTCCTCCCAAATCCGCCTGTAGGAGGCCTTGCACTACCTAAGGGGAGTGGCGCGGCACATCAGCTGGGCCATGAACTCGCGCAGGCGCTCCTGCATCTGGGCGTCCGACTCCTTTGCGGCGGTGGGCGCTGTTGGGGGGGGTGGAGGGGGCGGAGGGCGGAGGGCGAGGGCCGAGGGAGGGGGGGGGGAGAGGGGGGGTGCGGAAGTGGGGGAGGGGGCGAGCGGAGGGGTCAAGGCCGGGCTAACGGCGCTGCTGCTTCACGGTGATGTTGGGAACCAGCTTGTGGGCAGACACGAACCACACTTTCCTACATTCCCAGTCTGCGAGTGGGTCGAGCGAGCACGACACAACGAATTGTAGGAAGGCGCGAGCCACGCCTTGCCACACGACCGAAACCTACATCGCCGCAACCTAAATCGCCGTTCGCCCGTCTGAGGAAGGGGGTGGAGGCGATCGGTCGCTGGGGCGAAAAAGGCGTTTTCCTCCAGCAATCATCGGACGTTGTATGCTTGAACTGATCCAGCAGATGGTCGGTGTCACGGAACGCCTCGCGGAGTGCCCCCCCCAAAGCGACACGACACATGACCTGTGATACCTGGCAGGCAGAAGTGTGCCCAGAGGCGGCTGGAGCAATGTCTAAAGAACTAAATCCGAAGTGGCGGGCCGTGCGGGGGGCCCCCTCGACCCTGGCAGATCGGCTCCTCAGAATGCGTTGCACCATCGTGCACGGGCATCTGGTACTTAGGGACAGCGGAACGCCGCTGCTGCCGCAACGCTCGTCACATTCGAGGAACTGTCACCCCTCAGGGGCGGCCAGGTCGCCAAGCGAAATCAGCAACATCAATCGTAAAAGGGAGAGGATGGGGTAGGCGAACGGTAGAAGGCCCCCAAACCCTGCACACAGACACCGGATGGGAGGCATTACGGGGCAGGGGCGCTGTGCAGACCTCAAGGAGCACGCACGTACCGCCTCCAGTTAGTCCAAACGTGGCAAGTGTGGGCAACGGGAAGAGCCCCACTGGCGATTCCATCCAAGACCTCGTTACACACGCCGTCCGCATCTGCGTTATATTTCCGACACATGGCGGACGTGAACGGATTGCGACAGTGGCTTTTTGTCAGGGGCATTGGAGCAATTCCAGGGCACGCTCGTACAGCGGTCGAAGTAGCTGGCACCTGCAACTCCATTCTCCATTGACCTTGTCCGACATGGAGAACACCAGCGCACGCCTGGTTCACCAAAGCGTGCTGCATGCACTCAAGGAGGGCGGCGTACTCGGCATGGTGGTTCGCTGTATTTCCTAAGCGCCCGCCGCAACATTCATCCACCTGGCGGGCCCCAGGTGCGTTGCGCACGCAACCGTGTGACGATTGTCACGCCATTGCTTCGCCGTTATTGCGCGCCGCGCCGCCAGGAGCATAGACCACAACACTTGTGAAGGGTTCCTGGGACACAAATAAATACACACAAATAACAGGATTCCCAATATTTTCACATATGTTTGTAGGTTTTTGTCTCCCCCCCCACTTCCCACATTTTCCCATGTTTTCCTCGGGGTCGACGATTAATTGTGCCTGTGTGTTTTTTTCCTTCCTGAACTTGTCTCGAAGGCATGCGCGTGCGCGCGCGTCTCGCGGAAGTCCTGGCGTGCTGTTGCGAGGCGGCCCCCTGTGATCCGGGGGTCATTGCACGGACGCTTCGCCTGCAAGGCCACGTCCTCGAAAGAAAGAAGACGCTTCCCTTCAAGCAACAAACGACGCAGGCGCGCAACCGCGCATGTGAAAACGAATACGCACCGAGATGTGGAAACGCTGGGGATATCCACTGTCGCGAGATGTGAGGCTTGCATGCGGACGCGGAAAACAAGCATGGAACGCGGCGAGTTCAGGACAGGTGTTCCTATGGTTCACCGAATTCCCAGTAGCTCTTCCACAGAAAGGGCAACACGACACCGCATGACCGAACGCTGGCGCCAGCTCGTGGGTCGTGAATTCTCCGTTTAGGAAATTCCGCATGACGGTCGAGTGGTGCTCCCCGGGGCACGCTGGACGGCATTCTCCTCAAACAGCGGCTCACAGGGCTCCAAGAAAGACCGCGAGTTTGAAACCTCATCCTGACGAGTGCGGTGGTCCTGTGGGCCTCGGCTTCGTAAAGGCATCGGTACGAGTACCGGTGCGCTCCCGCCTCCTTGTCCCTGCTCCTGCCTGACCGCTCCCGAACGTCAAGGCTTCGGTGACGGCGCGCCCCGTGATCAGCAAGAACGCACCGAACGATTTAGCATCACTTGCGAGCAGCCTCAGACTTATCCTGGAAGCAGGCAAAGCGAGGTCACGCACGCACGCGTCGATCAACTGAAGGTCAACACACCTGGCGTCCTCCAACCCGAAGGCCGCGGACAGCAACGCGGCAATGTTTGCAACGGTGAAAGGTTGGTAGCTTCGACGAGCGTTCGAACACACACTTTTTTTGTGTGACAGAACCTTCGTAAGGGCACCAACTCACGCGCTCAAAGAAAGATTGCGCCAGACTGCGAATCTCACTAACAACTGCTTCGATGATGACATGGAAATGCATGACAGGCGACACCGACAAGAAGGGCAACCACGTTCCAAGCGAGGAGCGTGCCCGGGCTCGCTCTGGCCATCCTGAGAATTTACAATCGCTGGCGTAATGTGGCGAGGGGCTCAGGCGCCTAGCGACTTATGCCAGCGGGCTACATGAAGGTTTTACAAAACGAACGCAACCACTGCAACTCAATGAGTGTAAGAACACGGTGTGACATCCATGAAATTTGCTCTGGCGGATTCGCCGGAGTGGTGATTGTCAACCGCGACGGAAGCAGTGGCAAGAACGCCTTCGAACTCAAGGTTCCAGTCGTCGCAGAACCCCCAGCACATGACCCACCCCGTCACAGGCGCGGCCTGGTACAGAAAAGGGCCCACAACGATGACACACACACAAAAAACACAGAACGGGCATCATTGGATGTGTGCGGGGCTCAGAGCAGCGGCAGGAGAGGCGTGGCCAGAGAAGCGCGAGCACGCAGTGTGATGATGCAGCAGCTGTGAAATTCCGTTGGCGATTCGCTGCGGCAGGCGGGCGTGCTCGGGAACCGCCTCCACCCGTTGCCGGAAAAGCTAGGGGGCCAGATGCGACCCCTACCCCTACCCCCTACGATTTCTGAGAGGAAGGGTGGGGTTCACTTCGCTCGGGAGCTCCCGAACGAAGTGAACCCCACCCTCCCCCTCAGAAATCGTAGGGGGTAGGGGCAGGGTTCGCACCTGGCTCCCTAAAAGCCCATGGAATCCTTCGGTCAACCGAAAAACAACAGGGACCGCGTTGCCGCAGGCCAGTGCTGCGCCCGAGACGCCGCCTCAGACATACCAAGCACACTCCGCTCGAACCGTCCTCCTGTCACAAAACGCCTGTTGCCTCCCTCTGAGCTGGTCAGAAGCAGCTCGATTACGCCAATGCGTGCAGAACCTTGCAAGGACCTTGGTGTCTTCGCTAAGGTTGAAGGTGCCGGGGTTTGACCGACTCGGAATTGCAGACGAAGCGAAATATGCGAGGTGGCTTGGGAGGTCGACACTTCCGTTTGTGAGCTCTTGAAAAGCCTCCATGAAGACCGGTGCAAGGACGCAAGCGTGGAGTTTGTACAGTCGCGCGTGCCCTCCACTTGTACCAGGCGATTTGTGTTCTGGCAACGACAATGGGATTCTCACCATACATCCTCCCGTCCTTCCCGTACCTCATCCCCCTCCCCTTCCTTCCTTCCTTCCTACCCCCATGGTGCCTGACAGAGCAACCGAGATGGCAGTTGTGCTCAGATCGAGATCCCAGTCTTGTAAAAAGGGTCGCGAAGCGAGCTGGATCACCCCTTGGTGTCCCCTACCTGCGGGCAGCGCCGTCAATCAAACGCGATCCAAACGCACAGTGAAGGCCAGTCTACAAGAAACCTTCCACAATATTCTCAACCCTGAGACCCCAGGACTTCAATGGATTCTCGGTGTGGGAACGCCACGCCTTCCATGGCACAACCATCGAAACCCAAGAAACCCAGGGCACCCTGGAGGCTAGCAGGGTGTTTCTCGGCATGGGCCTCTTCTGTAGGAATCGGGCGTTGGCAGAACTGGGTCTAGTGGAATCTGGTTTAGCGATGTGTGCCGGGGGACGCCCCCCCGCCCCGTTCCACTCCCCGGAACCGCCGTCGCCCGAAAGAACACCAAATGCGGCAGACCCGGTTCAGTGATTCTGGGGAATTCGAGGGTTCCGAGGCCCCACCACTAAGCGGGTCCCCTTGCCCGGGGTCCTGGCGATACCCGACCCAGACCCCCGACGTCGTGATTCTTTCACAAAGTCGACCGCCAGAGGTCTGCACCCATTCCCCGGGACCGGTGTCTCCTCCTGAGTCGTTCTTTGACGCTCCCGAGGCCCCGCGAGGGCCCCCATGAGGCCGAACCTTGCGAACAAAAACCTCCCGCCGTGTTTTCTCCACGACGCGATGGGGGCCTTGGGGAAGGAAGGCGCCTCGCCGCTCCAACGGCCGCGCTCTGCCGGCACGCCGGGGGCGGCCGCCCCGCGCAGCCTCTCGCTTGGGCGCCCGAGTTATCCGTGGTAACTCGGGCCCGGGGCAACTCGGGTTTGGATTCGCGAAAAACTAGGAAGGCACCAACTATACACCAACACCGATCCTGGCCAGGATCACCCTGGGCCCAGGATCGGTGTATACGCCCTCCTGCCTTGCGCAAGAAGGCATATACACCGATCCTGGGCCCAGGGTGATCCTGGGCCAGGATCGGTGTTGGTGTATAGTAGTTGGTGCCCTCCGAAAAACGAACCCGAGTTAGCCCTGACCCGAAGTATCCCTGATGATTCGGGGCTCTGACGGGCGGCGCGCGGCCTCGGCCAAAGCGAGGCTCGGGCCCCCGCGGAGCTCCGCCGGCCGAGGGAGCCCGGTGCCGGCCACGGCGCCGGAGAGGCTGCCGAGGGGAGCTGTGCAGCTCTGAGAGGGGCCAAAGGACACACAAAGAAGTGCACACAAAGAAAGAGATTCCCAATATTTTTCGATATGTTCTGGGCTTTTGTCTTCCCCCCCCACTTCCCAGGTTCTCACCTATACTTTCTGGGGAATCGACGGTGAATTGTGTCTGTGTGTGTTTGTTCCCCTCCTGAATCTGTCGATGCACGCTCTCTCACAACATCTGTGTGCAAGGCGCGCGTGATTCAACGACTGTTCAACGACTGCTCAACGCTTCAACGACTGTTGCAACGACGGTTTCAACGACTGTTCAACGACGGTTCAACGCGTTATCACGCCTCTCGCGCGTGATTCAACGACCGTTCAGCGGCTTGGATGCCTGCGCAGTCCGATTGCACATCGCACTCGGCGTCGGCGATGGCCCCAAGCTTGGGACAGGCCCGGAGCCATTCGACACAGCGAGCTGGCTCCACTTGCCGATCTTCCCGAGCAGCGGGATACATGGCCAGGTGATGCCAACGATGTGTAGCAAGCGTTGCACCCCCAACGGGCGACTCCAAAAACTCCTCAGCATGGGCCTGCGCCGCATCCCGAAACTCGCGCCACGCAGCCATGCTGTTACGGCGGCGCCCATACCACTTGCGAACAAAAATATCGAAGCCGTTGCCTGGTCACTGCAGGCTGCGTCGACCGTCGTCGTTTCCTCCTCGGCCTCCTAACTGACGCCGAGCCAACCGGTCGATGGTCGGACGCGTTGGGGTGAGGTAAAATACGCGCGATGGAAACGGCTTGCTGCCGATGGCCATGCTGTGAAAAATCGTCGCCGACTCCTGCGAAGTCTGGGGCTTCACTGACCCACCATGTGGAGCCATCCCTGCGCATTCCGAGCCTCTGGAAAGGTTGCTCATCAGATTCGCCATCATGCGAAGCACCTACGACGCGCAGCAGCTCCTCCTGGTGTCCAAGGCAGGGGCCACGGATGCCATGATCCCCCTGGGGTGATGGAGCGCTGCTATGGCGCAGTGACACGGTTACGGTCGCCACCGATTGCACGTTCAACCCGTTGCACCTGGAACTCGGATTCGGAAACGCGGAGAGTCCTGACTAGCCCTCGGAGCTTGCGCGCGCGAGTGGCAGAAGCATCGCTGTTCAAGCACACGCTGACACGCATGCGGATGGAGGCAGCACCTGGAAATTCAAACCCATGAGCGACATGATTAACCCAAAGCCTCTGGCGCGGAATTTGCAGGAACTGGCAATCCGATGCGAAAAAGCAAACAGCTCGAGAGGCACGACGCCAAGCTAGGACATGCAGAAGTGCAGAGGTGCATAACAGAGGCATTACGAAAATGATTGAAGCAATAATCAGAAGCGGTGGCCTGTGAGGCGTGTAAATCGCTGGCACCAGGAATATCGAAGTTGTTACCAACGACCCACGTACTGGACAGTGCTATTATGTTTGTTAAACGTGGCACGGTCGGATCGACCGAAGTAGTGCAGGTTGGAACAAGCAGAACCTGCGAAATCGGAGTCCCATTTCTATTCAACGACGACCGCGTGCCCATCATCATTGATCCGGATTGGGTTCGTCTGGGCCTTTTCTGGCCACACGGGGGGCATCGCTTCTTAATTTGCTTGCCGAGTTCGCTGGGCATGCGTCCTGCGTTCATGTTACCAACGCTGTCCAAAACGTGCCCTCTAATCTGGCTTTACTCATCGCGTGCCAGTACCTTGCTTAATCTGCATACTCACTCCCTGCATTCTCGTGCGAACACGGCCACTCCGAACAAACACACACGTTCTTGGTGTAGGCCTGCCCCACCGCAAGCTTGAATCGTTCGCCCACGTTTGCCGTGCTTTGCGCGCTCGCTTTGAGGCTCCCTCGAGAGTGTGCTTTCGGATCGGGGGAAGGAGCCCTGCGGCCCCTTGTGCCGTCGTGAGGCCGTGCAACCTCGTGGCGCGCGACAGCGTATTCACCTTCCTGTCCATGCCGTTCTCGCCGCGTGACTGGGGCACGGACCCTCCCTTGGGGTGCACCAGTGGAACTCCAGGAGGGAAACGTGGAGGAGGAGGAGGGGGAAGAAGGATGAGGAGGAGGAGGCGGAGGAGGAGGAGGAGGGAGGAGGGAGAGGAGGAGGAGGAGGAGGAGGAGGAGGAGGAGGAGAAGGATGAGGAAGTGGAGGAGGAGGGGGAGGAGGAGGAGGAGGAGGAGGAATTGGAGGAGGAGGGGGAGCAGGAGCAGGTTCCCTCGTCGTGCCACGTGGTCGAATCAGCTGCCGAACGCCGGGGGCCGACCATCCTGCCCACGCGCTGCCCGGCTTCTCTCCGTCGGCAGGCCGCGCCCCGCCGGTGTCGGCAGTCGCTCCAAGGCTCATCGTCCTCTTTTGTATTGGGCCGGGCATGTCCTCCGACAGGCGGGTTGTGTAAGGAAAAGTAGAGCCAGTCAGAAATGCTCAAACCAAATAAAACAATAATCAAACAATCGTCCACAGACTATGTTTTTACTATTTTGAACATTCCTCCTGTAGGGGGACACGCCCGACTAAACTCTAGGCTCACCGCCCTCTTTTGTATCCAGAGATGCGAAAGATCCTGTGTACGGGGTTGTTAGCCTTGCGGTTGCGGTTTTCAACGGTTGCCACCTCATCGAAGTCACTGTCGAGAACTTGTCCTACTCCGACCTCCGTGCGTGGCTTCTTCGGGGCTGGGGCCGCATTGGCACCGTGCCGGCGCAATGGTAACTCAAGGGTGTCAGCGCGCAACCTGTCGTACAAGGCTAGGGGAGGAACTGGGCTCGCGTTGTGCAACCCACCCAGGCACGCCTGTGGCGTGAGCGCGCGAGAGGCGGCTGGGGACGGGGGAAGGAGACGAGGACCCCTGGGATCGAACGGCGTGTCCATGACGGTTACTGCTCGCAAGAGGAGCGACCGCCTTCTCCGCAAGGGAACCAGGGCAGCGCCTGGCACTGAAGAGGTGCGTAAGCTGGAGCTGGCCCGGCTCGAGGCGGGGCGGGGCGGGGCGGCGCGTCTGACCGCCCGGCGTCGGACAGGCCCTGTCCTGTTCCGACCGATCCTCTCCTTCGGGCCCCCTCCCGCCCCTGCGCGGCGGGGTTGGGGGGGGGGTGGTGGGGTAGAGGCGGAGGGAGCCTTGTGCAGCTCGCATTCGCTGGTGGGGTCGACAGAAGAGGAAGAGGCTGAGAGAAAAAGAGGTGGTGCCCTTCATCACTCGGGTCTGGGGGCTGATGGAGGGGGACGGATGAGCAGGGGACTTGAGCCTCATGTTTCGCACCTGTGGGTTGCGCAAGCGGGTGCGACCCTGTGCAACGAAGATCCACTGGGCGAAGAAGCGTGCCAACCCTTCCGTCAAACAAGTGTCTCTGGCATGGCACACTTCCAGGTTCAATCGAGGTAGTCTGCAAGGCTGGCGGCCGTGTCGCCGCACAGCTCCTTGGGATAACGCCTGTTGGGCGCTGTGCGGAACTGCCCTGACTCATCCCGAGACAGCCCCAACAAAACTGCAAGGCGGCCCCAAGAGGCCCCCACGGCGCTCCCCGAAGGCGCCAGCAGGCCCAGGGGCGCCCGAAGGCGACCCCGAGAGGCTACAGTACTGCCCAGGAGGGGCCCAGGAGGCCCCAAAGAAGGTCCACGAAGGCCAGATAAAAGCCCCACGCCAACCCCAAGGCAGTCCTCGAGGGCCCTTCCCCAGGAGTGCCCCCAGTGGTTTCCCCCGCGACGTCTGGGGTGCCATGCAGCCCACTAGCATGGCTGGGCTTGCGGCCGACATTTTTACCGTGCAAGCGTCTCCGAAACCAGGTGGTGGCGGTGACTCCCTGGAGGCGTTTTCAATCTCTCTCTCTCTCTCTCTCTCTCTCTATCTGTATATATATACATATGCATTTATGTGTGTATAGATATCTGCTACGTAAACCTATATACATATATTCCATATGTGAGAATGCGTAGCTGCTCCCAACATGATCAGACGTGCTCTTCTCCCAATCGTCTTCATCTTCTTCATATTATTGCTCATCTTCTGCGTGGATAGTTCGTTGGCGCCGTCTCATCTCGAGTGGTTCGGAAGCACCGGTTATCGGACATTGTCGGTTTGTATCCTCTGCTTGATCATGGGAGGGCGATGGGATCGACGATGCAACAACACATATCGAGTATACTGACATTTCATGATGCATCCAAGTGGAATCAGCTGTATCTGGGATCTGCTCAACCCCAAGAAAACTCTAAATAGGTGCCAATAGGAATCAACTTAGAATCAACAGGACCTGGAAGCTGCTTCATGTCAGTTCTTGGGATATTTCCCATCGGGATTCAACTTGAATTAGCAAGATATGGGGCCTGCTCAATTCCAGATATAATCTATCTCGATTCCAATAGGAATCTAAACCGCCGGACATAGAATCTGATCCATTCTAGTCAAGTCTTGATGGAAATGCAAGTCGAATCAGCAGGACCCGGGATCTGCTCCATTTCAATTAGATCTTCATTGGTTCCACGATTTGGTATCCAATTGTAATCAGCTGGGTCTGGGATCTGCCCAATTACAACTAGATTCCCATCCGATCCCAAAAGGAATCCAACTGGAATCAGTGGGATCTGGGATCTGGGATCTGTTTCATTGCAATCATATAATAATTCGATTGCAATGGGAATCCACTTTGAATCAGCTGGATCAAAAATCTGCTCAATTACAATGAGACTCTGGTCAGATTCCCGTCGGGATCCAATCGGAACCGGCTGTATCTGGGATCTCCTCCATTCCAATTCGCGTCTAATATTATTCCAATCGGAATCAAGCTGGAATCAGCTGGATCTGGGATCCGCTCAATTGGAATTACAATCCAGTCCGATCACACTAGGAATCTAGGCTGGATCAGTGACCTGCTCAATTCCAGTTCGGCTTGAATGGGATTCCAATCGGAATCCAATTCGAATCAGCTGGATACTGGGTCTGCTCCGTTCCCATTAGATTAGAATTCGTTCCAATAATTGACTCGGTGCTGCAACACGTTCGCCAGTCTGATATCCTCCTGGCACCTGATCATGCATGGACCACTGCATGACACTGCCTACGAGACGGCACCATCACACAGGACCGCGCGGCACCATGCCAACATTCGAGACTTCGCCACGACATGCTGGGGCCCTGACGGCACAGCATATGTAGTTACCATCCCCCCTCCCGATGCGGAACTCTGGGTCAAATCACTCAATGCGAAGCGGGATAACTGAGGGAGACTTGCGAAACATACCAACTGAGCACGCTTCCTTGGTAGTCTCGCACCACCACCTGTCGAGCACCTCCAAAACGTCGAAGCGCAAGGGCTTGAACACCTCCGCCCGACGAGAGCGGCAGTGGAAGGTGCTCTGCCCCAGCTCCCCTGAGGCCAATCAGCAACAGGGCAATGTGATCGCACGCGCGTCCTCTATCCTTTGTCCCTTCACCCTCCCTCCTCCCACCTCCCTCCACCCATCCTGCTTACCATTCCCCTCCTTCCCCCTTCTCCTCCTCCTCCTCCTCCTCCAATCCTTTCCCCTCCACTAGAACTGACCCCAAACATGTCCTGGCAGAGAAGCGTGCAAGCCTTTCAACATGGAAAGGGCAAAGCAACCGATGACCAAAAGAGTGCAAGGTGTCCTGATGACGAGCATGTTGCTCCAAATTGCAACAGAGCTTTGGGGAGTGGACCGCGCGGATGGGCGGGGGATGGATCGCACGGCAAGTCCATGTCGTGACGACTTGGCCGTTGGTCTCCAAACATCATGCGGATCCCCGAATATTGGGCAATCGAGGTTTTCGACAACGCAAGTCGTCCGATGTTGGCCGACTCCGGGCCACTGGCCGCACTCAACCTCGGACGCCCGCGACGGCGTCGCAGACACACCAGCACGACACGGACCCACCGACGACGGAGCGTGGCCTTTCAAAATGTAATCCCGTGCTCGCACAGCTGGACAGCGGTGCGGTCGGGTGGCCGCGCCATGTCTTCAAGGGGTGAGAACGGTGCTAGGTCGCTTCAGGGGCAGATCGCCGGGAATTGCAAGGGATATATCTGATTATGTCACTGTGCTCATCTGGCCCTTGGGCCCGTGCTCGTGATGGCGAGTATGGCAGCATACCAGTGTTGCGACTCCAAAGATCAGCGTTTCAGGTTGTCCTGGTGCATGTCGCAGACTACTCGCAACTAGTATTGCGTACATCCTGCTGTTCGTCAGCGGCTCTGCTGCAATGTTCCCGAACGTGTGACAAAGATGAATGGCAATAGTGACATTTCAGCTTGCAAACCACACATGCTAACACACTGGGCTTGCGGTGCACATCACCGACAGCACCACAAAACACGCCAACAGAGAAAACTGTCCCCAACGCGCGTGCCTCCTTGACATCGTCGTCAACATTGGCGCACTTATGGTTGGCGTACAGCAGCTTGGTAGAGTCGAACGAGCTCTCAACAATCTTCAAGCCAATTTTCCTGGATCGCGTGTCCATGCCACCTGAGGCAGGAGGAACGCAGCTGACATGGGGTCGGTTACAGTGGGGGCAATCAAGCACAATACCCGTGGTCAACAAGCTGGCGATGCAAATCACACGCACCGTCATAACATGATATCTGTCACCAGGTTGCACGCAAAATAGCATCCATACTGCAATTCCTTGCTCGGACCCCCCACGAGACACATCTCCCCACGGGACACATCTATACTTGTATATGTGTATATACATTTATGTGTACATATGTAGTGCGTGTATATGTGTGTATACACAAATATGTAGAGAGTGCACAGTAAGCGCATCATGTACACCACTGGCCAAAGCCATGCGCAGATGCAGGGGACATCTGTGCACATTGACATCGTAGGCGAACCAGTCATAGAGGTTCCCGCCGTACTGAGTGAGTGGGTCGGGGGGGGGGGCATGTCGAGGGGGAGGGGGAGGGGACTGGGAAGGTGAAGGACAAGAAACCACTTCAGATGATGGGAAAAGATGGTCGGAACGACGCTGAAAACGCGCTAACTGATAAGGTGGAACAAGGGACGCACGCCAAACGAACGGCAATGGCCACACATCGGCCGCTAATCGTCCTGCCCTCGCCTCCCCCATCCAACTCTCAACGCACCACAGAAACGCAACAACGACTTACACCACCCACCTGGGAACGACGGCCGAGAAAGCACCTGCACTCGACCGCTCTGGCATTCCTTCCTGATGCCCGGGCAAATGAGCCCTCCGAGGGGCCTTTGCAGGTCCAACGCGTGTCACACAGGCCCGAAGACCTTGATCATCGAACCTCCTCCCCTGGGGGCGCCCATCATCAAGGCGCATTCGCGCGGGCCCTGCAGAAGGAAACGTTCTTTTTCTAGCGGAAGTAGGCGGCCTGTCCGCCGCTCCTCAAACGGACAGCAATCGAGACGCAGACGACCAACCGAACAGTGCCACTCCACCGCCGCCGTGGCACGCCGCCGCATGCCTTCAGCCACTGCTCTTCCTCCTCCTCATCCTCGCTCCCGTCCTCGGTCGAACTTCCGTCGACTGCCCTGAAAATTCTTGGGGCGAACGCTTCACTCCTTCATGGATCCATGCCTGGAGTATCTTCATCTGGGTCACCTCTCCCATGCCGTCTTGGAGTATCACGCGAACTCCGCTGAACGAACACTTGTAACAGTTGGTGTAATAGATGGGCGGGATATGATCATATAGTCATGCGATGCTGGGATGGATAATACAATGGGTAAGAGGAAGACAAGTCACTCAAGGAGGGACGGCGTGTTCAGGAGGAGGGTGAACAGACGGAGGAACGTAATGCATACCAAGAAAACCGATGGTGACAAGGAGGATGAGGAAGAGCAGAAAGAGGAGAAGAAGGACGACGAAAAGGATTGTAAGAACGATGGTACTTCTTCTGAAGAACGGATAACACATTTCTTGATTCGTTGATCACGGCATTACTTATTGGACGAAGACGACAATCGAACAATGACTCAAATTCTAAAACACGACAAAAACCGCAACCCCATGGCGGGGCAACCAGGCCGAAGCACGGACCACGGGAGGGTAACGCCAGACGCAAGCCAAATGCGAGAGACAGGCAACAAAATTCAGCAAGGAGAAAAAACGAGGCGCCGGACTGGCGCGAGCCAGAAAAACACAACATAACCAAACAACCTTCAACCTTTTCTTCGTCGGCGGCGAGACGGAGGCGGTCCGCACCAGCGGCAGGGCTAATTTGGGGCAGCGATCGGCAAACTGTCCGGCGTGCAAGAAAGCGAGGCGGAGAGAAGGGCGGCCGCGCGGGGGGAGAAGGAGGTGGGCGCTCAGGCGTGAAGGAATTTTGAAGGGGCCCTGGGACACACAAGTAAATACACAGAAATACAAGGATTCCCATATTTTTCAATATTTCCTGGGTTTTTGAATTCTCCCCTGACTTCTCCCCCCACTTCCCATATTTTCCAATATTTTCTCGGGAATCGACGATTAATTGTGTCTGTGAGTTTCTCCCCCTCCTGAAAACGGGCCAGCCAGGGCCGGGGCCAGGGCGCACCCGCAGGCGCTGCCAGGGCGCAGTAGGGGTGAAGAGCAAGTAGAAACAGTACATACTGGCGCCCGAGGACTGCCATCAGCACAGGGCTGTACCCAACAGGTGCTTCAACCGAGCGGTGCCCACCGCACTCGCGCAGCAGCCGCGTCGGGCGCTAGCAGCGCCAGGGCGGCATCAGGAGGGTGTCAACTGCAAGCCAAGGGTGGAGCAGCGCGGCGGCGCCATGGCGGCGCGAGGTGAGGGAGGGAAGAGGGAAAGAAGGGCAGAGGAAAAGGAGAAGGGCTGCGCCCCGCCCGCGGGTGGCACCCGGGCGGGGCGGCGGCAGCCCGCGTGGCGGCGTGGGCGGCGGCCCGGCTGGGCCGGGGAGGCACCCGCCGATGCAGCGGCAGCACGACCGTTGAACTCCAGCATGCGAGACGACTTGTGCGAAGGATGCTCTCTATTACTTTAATGCACGACGTGCTCCATCATACACAGAATGCCAAAGCCCGCGCGAATACCCCTTGACAGTTTCGAATTCGTCCCAAGGAAGGCTACCACATTTATCTTCACAAGGCACTTCAGGGAACACGTTTCTATGACGTTGAAGTCGTTGAGGCAGCACCCGATCGACTCTCCAACAACCACAATCGCCGACACTCACGCTGCAGCCGCAGAATAATGATATCATGCGATGAATCCCAATGAGCATGTTTCATCGCACTTGTATCACACAGCCGAAGAGATTGAGAAAGTGATGTGGAAAGACAGCCCTGCAACAATCGATGGCAAACGCGTGAAGTCCCATATCGAGGCTACGCCTCCTCCACCACCTTGGCAGCTGTGAGTGCGTCGCTGACGTCAACAAGAAAAGGAAAAGGCGACATGGGCGGCAGAGGCGGCCATCGCCGACGGCGTTGAAAATATGTGGCAGACCTGTGCGGAGGGAACGCCCACAACCTGAGTGCGATAATTCCCCCGAAGGTTCCCATCATCAACAATGAAAGTATGCCTGCTCGCAACAATTCTGCATAAACGGCCAACCCGCCTATGCGGCCAGGAACAAGGGGACCGGCCACGGCCGTGCTCATCATAATGGTTATCGTCGTTGTCCTGTCCACCCGCTGAGGGGGCCTCCATGGATCACAAGTGCAGCAGGCGAAATCGCGCCGCGAAGTGATTCCATCAACCGTTGCAAACTGACTCGGGTAAGCGGTGGACGACGCGGATTAGTGAATACAGTAACATATACATGCATCGTGCGAACTCGATGCTGCGATCTGGGACGGGTGGCAGACCTCACAACAAATTGTGCATGTTGATCAGATTGCACATGCCGAATGCGAGCGGCAACGGCAATCTTGAGCGGGAAAAGCCGCCGTCGAAAGTGCGCGGAACAGCCGCGCACGCACTCAGCAAATACACGCGCCAAATTTTAAACATGGTGATGGTGATGGTGATGCTGATGATGATGCTGATGATGATGATGACGATGATGATGATGATTGGTTTAACAGAAACGGGGCTCAAGGGGAGGGTGAAAGCGGAAAGGGGAGGTCGAGCCCTCTGCCCGCGGAGACCGCGTATGATGCCGCCGTGCGCTACGCGCACGTGCTGGAGCAGCTCAATCTGCCCCGCACAGCGCGCGATCGGCGGGGCGCACCGCCGCCGACCAAAGATCTGAACATAAGTCAGCCACAACCGCTGCGTGAGGACAGGCAAGAAGATTACGTACACAAGATGAGAGATGTGTGCAAGAGGCGGGTCAGCCCAAAAAACTCACTCACTGCACATGTCACGTGCCTCACTCGTCAGCATTATTGATTCACCAACCATTCAGTCCATTCCTGTAGCTCCTCCATGTATCCAGGCACGCCCCGTAGATGCCGTGCTTCGAGCTGGCGCGTGACGGTCACGGGGTAGCGCTTCTCGCCCAAAATGACTTTGGCCTGGTCCTCCTTCGCCGTCTTGGTGATCCTGCATGCCCTGATGAGCTCCTCGACCTTCTCGCAGCTGTTGAAGTCCTCCACCGTCTTCTTGAGATGCGCCACGTTGGCGCTTCCGACCTCGTGTATCTCTGCCAGGCCGACCAGGAGCACGCCGAACATCAGAGTATGGAGAGGCCCGAGTAGTGGCATGTTTGGGTTCAGCCCCAGCTGGAGGCCTCCATTGTGAAGTCGCGAAGGAGAAGGAGGAAGAGGGACAGGAGAGGGGGAGGGGGTGGAGGGCATACGTTGAAATATTTGACGACGTGTGAACTCTGCTTCGATCCTACAGAATTCCTCCAGGACTCCTGAATATGGGGCCTGCTCCGTCCCTATTGAATTCCTTTTGGCTTCCACTGCGAATTCAATTGGAATCCTCTGAACCTGGGACTGGGCTCCCTTTCTAATGAGCCCCCTGCGGGCTCCTCTTCAATTCGCTGGAAGCCTCTGAACCAAAGGTCCGCTCAATTCCTGGTGAATTCGTGTGGAGCCCCCCACCCAAATCAAACAAGAATCGTCTGAAACCGCCGGCCCTGTCAGCGTGCGGGTGGGAAGCGTTTTTTCTCAGTTGGAACGCCACTCTCCCTCTCTCTCTCCGGGCCCTGGCCCTCGAGCGGCCAGGCCGGACGAAACTCGAAGAGCGTCGCGGTC
>CAUYUJ010015032.1:40000-45000 GCA_963575745.1 Prorocentrum cordatum
TACCTCGGGGATCTTTTCGTAACCCGAGGAAGGCGGAATCCCTTTTGCAACCCGCCGCAGACCGAATCCTGGTGCAATCCGCCGCAAGCAAATCCTTTCGCAATCCGCCTCGAAATGGATCCGGTTGCAAACCCACCACATAATGCATCTCTCTGACAGCCGCCACAGCAACACACGCCGGTCGGAAGAAGTAGGTAAAAACATGAAGTAGCAAGGCGGATTAAGTTGATTGGCTTCAGGCCTCCCCCAGAGAATAACAAAACACAGCAAAAGCGTGTCGATTCTTGAAGTAGGAAGGCGCTTGAGGTAGATTGGGATCTGGGAATCCAAAAATACCTACTTTCAACGACCAGCGTGTAATCCTGTTGCAACAGCCCGCCGCGAGAGGCGTCTTCTCTGTAATGCGCCACAGCGGGAAGTCCTTGTTCTAAACCGCCGCTCATAGTCAGATTTCCCAGGCCCGAGAAATACCAGGAGAGTACTGACACAGCAGACATACGGGACAGGTCGGCCATGAATGTTGCTGGTGCGCTGTGGTTTCACATGTTTGCGGTGCTTGCGGCGCCGTCGTCTCCGGCGAGGGGCCCGCGAGGTCACTTCTTCGACCGTGCCTCCGAGAGCAAACGTCCTCGGGATTGGTCGATCAGCTTCGTCGATTCAGGGCTTATCTGTTCCCGGCGCACAAACAGTCTTCTGCTGTAAAGACTTATGGTGCCATCGAGTTCGATTGGCTTGTGCAGAAGAAGCATCTTGAGACCAGGCCATCCCTGTGCTGCACAGGTGTTGCGCAGGTTCGAGGCTGCTGCTTCGATATGAGCACATGGACATAGCTGACAACCATATGGCTGGACAGCCAATTCACATTCTTTTGCTTCTGGCCAGCAGCAAGTAAGCACAATGAGCATACATGGTTGCCGTACTTCGATTTGAAGTCAAGGCGCCGCACATCCTCAATGTGGTTCTTCTTATCTATGGACACCCCCGCGCAGGAACATCCAGAGGACACGCCGACACCATCAGCAGCATCATCACTTCACTCTGATACACACACACACTAAATCACTCACACTCACATAGTCACCGTCATCACCATCACCGTCAGTATCATCATCAGCACACCAACACCAACACCATCACCAGTATCATCATCATCATCATCATCAGCATCATCATCATCACCAGTATCGCCATCCCATCATGACCATCGTCACCAGCACTACCATCATCACACCATCATCAGCAGCATCACGCACTGTCATTCACACTCACACGCTCACACATTCACCCTGGGAAAGTCTCGAGCGGGAGCCTCGCCTGCGACTGAATTGTGGGTGAGTCTCAGGCGGGAACTCCCTCCTTATGGGGCCGCCAGATTACGTTAGTAACCCGAGCGGGACATCCAAATCCTATAATTGTCGTCACTTTTGGGCTCCTGCGGTGTGGATCTGGATCTGAGGAACCTCGTCCGGGAGCGATCTGGGAGAGTCTCACGCAAAAGCCCCCTCCCTATGATGGGTCCGCCAGCAGATCATGTTACCAATCCGGGCGGGCCATCCAACTCCTGTAACGGTCGTCACTCTTGGGTTCCCAAGGCGTGGATCTGGAGAATGTCTCGAGCGGGAGCTTCATCTGTGAGTGAATACAGAGGAACGCTCGGGCGGGAACCCCCTCCCTATGAAGCGGGCCGCCAGACCATGTTAGGAATCCGAACGGGCCATACAACTCCTGTGCATTTTTGAACCCGTGAGGCGTGAATCTGGAAGAAGTCTCGAGCGGGAGCATCGTCTCTGAATGGATGGTGAGGAAGTCCCGGGCGGGAGCCCACTCCCTGTGATGGGGCCGCCTGGCTATGTTAATACTCTGAGCGGGCCATCGAGCTTTAGTATATGTGTTGTCACTTTGGGCTCCCAGGGCATGGATCCCGAGTATGTCTCAAGCGAGAACCTCTCGTGCGAGTTAGTTGTGCGAAAGTCTCAGGCAGGAGCTCCCCCCTTATGCTGAGGCCGCCAGGCCACGTTAGCGATCTGAACAGGTGATCAAACCCATGTATACCTCGTACCGTTCGGGCTCGTGAAGCGTGGACTTGTAGGAAGTCTCGAGAGGGAGCTTCGTCTGTGAGTAAGTTGTGGGGGGATCTCGAATGGGAGCAGACCTCTATGGGTATGCAAATCATGTTACTAATCTGAACGGATCACCTGAACGCTGTGATTCCCGTCCTCTTAGTAAGGCTCCTGCTGCGCGCACCTGGAAAAAGTCTCGAACGAGAACCTCGACTGTGACTGAGTTTTGAAGAAGTCTCAAGCGAGAGCCCCGTCCATATGGGGCCGCCAGGTTCTGTTAGCAACCCAAGCGGGTCATCCAAATCTGGTAGTTGTCGTCACTATTTGGTTTGTGAGCGTGAACCTGGATGAACTCTCGGGCGGGAGCCTGGTCTGTGGGTGAACTGTGAGGAACTCAGAAGCGGCACCCCCAACCCATGGGGCCGCTCGAACATGCTAGCAATCCGAGCGGATAGTGCGCATGCTTTCGCTTTAGTCACGTTTGGGCTCCTAAAGCATGGGCCAGGGGAAAGTGTCGAGCGGGAGCCTCATGTGTGGGTGCGGTGTGGGAAATCTTGAACGGGAGACCCCCTCCCTATGAGACCGCCGGGTCATTATTTCATTCCGCACGGATCATCCAAAGCTGTGGCTGTCATCACCTTTCGGCGTGCGATGCGTAGATCTGGAGGAAGTCTCAAACGGGAACCCCCCTTTTGAATGAATGATGCGGAAGTCTATGGCGGGAGCCGACCTCCCTACAGGATCTGCAGATCACGTTGTTAATGTGAAGAAGGGTCATCTGAACCCTGAAACTGGTTTCGCGTTTAAGCTCTTGACGCGTGGACATGAGGAAGTCTCGAGTGGACCCCACGTCTGTGAACGACTTGTGTGGAAGTCTCACGCGGGAGCCCCTTCCTTATGGGGCCACCAGTTTAAGTTCGTAGTCCGAGCGGGCGTCCAAAGCCTTTTCTGTTCGTCTTTCTTTGGGCCCGTGAGGCGCGGATCTGGAGGAAGTCTCGGCGGGAGCCTGGTCTCGGAGTGCCTGGTGAGGAAACGTTGACCGGGAACCCACCTCGCTATGGGGTCCGCAGATCGTGTTATAATCCGAGCGGGTCGTCTGGACCTTGTAACTGTCGTCACTGTCGGGCTTTTGCGATCGTGCCATCGGAGAACGCGCCCTTGCCGACCGAAGCGGCGACGGCGTCGAGGAACAGCTATGTGCGCGCCCTTCCAATAGGAATGGAAGGGGGTGGCCCAAGGGGGGGGGACGGCAGAAGGGCGAGGAGGAGGCAACGCAGAGGGCGGGAGGCGGCCCTGTGCCAGGGATGAACAAAGATAATGGTGCAAAGGGGGCAGGGCGAGAGCCTCTGCAACCACAGGAGCAACGAAAAGATGATCTCCCGACTGGCCGAACACATTTCCATGTGGGGTCCTGCCGTTGGACTGTGTTTGTTGTTGATTGGTGTAGATTTGGATGTTCGGTCGGGCTGGAAACCAGGGTTCTGCTTCGCACGGGCGTGTAACAAAGAAGAACAAAGAGAGAGAGAGAGAATGATACGGCAAGCTCACAGGGAATATCACCGGTAACGCGCATGGTAAGGCCAAGAGGTAAAGACGATCTACCCACATCGTTAAACAAAGCCCCAGTTCACCCTTGCGGAGGAGAGGGTGGGGAGGAGGTCTCCGGGGGACTCCTGGGGGTCTGCGGATGCACCTGGAGGCCCCTGGAGGTCTCAGGAAGTATCTGGACGTCCAGGGTGCCCAACACGTCCAAACATCTTGACTCCCCTTCCACCTCCGTTCTCCCTTCCCCTTGTCCTCCTACTCCTTCGCCTTCTCTTTCCCCCTCCTGTATAAAGAACCCCTCCCTGTCGCACACCGAGACGGGTCGGTAATTAGGGCGGGCCGGGTGTTCCGTCTCAGCCTTCCTTTCAGAATGCGGCTCTCGCCTTCTGGTTGGTTCCAGAAGCGGTGTCTTGGCACCATTTAGGATTGCCAGAGCGCGACAATACTGTTGATTCGCAGTGTTGACGTCCCAGACATGATGTTCGGGCACGGTGTAAGATCTTACTTTGCGGCATTGAAGTCCCAGGAATTGTGCTTTGGCGCGGTTGAGAAATGTCAGACCCTTGTCTTCCAACGGGGCTCTTCCCGCAGAGCAAATAAACTCTTACAGGGGCCTACGCAGAGGGATCTTGGAGGGAGGGTTCGTTACCACATGGTTGACGGGTCCTGGGTTTGCACTTGTCCTCGTCCTCTCCTCTTAATCCTTCTGCTCCTCCTCCTCCTCCTCCTCCAGCTCCTCCTCATCATCCGTCTCCTCATTCTCCGCCTCCCCCCCCTCCTCCTCCTCCTCCTCCTCCTCTTCCTCCTCCTCCTCCTCCTCCTCTTCCTCCTCCCTCTCCTCCTCCTCCTCCTCCTCCTCCTCTCCTTCCTGTTCCTCCTCCTCGTCCCTCCTCCTCCTCTTCCTCCCTTTCCCTTCCCCCCGACTCCAACACCCACTTTGCCATTGCATCTCCCCCTACTCCTCATTGCCTCTTCATCCCCGTCCTCGTTCCTGCTTCTCCTCGTCCCCCTCCTGGTCCTCCTCGTTTTGCGCATCCTCGTCCTTGTCGCTGTCCCCCATGTTCTCCTTATAATAAGACGCCTCCTCATCCTCCTCTGCGTCCTCTCGCTCCTCCTCCTCCTCCTCCTCCCACTCATCGGCACTTCTCTCCTATTCATTCCTTGCCACCGTGTCGCCCGCCCTCGCGTCGCCGTCGTCGTCGTCGTCTTTCTCCTCATCCTTCTCTCCTCACCGTGGACCACCTCCCTCTCCTCCTGCGCCTCACCGCGCTCTGCTCGTCGCCGCCGTCGTCCCTCTTCTGGTGCCCCTCCCCGGGGTCGGCGGCGGCGACGGCGTGCGACGAGGGCAACGACGACGACCGCGATGGCGACGGCTGCCACCTAAGCCCTGCCTCT
>CAUYUJ010015032.1:50000-97500 GCA_963575745.1 Prorocentrum cordatum
GGGAGGAAAGATGGAGGGAACGCGGGGATTATATATATATATATATATATATATATATATATCAAAACGAGGACCAGGATGGCAGGGGAAAGCATACGCGCGCGAATTTGTGCAAATTCGTAAACAAACAATGCGTTTCCCAACCTGGTTTTCTCAAATTCGGCCAAACGGGCATCTCGCGCGCACGTGTCGGAACCATTCGGACGACCTTGCGCGCGTGCTGGATGGGTGGGGTGTGTGTGTGGGGGGGGGGGGGCACGACCACGACCTTTGTCAAATAACACCATGAGGGCCACTGGCGCGCGTCGGCCGCGCGCGCATGTCGACATCCTTTTCCGCAACCTTCGCCGCCGACGCAATGATACCACAAAAATGAATTTCACAACGTAGACTGTCCGGTCAAGAAAACACTTTGTATCTACCGCCCCCCGAGGCCAGGATGATCCGCCCCGGGGGATGTGCAATGTACATACGTTTTGCCCCATCGTTCACTCTAACTTTGAACTCATCAGATCTCAACCAAAACGGGATCGACCCCTCCATCATCTCATTAGACATCACCCCCAAAATAATGCGCCTACATTCGTTCACCACGAAATTCAAATTCCAAGAACCCCCTGCCAAAGCGAACGAAGTACACACGCGCCCGTCTTCGCGCGCGCATGACGAATGTCTGCTGAACAAAAAAAACCTGACATCCGTAAGGATTTCCGAATCGAATGTCCCGACAACGCGCAAACATCTGGCTTTGCAGCCTGAGTTTTCAAACGCAGATCAGCGCGCCCGCTCTTGCGAATTCTGCAATAAACGACAACTTCTCCAACCTTTTTTATCACATGCGACCAAACGGGCTTTTCGTGCGTTCGTGTCGGAATCATTCGAACGCCCTTGCGCGCGCTGGGGGGGCGGGGGGGGGGGGCACGGTCCCCGTCAAACAACACCATGTGATAGTATAGCGCCGTGCCTCCGTCACCGCCATCATCGCCACCAGCTTCTATCATCATCGTGTCTGCGCATTGTCGACGTCGCAGTGGTGCCGCCGACTCACTTACTCGCACTGAAGTGCCCGCGCGTCAACGCGGCCTGCGAGACGCGCTGGGAAGTGCCCAGCGGTCAGCGCCACCGCGGCCGCGTCGGTCGCGCCAGACAAGCTGGCCGCTATGTGCGCGACCCTGCGCTCCCCAACGCGGCCGCAGCGATGCGCCAGCCGGCGCCGCGCAGTCACCGCAATCGCAGCCGCCTGGGTTTTGCGAACCAAGTTGCGGGTGGGTGGGTGGGGTGACTGCGCGAGTAGTGGAAATGACTACTTCAAGTTCGGCAGGTCGACTTGCATCTCGTAGCTTCTCCTGTCTAAAGAAAGAGTAGACTCTACCCCCACCCGGAGTTGACGGGGCGCCTCTTCGTATTGCAATTTACTTATGACTCTGCCCCATCGCTCATCCTAGGTATGTATTCGTATTATCCTGGCCAAACTGATATCACTCCCGCTCGCCATCCTCTGCAAAAACTCTATGCGCGCACTCCCGTTGATCAACGATCACAAGGTTTCAAGAATCCCTTGCAAAAAAAGAAGGGGCGAACTGCACACGCGCGCGTCGTCGCGCGCGCATGCCGAAATCCTTCGAAAACCTTTGATTTCGGAAGGATTTCAAAATCGAGTTTTCCAAACACATGCAAAAACACAGGGCTTCGCAACACTGATTTGCTAATAAAACTTACGCGCGCTCTTGCGACACGTTGACAAAGTCAACGGTTTTTCAATTTTTTCAAACAATATAACTAACAGGCTTCGCGCGCGCATGTCGAAATCTTTCGAACGCCTTTGCGCGCGTGCCGTCGCGAGAATCGTCTGCAAAAAACTGGACGCAATGCAGACGCGCGCGTCGTCGCGCGCGCATGCCGGATCCTTCAAAAACTCTCGGTTTCGGAAGAAATCGAGTGTCCAAGACATATCTAAATACACAAGGTTTCGCAACACGGACTTTCGACAAGAGCGTGCGCGCGCGCTCTTGTGTCGTCGTCGTCGTCGTCGCCGTCCTCCCTCCACACTCGTCGTCGTCGTCGTCGCCGTCGTCGTCCTCTGTCTTTCCTCGTCGTCGTCGTCGCCTTGACGTCGTCGTCGTTTCCGTCGTCGTTGTCGCCGTGGTCGTCCTTCCTCCCTCGTAGTCTTCGTCGGCGATTCGTCGTTGTCGTTCCTATTTCGTCGCCGTCGTCGTCGTCGTCGTCGTCGTCGTCGTCGTCTTCCCTCCTCCCTCGTCGTTGTCGTCGTCGGCGTCGCCGTCCTCCCTCCTTCTTCGTCGTTCGCGTCGTCGCCGTCCTCCCTCCTCCCTCGTCGTTGTCGTCGTTGCCGCAGTGGTCGTCCTCCCTCCTCCCTCGTCGTCGTCGTCTCCGTTGGAGACGTCGTCGTCGTCGTCGTCGTCGTTTTTGTCGTCGTCGTCGTCGGCGTCGTCGTCGTCGTCGGCGTCGTCGTCGTCGGCATCGTTGTCATCGTCGTCGTAGTCGTCGTCGGCGTCGGCGTCGTCGTAGTCGTCGTCGTCGTCGGAGTCGTCGGTGTGGTCGTCGTCGTCGTTGTCCCTGTCGGCGTCGCCGAAGTCGTTGGAGACGCCACCGGTGTCGTCTTAGTCGTTGTCGGCGACGTCGTCGTCGTCGTTGTCGCTGTCGTCGTCGGTGTCGTTGCCAAGTGCCATGTGGTACCCACCGTCACGGTCTTGAGAGGTTTTGCAGACCAAGTTGCGGGTGGGTGTGTGGGATGTTTGCGCGAGCAGTGGAGTGGACAACTCACTGCGAACAGAAATTAATTCTCCTTTGTAAAAAGAGAATAGACTATACCCCCCCCGGCGTTGTCGGTACCCCTTTCGGGTATGTAGATCACATATGACTCTGGCCACATGTCCATCCTAAATATGAAATCGCAATGTCCCAGGCCAACCGGGTTCCCCCCCTGAGGTTCCCTTGTAAAAAAAAATATGCGGTGACATTTTTGATCTAACATCGCACTTTTTCGCGAATCCCTTTGCCAAAAAATGGGACGAAGTGCGCACGCGCGCGTCGTCGCGCGCGCATGCCGAAATCCTTCAAAAACCTTCGGTGCCGGCAGGATTTCGCAATCGAGCTTCGAACAAAAAACATACAAGAACATAGGGTTTCGTAACACTGATTTGCTAAAAAAGCTTACGCGCGAGCTCTTGCGAAATTTTAAGGGAACCATTGGTTTTCAAACAAATCACAACATGCTACCAAACGGGCGTCGCGCGCGCGCATGTCGAAATCTGTCGAACGCCCTTGCGCGTGTGCCGTCGCGAGAATCCTCTGCAACAAATGGGACGAAGTGCAGACGCGCGCGTCGTCGCGCGCGTACGCCGAAATCCTTCAAAACCCATCGGTTTCGGAAGGATTTCAAAATCGCGCGTCCAAAAAACCGACAAAAACACAAAGTTTCGCAACACGGATTTTCAACAAAAGCGTGCGCGCGCGCTCTTGCGGCGTCGTCGTCGTCGTCGCCGTCCTCCCTCCTCCCGCGTCGTCGTCGTCGTCGTCGCCTACGTCGTCCTGTGTCCTCGTGTTCGTCGTCGTCGTCCTCTTTGGCGTCGTGGTCGTTTCCGTCGTCGTTGTCGCCGTGGTCGTCCTTCCTCCTCCTCCCTCGTCGTCGTCGTCGTCGTCGTCCGTCGTCGGCGTCTCGTCGTCGTCCCTGCTATTTCGTCGCCGTCGTCGTCGTTGTCGTCGTCGTCTCGTCGTCGTCTTCCCTCCTCCCTCGTCGTTGTCGTCGTCGGCGTCGCCGTACTTCCTCCTTCTTCGTCGTTCGCGTCGTCGCCGTCCTCCCTCCTCCCTCGTTGTCGTCGTTGTCGTCGTTGTCGTCGTTGTCGCCGTCGTCGTCCTCCCTCCTCCCTCGTCGTCGTCTTCGTTGGCGACGTCGTCGTTTTCGTCGACGTCGTCGGCGTCGTTTTCGTCGTCGTCGACGACGGCGTCGTCGTCGTCGCCGCCGTCGTCGTCGTCGGCCGTCTTGCTTCTCCGGCCTTCTTGGGGCGCTGTTGAGATGCACCCGAGGGCTCCAAGACGACCCCGGAGCGATATCTGTGCTCGGTCCCGGATGGGTTTTGCAAACCAAATTGCGGGTGGGTGGGTGGGATGATTGCGCGAGCAGTGGAGTTGACAACTTCAAGTTCACTTAGAGTCTCCTGTAATAGAAGAACAGACTCTGCCCCCCCGCCCCCGGAGTTAACGATCCACCTTTTCGTATTGGAATTTCCTTATGTTTCTGCCCAGTCGTCCATCCAAAATATAGATTCTTTTGATCCCAGCCAATCCGGTATCACTCCCCCCCGCCATCCTCTGCAAAACATACTATGCGCGCACTCTCGCTCATCAACAATCACAAGTTTCCAAGAATCCCTTGCAAAAGATTTGACGAAACGCACATGCGCGCGTCGTCGCGCGCGCATGCCGAAATCCTTCAACAACAATTGATTCCGGAAGGATTTCAAAATCGTGTGTCCCAAAAAACATACAAACAACACAAGGTTTCGCAACACTGTTTTTCTGAAAAAGCTTACGCGCCCGCTCTTGCAACATCTGAAGAAAACCATCGGATTTCCAAGACTCTCAAGGAATACTACCAGACGGGCTTCGCGCGCGCGCATGTCGAAATCATTCGACCGCCCTTACGCGCGCGTGCCGTCGCGAGAATCGTTTGCAAAAAAATGGGACGCAACGTAGACGCGCGCGTCGTCGCGCGCATGCCGCAATCCTTCAAAAACCTTCGGTGCCGGAAAGATTTCAAAATCGTGTGTCCCAAAAATATAAAAGAACACCAGGTTTCGCAACACGGACTTTCAACAAAAAGCGTGCGCGCGCACTCTTGCGTCGTCGTCGTCGTCGTCGTTCTCCCTCCTCCCTCGTCGTCGTCGTCGGCATCGCCGTCGTCGTCCTCTGTCTTTCCTCGTCGTCGCCGTCGTCTTGACGTCGTCGTCGTTTCCGTCGTCGTTGTCGCCGTGGTCGTCCTTCCGCCCTCGCCATCTTCGCCGGCGATTCGTCGTTGTCCTTCCTATTTCGTCGTCGTCGTCGTCTTCCCTCCTCCCTCGTCGTTGTCGTCGTCGGCGACGACGTCCTCCCTCCTTCTTCGTCGTTCGCGTCGTCGCCATCCTCCCTCCTCCCTCGTCCTCGTCGTCGTCGTCGTCGGCGTCGTCGTCGTCGTCGGAGTCGTCGTCGTCGTCGTCGTCGCTGTCATCGTCGTTGTTGGCGTCGTCGTCGTCGTCGGTGTCGTCGTCGTCGTCGTCGCCGGAATCGTTTGAGACGTCGTCGGTGTCGTCGTAGTCGTTGTCGACGGCGGCGTCGTCGTCGTTGTCGCTGTCGTCGTCGGTGTCGTTGCCAAGTGCCATGTGGTACCCACCGTCACGGTCTTGAGAGGTTTTGCAAACCAAATTGCGGGTGGGTGGGTGGGATGTTTGCGCGAGCAGTGGAGTGGACAACTCACTGCGAACAGAAATTACAGTCGGGGCCTTGACCTAAGGAACCCAAAATAAGGAACGAGGCCCCTTTTTTTTCCAGAAGTTACACTTCGATTTCCCATCGAAAATATTAAGAACACCTGAGGCAAGCTGCGAAAGACTTAAGGAACGCGGAGCCCTTCCCCAACGAAAAGGGTTCCTTCTTCAGGGCCCCAACTGTAATTGCGCCACTTAGATTCTCCTTTCTAATAGAAGAATCGACTCTGCCCCCTCCCCCCCCCGGAGTTAACGATCCACCTTTTCGTATTGCAATTTACATATGGTTCTGCCCAATCGTCCATCCAAAATATAAATTCCTTCGATCTCCGCCAATCCGGGACCACTCCCCCTCACCATCCTCTGCAAAACATACTATGCGCGCGCTCTCCTTTATCAATTATCATACGTTTCAATGAACCCCTTGCAAAAAGGGGACGAAGAGCACACGCGCGCGTCGCGTGCGCATGCCGAACTCCTTCAAAAACCTTCGGTGTCGGAGAGATTTCGAAATCGAGTTTCCAAAAAACACACAACAACACAAGTTTTCGCAACAATGATTTTCTACAAAAGCTTACGCGCCCGCTCTTGCGAAATCAGAAGAAAAACACAGGTGTTTCAAATCTTTTAAGAAATACTACCAAATTGCTTCGCGCGCGCGTGTCAAAATCTTTCGAACGCCCTTGCGCCCGTGCCGTCGCGAGAAACGTCTGCAACAAAAAAGACGCAGTGCAGACGCGCGCGTCGTCGCGCGCGCATGCCGAAATCGTTCAAAAACCTTCGGTGCGGGAAGGGTTTCAAAACCGTGTGTCCCAAAAACATACAAGAACACAAGGTTTCGCAACACGGATTTTCAACAAAACCGTGCGCGCGCGCTCTTGCGTCGTCGTCGTCGTCGCCGTCCTCCCTCCTCCCTCGTCGTCGTCGCCGTCGTCGTCTTCTGTCTTTCCTCGTCGTCGTCGTCGTCTTGGCGTCGTCGTCGTTTCCGTCGTCTTTGTCGGCGTGGTCGTCCTTCCTCTTCACTAGACGTCGTCGTTTCCGTCGTCGGCGTCTCGTCGTCGTCGTCTTCCCTCCTCCCTCGTCGTTGTCGTCGTCGGCGACGACGTCCTCCCTCCTTCTTCGTCGTTCGCGTCGTCGCCGTCCTCCCTCCTCGCTCGTCGTTGTCGTCGTTGTCGCCGTCGTCGTCCTCCCTCCTCCCTCGTCGTCGTCGTCTTCGTTGGCGGCGGCGTCGTCGTCGTCTTCGTCGTCGTCGTCGGCGTCGTCGTCGGCGTCGTCGGCGTCGTCGTCGTCGGCGTCGTCGTCGTCGTCGGCGTCGTCGTCGTCGTCGGTGTCGTCGTCGTCGTGGTCGAACTCGTTGGAGACGTCGTCGGTGTCGTCGTAGTCGGTGTCGGCGGCGTCGTCGTCGTTGTCGCTGTCGTCGTCGGCGTCGGTGTCGTTGCCAAATGCCATTTGGTTCCTAGCGTCACGGTCTTAAGAGGTCTTGCGACCAAGTTGCGGGTGGGAGCGTGGGATGTTTGCACGAGCAGTGGAGGGGACAGCTTCAAGACAGTCAAAGTTAATTGCGCAACATAGGTTCCACAATATGGGTTGTACAACCTAGATCGCACCATCTTGCTTGCACCACAAAGATTGCACAACATGTGTTTCACCACGTCGATTGCAATGCATGTTTCCATCTCTTACAACAAAAAAAAACGGGTTTTCGCGCCCCCCCCTGAGATAGCACAGTTTACATAAGATGCTGCCCCATCGTTTATCTTAAACGGGGCGTTACAAAAAGTGCCTTGCCTTCGAGAATCGAAGGAGTTGACATCTCTCCCGCCGCGGAAGGCGGCGGAAGGGCGGTGGAAGGTCGGCGGAAATAAAACGAAGCCGCCTCCGCTGGCGGAAACCGGCGGAAGGGCGGCGGAAGGTGGCGGATGCCACAATGCGCCCCCAAGAGATAAACATGTTTTTGGGCTCAAGGCTTACGAAATCCGCCACATATGAACCCATACTGCCCTATTTTAGCCGGGCCAGCATCGACCCCCGCCCCTCATCCTCGTCAAATCCGCCTCCACGGAGTGGGCGTGTCCTCTGGTCCCTTGCTGTCGTTCTCGGCCCTCTGGATCAAGGATCCGTGAGGGGCCGGATCCCCGCAAGCCCAATCTCAGGATGTCTGGGGCGGCCTGTCGCGCGACGTCTTCTGGCCCCAGAGGGCCCGCAGACGGGCCAAGAGGGCTCCGAGAGGCTCCCCAAACGGTCAAGAGGGCCCCGGGTCGCCGAGCGATCGGTCCGGGACGCCCAAGATGGCCTTCAGACTGCCCAAGGGGGTTCCACGCCGCCCCCTGAGGCCTCCGAGGGGCCTCCCAATGGCCGACAATTTTCTTGACGTTCCCACGCTTCGAGTGCACCCGCGTAGATTATCCGATCTTGGAACAGTAGGATCTACCACCTTCCCCCCCGGACTTATACGAACATCCGCTGCCAAGGGAATCGATATGCTATGGCCCTAGGCGGGAGATGGAGTTGGAGATGGACATGCGGTCCCCAAGCAACCCGAACCCATCTGTGCCCAGCGCCGCCCAAAGCCCAGGACGACCGGATCGCCAAGCGGTGGTTAATGCGCACAGACCCCAGCCCCCGATAGGCCTTCCATCTCTTTTTTACGACGACATGGGAGCAATGAACAAGACTTCGCAAACTGGATTTGCTGTACATGGCTATACCACGCGTTGAACATGGTGTGCAATCTGCGCTCGTCGCTGCGGGGCGTACCCGCCTCTTGCCTACTGGCCAGCGCCGGCACGGTGCCGCACTCGAGCGCTCGAGCGCAGGCAATGCGTGTCCCGCACCGCTCCGGGGCCTCGCAGCCACGACCAGGGCGCAGCCCGCCAAAGGTCGCCCACACGCCAGGAGTGACCGCGGGTGCGCGGCGTCCGGGGACCGCGGGGGCAAGGCAAACCCAAGCGCGCAAGCCAGTGCAGGAGGGGCCCCTGTGGGATCGCACAGGAAGGTCGTTCCGGCGAAGGGTCACTCGCACGCGTCGCACAACGAGGAGCCAGGACGGACCCTCAGATAGGTCCGATAAGAAATTGGGAGCGAGTCTCGGCCTGGGCTCTGCCGGCCAGGGAGCCGGGGGCGGGGTTCGAACGGACGCTCTCACGCGCGCAAAGGGGCGCGCGAGGACGGCGCTGGACATTCGCACGATGGCTGCGGGAGACGGCGTAGGGGCGAGAAAGAAGCAGGAGGGGTGACGAGGGAGCTTGACCCGTGGGTGGATATTTCTCCGCAGCGAGCGAAGGGGGGAAAAGTGATGGAGAAGGCCTTCTCCGAAGGCGGCGGGGCTTCTCAGAAGGTCTCCGGCCTTCTGGAAGGCTTTCTGTGCCTTCGGGGAAGGCTTGGAACACTTCTCGAAAACCTGGCCGCGAGACTCCAAGGAAATTGCCTCAACTGGTGCACTGGAGTCGCACTCCCGGAGGGAAACGCGGAGGAGGAGGACGACGACGAGGAGGAGGAGGAGGGAGGAGGAGGAGGAGAAAAAGGAGGAGGAGGAGGAGGAGGAGGGAGGAGAAGGATGAGGAAGAGGAGGAGGAGGAGGAGGAGGAGGCGGAGGTGGAGGAAAAGGAGGAGGACGAGGAGGGAGGAGAAGGAGGAGGAGAAGGAACAGGATTAGGAAAGAAGTAGACGAGGATGAGAACGAGGACGACGAGGATACGGTCAGGACATTGTACTGAGCGTGTCGCGGCGGTGGCCCCGGCGACACGCGATGGCCTGCAAGCGGATAGCATGTCGCTCCGCGGAGCGGGAGTCCGGGAAAGACTCGGACCGTTGACGACCTGGGCAGTGGCCAGCATGCCTCGCCGAGGTGTGGCGGGCCAGAATCGGCGGCGCGACAGGCTGAGCACAAAATCCCGACCGAAACGAGGATGAGGACAAGGAGACCGAGGACGGAGATGGGGATGATGCGACGGAGTCAGAGGGATGATGCGCGGGGCGCCGTAGTCACCCTCGTCATCCTCTCTCCTCCTCCTCCCTCTTCCTCCTCCTCCTCCTCCTCCTCCTCCTCCTCCTCCTCCTCCTACCCCTACCCCCTTCCTCCTTCCTCCCTCCACCCTCCTCTTTCCTTGTCGTCCTGTCTCCTCCTCCTCCTCCTCCTCCTCCTCCTCCTCATCATCCTCCTCCTCCTCCCCCTCCCTTTTTGTCCGCCTCCCTCCTCCTCGTCGTCTTCCTCTTCCGCCCCCGTCCCTCCTCCCTCCCTCCTCCTCCGCGTCGTCCTCTCCCTCCCCCCCTCCTCCCTCCTCCTCGCTCGGCGGAAGGGGGCGCGGCGCGGAACCGTGGGGGTCGCCCTGGTCCGCCGCGGCAGCCGCGCGGGCGGAAAGCTCCTCCGCCTGCCGGAGCCCGCGGTCGGACAGCGGGTGGTCGGTGGTGCGAACCATGTCGTACAGGTTCCTCTCCGGAGGAGGAGGAGGAGGAGGAGGAGGAGGAGGAGGACGAGGAGGAGGAGGAGGACGAGGAGGAGGAGGAGGAGGAGGAGGAGGGAGGAAGGAGAGGAGAGGAGGAGGAGGAGGAGGAGGAGGAGAGGAGAGAGAGAGGAGGAGGAGGGGGTGGGGGGGAAGCCGATTCTTCATTCTCTTGCACAGCTGTGGGGCCCTGCATTTTGCGTCGTCGATCGTTCGTTCGTTCGCTCGTCGCGCCCCCCTCTGGGCGCGCACACCCAGAGGAGGAGGAGGAGGAGGAGGAGGAGGAGGAGGAGGAGGAGGAGGAGGAGGAGGAGGATAACAACAAGCTATGCTAGTAGCCCAGCAGGGGCTTCTGGACGCAGACTGTTGGAAGAATGCTTACTCTTCCTTCGCTGGGGCGGCCAGAAGTGCCCGCCGCATCGCGCTGACTCCCTCGGTGGGGAGTGCGAGACGCGACGGCCATCTTTCGCACCCAGGAGGTGGGAGGGAGATCGAAGATCGTGCATGCTCTTGGCGCTTTTGGGCCTCCAGAGACTGTGGAGGAGACAGAGGAGGAGGAAGAGGAGGAGGAGAAGGAGGAGGAGGAGGCGGAAAAGGAGTGGTCGATGTCGTCACAACCTGGGTGCTGCTGTCCGTCCGTATCTCTTCGTCCTGGGTGGGCCAATCAATCTCCTCTATTTCCTACCCCCTCCTCCTGCACCGCCCTTCCCTCCCTCCCTCCCTCTCTCCCTCCCTCCCTCCCTCAATCCCTCCTGCACTGCCGCTCCCTCCCTCCCTCCCTCCTCCTGCATTGCCCCTCCCTCCCTCCCTCCTGCTGCTGCACTGTCCCTCCCTCCCTCCCTCCCCAGAAACACTGCCCCTCCCTCCCTCCCCTCTCTCCCTCTCCTCCCTCCCTCCTCCTGCATTTCCTGCCCCGTCCTCCTGCACTGCCCCTCCCTCCCTCCCTCCTGCTGCTCTTCGCCACGTTCCACTCGCTCTCGGCGTGCCTGACGAAGTAAACCGTGCGGCGGCCTGCGGCTGCGAGGACGGACGAGGAAGTGGCCCCGGCCCTCCGCTTCCGTCTGCCTTTTGGCCACTGCCCCTCCATACCCCTCCTCCTCCTCCTCCTCCTCCTCCTTGCGCCCCCCCCTCCTCCTCCTCCTCCTCCCTCCTCCTCCTCTCCTCCTCCTCCTTCCTCCCTCCCTCCCTCCCTCCTCTCCTCTCCCTCCTCTCTCTCCTCCTCCTCCTCCTCCTCCTCCTCCTCCTCCTCCTCCTCCTCCTCCTCCTCCTCCTCCTCCTCCTCCTATTCCTCCCCGCGCGCCCCCCCCGAACGCCAGGCGCCGCGTCCCCGCCCGGCCTCTCGCGCCCGACGGCCCGACGTGCTGTCCCCCGCCGTCTTCGTCGATGGGCCGATTTTCCACCACCACTGCCACAGGTAGGAAGGGGAGGAGGAGGAGGAGCAGGAGGAGGAGGAGGAGGAGGAGGAGGAGGAGGAGGGAAGAGGAGGGAAGAGGAGGGAGGAGGAGGGAGGAGGAGGGAGGAGGGAGGATGGAGGAGGGAGGTGGAGGAGGAGGAGGAGGAGGAGGACGAGGAGGAGGAGGACGACGAGGAGGAGGACGAGGAGGAGAAGGAGGAGGAGGAGGAGCAGGACCTCCCCATCCTCCCCTTGCCCCCGTCCTGCCTGTGGCAGCAGTGGTGGAAAACTGACCCATCACTCATCCCCTCCCCCAGCCAATTTCAGGCGTTTCGCGAAGATCTTCGCGCCCTCGCGCAGCTCCTCTGCAGACGGACGAACCTCCGACCGAGTCCGCGGAGCGCGATCCTCTACGCGCCCCTGCGCGGGCCCTGCGGGCGCGCGTCTCCCCTGGGGGGGCGACGCACACATAGTATTAGTATGTTGGGGTGACGCCAACCCTAGGGTGAAGAGCTAAACCCCGGGAACGGCCCCAAACACACAATCCGTTTGGTCGAAACCCGAAGTCGGCCTCAATTGCGAGCCCCATAAGTCACCTCGAAACCCGACATTCGCCTCGAAACCCAGAATTGCACAGCAACGCGACACCTGGAGTTCCGATTGGTCAAATCGGGAATTCGTGCTCTTTCCTCTTCTCTTTCCTTTCCTCTCGCCCTCCGTACTCTCGCTCCGCGGCCCCTCGGCGAGGACAAACGACGACGACGACGACGACGCCGACGACGACGACGACGACGACGACGACGACGACGACGACGACGACGACGACGACGGCTGCGCGCTCGCGCGCGTCGCGTGTGCTCCCGCTTTCGCGGATCGATGCTCGGGTCCACGTCTCCAATGCTGTGCAAAGACTGCGACCGGAGCTTTTTCCGACGTCCTTTCGCTCCCGCGGGGGCTCTCGACGGGCTCCTGGCCCGTCAGATCACGACCCAAGACGAACAACTGGCCCTGGTGAGCGGGTCGGAATTTCCGGGAGATTCCCGCTGCCACGTGCCGAGTAGAGTAGCCGTTTTCTGCCGCCCCCTGGTGCACTGCCGCGCGACGTGTCGACGGGAGCAGCTTCTCTTCCGCGCCGTGGCGCTGCCGCTCCGCGCGCCCATGGGCCCTCGCAGGCCTGCCCTAGAGACGAGACTCGTAGTGTGGCAGTGCCGCCCCGATCCGTGCGGAAGATCTCAAAACGAATGATTGCAAAAAAACACACACAAAAAAAACAAAAAAAACAAAAAACAAAAAAACAAAAAAAACAAAACAAAAAAAAACACCAAAAAAACACACGTTCGAGTGGAGCAGTTGTTCGCCCCCCCCCCCGAGGCGTTGCTACGCGACAAGCTGGGCGGCACGACGCTAAATGTTCCTTACCGCGGCAGTGCCACGCCCGGAGCAGAGTGGATTTTCTGTTCGCCCCCAGGGCGTTGCCCCTAAGCGAGTAGAGCGGAGTGTTCTTTCTCGCTCCCTCCGGACGTTCCCACGTGACGAGTAGGGAGTGGATCGTATTGTTGTCCGCCCTTCGGCGTTGCCACGTGACGAATAGAGCAGGGCAGTAGTCGTGTCTCGCTTCCCGTGCTTTGCTGCGTGGCGCGTCGAGCGGAGCATATTCTTGTTCGCACCGTGCCGATGCCGCTCCGCGCGCCCATCGGCCCGCACAGGCCTGCCCTAGAAGTGAGAACTCCAGGTTCAGTGGCAACTCATGAGGGCCTCCCACAACATCTTGTCGGCTCTCGCGAATCGACGCTAGTCGACGCTGAATCGACGCTCATTGACGCTAAATCGACGCTAAGTCGGCGCTATCTCATCGACTCCCAGACGCTAATCGACGCAAGTGCGGAAGGATCTGTTTCCGCCCCTCGGCGTTTCCACGTGATGAGCAGAGTAGAGCAGAGTAGTTTCCGTTACGTGCCCTCTGTGCGTCGCCGCGCGACGTGTCGAAGAGAACAACGTGTCTTTTCGCCCCGTGGCGCTGCCGCTCCGCGCGCCCATCGGCTCGCGCAGGCCCTAGAACTGAAAACCCTGAGCGTAACACGGCCGATCCGCGCGGAAGATCTCAAAATCAGGGCAGCGAATGGAGCATGTTTTTCGCCGAACTCCCGGGGCGTTGCCACGGGGCGAGTCGAGTAGAGTGCTATAGTCTCCTTACCGCGGCGTTGCCGCGCTCGGAGTGGTGGAATCTTTTGCTCGGCCCGAAGGCGTCGCCACGTGGCGAGCAAGAGTGGAGTGCTCTTTTTCGCCTTCCCAGGTGCTGCCGCGCGGCTCGTAGGAATGGACTCGTCTTGTTGTCCGCCCCTCGGCGTCGCCGCGTGACGAGCAGAGCAGAGCAACAGCTCTGCTTCGCTTCCCGTGCGTGGCCGCGTACCGCGTCGTGGCGCAGCCGCTCCGCGCGCCCAGTGGCCCGCGCCGGCCTGACCTGAAACTGATGAGTGTTGAGAACTCCGATTGTGTCAGGACTGCCGATCCGCGCGGAAGCGCTCAAAACCAAGGCGTCCAGTGGATAACGATTGAAAAACAGGTGCAAGGGACTGGCGCCAGTATCGTCACTTTCGTGGCCTCCTGGGAGGTCCAGCGGAAGTGGGTTGTCACGCAACCCGTCGAGATCTCGTGACCCCTTGTAGCGCTGCGAATTGCGAAAGTGTCGCCACTTTCGCGGGCGTGCACCCCGTAGAGATCTCGCGGCTCCACGGAGGGGCTGCGAACTGCGCATTTGTCGGCGCTCACACGGGCTCCCAGGAGGTCCAGCGGAGTGGGGTGTCACGCAAACGTCGCCGAGGCCTCCCAACTCCCTTGGAATTCCAGCTCTGGGCGTGGTGCGCAATCCCCGCTTTGGGCTCTGGGGATTCCGGGCTTTGGCTGGAATGGGTTCCAAGCTCAAGCTCGTTTCGCCGCCCGCGCGTTGCCGCGCGGCGCGTCGAGCGCAGCAATGTTTGTTTCCGCCCCGTGCCGATACCGCTCCGCGCGCGCCCATCGGCCAGCTGTGAATCACGAGACGGATTGATTCTCGAGGTGCCAAAGCCCATATATATATGTATATATATATATATATATGTGCGTATATATATATATATATATATATATATATATCGATTTCACCCTGAGCCCTCTACCCTGAGAGAACGCTCGGAAATAGGAACGTGCGCAGGGTGTGGCGCGCCACACCTGGCCACGCCTCTATGTCTGGACAGAACTCTGGGTGTGGCCGTGCAGCCTGTCCTCCGCGCGAGAGGTCTCAAACTGACGGCATCGAACGGGGCATGTCTCGCCGCCGAGGCGTTGCTACGCGACGGGTCGAATGGAATCCTTCTGTCCCCCCGCGGCGTTGCCATGTCCGGAGTGGAGTAGCTGTTTCGCCCCCATGGCGTTGCCTCTTGGCGAATAGGAGGGGGATCATACCTTTGTCCGCCACTCAGCGTTGCCGCGTAACGAATAGAATAGATGAATAATTTAGATTCGCATCCCGTGCGTTGCCGCGTGGCGCGTCGAGCGGAGCAATTTCTTTTCGCCCCGTGGCGTTGCCGCTCCGCGCGCCCATCGGCCCGCGCAGGCCTGCCCCAGAATTGAGAGCTCTGAATGTGTGTCAATGCGGCTGATCCGCGCAGAAGACTTTCAAATCAGGGCATCGAGTGTAGCATTTTTTCGCCCCCCGCCCCACCCCACCTCAGAGGCGTTGCCACGCGGCGAGTCGAGTGGAATGCTATCTGCTCCTCCCCGCGGCGTTGCCGCGCCACGCCCGGAGCAGGGAGGATCTTGTCTTCGCCGCCGAGGCGGTGCGGCGTGGCACGCCGAGCGGAGTGCTATGCTCTCGCCCCCCCCCCCCAGGCGTTGCCACACGGCGAGTCGGAGTGGATTCGTAACTTCGTCCGCCGCTCGGCGCTGCCACGCGACGCGTAGGGTCGGGCTTGATCGGAGAGGACACGCGATAGGGCGACGATATCTATACATATCCACTGCTCCCGGCCAGGCCAATCCTGGGCCCAAGAGCTGTGTATACGCCCTCCTGGCTTGGCCAGGGAGGCATATACACCGCTCCTGGGCCCAGGATGGGCCTGGCCAGGAGCAGTGGATATGCATAGATCTCGTCGCCCCAACGCGAGGGGACACGAGCACCCTCCGAGGGCCACGTCGCCACAGGAATGAAGGAGAAGCACGGGGTTCGCGAGACACGGGGCACGACGGGCGCCCTGGATCTGGCGGGGTCGACCTACTCATCCGGGCCGACTGTGGAGCGGAGCATGCGGGTCGGGAAAATGACCACAGCCACAGCTTCTTGTTTGCGCCGCCTTCTATGACTACCTACCAGACCACCCCGACCCAACCCGAAGACCTGAATTTCGGGTTGGGGGGGGTATGGGCTCCATATGTGTTTTTTCGATGTTCCCGGACCCCCCCCCACTAGAAATCGAGGGTAAATCCGAGCCTTCGGGTTGGGTTGGGGTGGTTTGGTGGGTGGTGATTCTAGCTGGCCGAAAAAGAAGCAGTGGTTGTGGTCATCTGCCTGGTGCCAAGTTTAACGAAATGACCACAACCACTGCTTTGTTTCTGCTGGCTGGGAGGCGGCAACAGAAGAAAAGCAGTGGTCGTGGTCATTTCCCCGTCCCGTAGAGCAGCAGTCTCGCGTCGCCCCGTGCGTGTCGAGGGAACCCCCCCCGCGCGCTGCCGCACGACGTGCCGAAAGGGGAGCAGCTTATGCGCGGCCCGCGCCGCGGCGCCTTTTGCCCGCTCCGTGCGCCCGCCGGCCCTCGCAGGCCTGCTCCGCAGCACTGAAACTGGCAATCGCTCGGACGTCCATCCTCCTCCTCCCTCGCTCCTCCTCCTCCCTCCTCTTCCTCCTCCCTCCTCCTCCTCCTCCTCCTCCTCCTCCTCCTCCCTCCTCCTCCTCCCCTCCCTCCTCCTCCCCTCCTCCTCCTCCTCCTCCTCCTCCTCCTCCTCCTCCTCCTCCTCCTCCTCCTCCTCCTCCTCCTCCTCCCTCCTTCTCCTCCTCCTCCTCCTCCTCCTCCTCCTCCTCCTCCTCCTCCTCCTCCTCCTCCTCATTGTTCCTCCTCACTGTTCCTCCGCGTGCTTTCTTTGCCCGCCTGTTTTTCCTCCCCGACAACCCCAGCCGCGGCTCCCCGACACCCCCAGCCGCTTTTTTTTGTTTCGTGCGTGGTTTTGTCGCCAAATGATCAAGGATGCTCCTCGATGGTCCTCGCCGAAGGAAGAATGCACACGTCCGAGCGATGCCGAGGAAAACTCTGAGCGTGGCAGTGCGGCCGGTCCGCGCGGCAGATCTCGAAATCAGGGCATCGAGTGGAGAACTGGGCTGCCTCGATACGCAACACGCGACACATAGCGTATGGATACGGAGCTCAACACGTGGACGGAACACGCAAGTCAGCCAACACGCAACATATCGACACGGACGTTTTCAGCACGGTACGTGTTGCGTTTCAAAACGGGCGTATGGAGGCAGCTCTGGTGGAGCATGCTTTGCGCCCAACTCCCAGGGCGTTGCCACGCGGCGTGTCGAGCGGAAAGCTATATCTGCTCCTCCCCGCGGCGTTGCCGCGACCCGAGTAGAGTCGAGCGGAATATGTTCCGCCCCGAGGGCGTCGCCACGCGGCGAGTAGAGTGGAGTGTTTGTGACGAGTAGGAGGGGAATCGCATTTGTTTGCTTACCTCGACGTTGCTACGTGACGAAAGTAATCGATTCATCATGTAGTTTCGCTTCCCGTGCGGTGCCGCGTGGCGTGTCGAACGGACTAATTTCTTTTCGCACCGCGGCGATGCCGCTCCGCGCACCCATCGGCCCGCGCAGGCCTGCCCTAGAATTAGGAACTCCGAGTGTGTCAGGACTGCCGATCCGCGCGGAAATTCTCAAAGTCAGGGCGTCCAGTGGATAGTGATTGAAAAACCGGTGCAAGGGAGTTGCGCCATTATCGTCACTATCGTGGGCTCCTGGGAGGTCCAGCAGGAATGCGTTTGCACGCGCAACCTGTCGAGATCTCGCGGCTTCTTGGAGCGCTGCGAATTGCGCAAGTGTCGCCACTTTCGCGGGCTGGGGTGCCACGCAAATCCCGTAGGGATCTCGTGGCTCCCCCGGGGGGCTGCGAACTGCACAATTGACGGCGCTCAAGTGGCATCCTGGGAGGTCCAGCGGAGTGGGGTGTTACGCAAACCTTGTCGAGACCTCGCGCTTCTCTTGTAATTCTGGTCCTGGGCGTGGAGTTATGGGTTCGCCTGTCGATCACCCGCTGGAGCGACCAGCCGAGGTGGGGAGGCTGGTGCTGCTGCTGATCGTGCTGCGGCTGACCGTGCTGCCGCTGATGCGGCTGCTGCTCCTCGCCTTCCCAGGGCGAAGAGGAGGGCACGATACCATTGGCTCTGGGCACGTTCCAAGAACTCTGGAACATCTTTCGGCCCGCGCTTCTGCAACCCGTGTGGAACACCCGGCAATCTTGGAAACCCTGGAAGTTCTGGCACGCATCATTCCCGTGACCTCTCCCTCTTCTGACCTTCCCTCCTCCCCCGAGCACCAGGATTCGGCGTTGGACAAACCTCCCTTTAGTAAACCTCCCTTTAGTGAAAACGGCCTGGGACCGAAACCGACTGACCTGGACCCGCAAAAATGACGGCCGCGACGTCCTCCCGCGAACCGAAAACGGCCGATTCACTAATCGACGTGTCAGGGTAGGAGGTCCGTCCACCCCCGAAGGATGCACAATTCGACTCAGCACCCCGTTGTATCCCACTGGCAGGCAGCCCGGGAGCACGAGATCGGCGAGGTGAGCTCGCCTCGAGGGTCTGCCAGGGGGCTGCCACGTCACGGCCGCCCCGCGGGCGCCGGGCGCGGCCGGGAGGAGAGCGGGCTCGTGTCACCGCACGGGGCGATGCGCAGGCAAGGAACACACCAACACCTAGGCTTAAGTCGGGCGTGTCCCCCTACAGGGGTATTTTCGACGGAAAAAATATTCAAAACATATTCCCAAATGGTCAGAACATACCCCAAAAGTAGTCTCCAGACTATTTTTTGACTATTTTTTGATCTTCTCCCTGTAGAGGGACAGGCCCGACCTAGACCTGGGCCAAGCGTGGACGTCGACGATGACGAGGAGGGAGGCCCTGCCCCTCGTTCTCTCCCGATCGCAGCCGCGGCCTGCCATCGCTTCGAGCTGGAGGAGCTGGAACGTGATCTCCAGAGACGCGGCCTTCGACTCCAGCTTCCGGGTGACGACGCTGAAGTGGCGCTGTCGCTCTCTCCCCTGCCCCGCTGCGGTGGCTGGTGTCGACTGGCAGCCACTGCCGCTCCATTGTCTACCCTCTCCTGCTTCGCCCCCTCCCCCTCCTCGCTCCTCCGCTTGCCGATTCTGCTGCTCGTCACACTCCCCCTCCTCCTCCTGCTCCTCCTCCTCCTCCTCCTCCGCCTCCTCCTCCTCCTCCGCCAGCCTCCGCCTCTCAACCTCCCTCCCCCGAGATCCGACGCGGCGAACAACATGCGACATCGCAAAACATCGCGACTAGAGCCCCAGGCTCCCTCTTTCTGCGGCCTCACTCGAAGCGGATCGGGCTGATACGTCGTGGATCTCCTGACCCGGGTCACTCCAGACCCGGGTCAGTCAAGCCTTGCAGAATCCTGCGCGATCCTGTAAGATCCTGCACCCAAGCCCGGGTCAGTGCGAAGGATCCTGCAAAATCCTGCGGGATCCTGCACCCAAGTCAATGCGACCCTGGCCCTGCAGGATCAAACCCGGGTCAATGCGATCCTGGCCCTGCAGGATCCCTATACCCCCGTTTGCACTGACCCCCGCCTCAAGGCTCCCGAATATGGTCTTGGGGCCCGAAACCGGGCACACACGCCCAGCGTGAAGAAATGCAGCGCCCGGATCTCAGGGGCTCCTCTCCTCTCCTGTGCAGGAGAGCCCAGAATCGGATCGACAAGTCGGATCGGCGATCGAAGAGGATCGGATCGGCGGAAATCGGCAACCGAGCCGTGAAAAGTCGAATCGGCAAGCATCGGCAGGCTAGTGGACATCAACTGACAATCGGATCCCAATTCCGAATCCGAAGATGGAACGAATCGGAATCGGCATCCATCGAAGTCGGATCGAACCGCATCGGAGGAATCGAAATGAGCCCTGTGTCCAACCCACCCCTCCTCCGCTGCACTTCCCTCTTCCCCGAGATCACCCGACTCTGCGCTTGCGCCGCGAACCGGCCCCGAGGCGCGGTACTCCGCACGCCATCTCGCGCCCCCCCCCCCCCGGAGGACAGCTCTCGCGCCCGGGCCGCGGGGCGCGAAGCGCGGTTATTATCGTACCCTCTCATCCTCCCTCCGCCCTCCCTCCCTCCTCCCTCCTCCCTCCTCCCTCCTCCCTCCTCCCTCCTCCCTCCTCCGTCCTCCCTCCTCCTCCCTCCCTCCTCCGTCCTCCCTCCTTCCTCCCTCCTCCGTCCTCCCTCCTCTCTCCGTCCTCCCTCCTCCCTCCTCCCTTCTCCCTCCTCCCTCCTCCGTCACCCCTCCCCCCTCCTCCCTCCTCCTCCCTCTCCCTCCGCCCTCCGCCTTGTTCACTCCCCCCTCCTCCCTCTCCCTCCGCCCTCCGCCTTCCTCCACCCCCCCCTCCGCCTCTCCCTCCCCCGTCCCCCCTCCTCCGTCTCCCTCCGCCCTCTGCCCTCCTCCCCCTCCCTCCTCGCGTCGTCGCGCGCGCATGCCGAAATCCTTCAACAACCATCGGTTCCGTAATTAAAAAATTGAGTGTCCAAAAAGCATATCAGAGTGAGGGGGCTGAACCGAACGGTCATTCACTGTCCCCGGGTGCGTGGCTGAAGTGGAATTCCGCGATGCGGATTGTTGTTGTTGTTGTTGTTGGTGGTGGTGGTGGTGGTGCTGTTGTTGTTCTTGTTGTTGTTGTTGTTGTTGTTGTGGTTGTTGTTGTTTGTTGTTGTCGTCGTCCCACCCGCGACCCGCCCCGCGACCCACCCGCGACCCACCCCGCGACCCACCCGCGAACCACCCCGCGATCCACCCGAGACCCACCCGCGACCCACCCGCGACCCACCCCGCGACCCGCCCGCGACCCACCCCGCGACCCGCCCGCGACCCACCCCGAGACCCCCCCGGCGACCCACCCGCGACCCACCCGCGACCCACCCGCGACCCCCACCCCGCGCCGCGACCGCGACCCACCGCGACCCACCCGCGACCCACCCGCGACCCACCCCGCGACCCACTCTAAATTGACGGCGCCTGCGGCGTTTTTTTTTGCATTCGTTCCAAGTCGTTCCAGGTGGAGAACCTGCGACCCACCCGCGACCCAAACCGCGTTCAGTGTGCAAATCAAAATGTTCTGCGCCTGCGGCGGGCTGTTTTTGAATCCCTTCCAAGTGGAGGTGGAGAGCCCGCGACCCACCCGCGACCCAAACTACGTTTATTGAACAAGCCAAAACTTCGGACCTGCGGCGGGTTTCTTCTGCATTGGCGACCCACCCGCGACCCACCCGCGACCCACCCGTGACCCACCCCGACCCACCCCGCGACCCACACGCGACCCACCCCGCGACCCACCCGCGACCCACCCGTGACCCACCCGCGACCCACCGCGACCCACCCGCGACCCACCCGCGACCCTCCCCGCGACCCACCCAAAATATTCCGCGCCTGCGGCGGGCTTCTTTTGCATTCGTTCCAAGCTTGTTTTGCACTCGTAAGGGCCACGAGGTCCGACGGCCCGACGCCCGCGTCGACCGCGCCCGCCCCCTCACTCTTATCCGCAATTGCGGGGTGCTATGTAGATGTGTGTATTTATGCATGTCTATATATATACACATATATATATATATGTGTGTGTATTTATACATTTATCATACTGAAGGGGGCTGAACCGAACGGTCATTCACTGTCCATGGGTGCGTGGCTGAAGTGGAATTCCGCGATGCGGATTATTGTGGTTGTTGTTGTGGTTGCTGTTGTTTGCTGTTTGTTGTTTGTTGCTTGTTATTTGTTGTTTGTTGTTTCTTTTTTTTGTCGTCGTCCCACCCGCGACCCGGCCCGCGACCCACCCGCGACCCACCCCGCGACCCACCCCGAGACCCCGCCCGCGAACCCCCCGGCGACCCACCCGCGAGACCCCCCCGGCGACCCCCCCGGCGACCCACCCGCGACCCACCCGCGACCCACCCCGCGACCCGCCCGCGACCCACCCCGGACTCTGAAATGCAGGGCGCTGCTGCGGAACAGTCTGGAGGCCGCGTGTGCCCCCTACCGGAACGGCCACACTTGCAGATTCGGCGCTCGCGCTGTGAATGCTCTGCCCTGCCAGGGCTTTGCCGCGTCGTCCGAGCTCCCCAGCTGCCCGCACGCCCTCCTGTGCGCAGCGGCGTGGACACTCCGCGGGGCCCGGCGAGAGCTTGGGCGGTCCCCTCCAGTGTGGACACGGGGGCCCCCTGCTTGGCCGCAGGTGGGAGCCCCCCACAACCAGGGGCAGGGCCCCAGGCCCCGAGGAGGAAGACGCGGAGGCGGGCTGAGCACCGGTGGCCGAGGGTCCAAGCCTCTGGATGTGTTGAGGAAGGCGTTGGACGCCCGGATGCCTCTGGGACCATAGGGGAGGCACCCGGCGCCGTGAGCAAATCGATACTGGAGTTCGGTGGGGCACGTCCTCCTCCAGGCGGATTTTGGACGCCGCATAGAAATAGGTTAAAATAGTTTAGGAGGTAATAGAAAATTCCTCCTGTAGAGGGACGTGCCCGACTTGAGACTGGAGGCTCCGACCCGGCTCCATGGCCCCAGGAGACCCTCGCGGACCGATCCAGAGCTTAAGCATGGGGCCAAGAGCTCAGGTCGCTGACTTCTCACGACTTCTTTGAAGGGGCCCTGGGACACACAAATAAATACACACACATAAAAAAAATCCCAATACTTTTCCCATATTTTCTGGGTTTTTGTCTTCCCCCCCAATTCCCATATTCTCCCATATGTTCTCGGGAATCGGCGATTAATTGTGTCTGTGTGTTTTTTCCCCCTCCTGATTCTTGTCTCGACGGCATGATTTCTCAGGAGCCCCGCTGGGCTCCGCGGGGGAAGAGAGGGGCGTGCTCGCGGAGCAGCACGGGTGCTCCTCGAGGGCCCCCCCGCGCTGCCCAAGCAGGGGTGCGCGCGGACGAGGCGTCACCGACGAGAGGGATGATGATGATGATGCTGATGATGATGATGCTGATGATGATGATGCTGCTGCTGCTGCTGCTGATGATGATGATGATGATGCTGATGATGATGATGATGATGATGAGAAGGAGGAGGAGGAGGAGGAGGAGGAGGAGGAGGAGGAGAGCACGCTGATAGAAGGGCCCTGGAACACACATTCTCGTGGTTACAGTGGGGGCCCGACCACAAGGCACCTTCCACACGAAACCCAACCCCGAGACCCCAGGGCGTCCACGGATGGTTGGTGTGGGCGCGACACCGCTTCCCATTGCAGAGCCATCGAAACCCAAGAAACACAGGGCACCCGCGAGGCGAGCAGGGTGTTTCCTGGCAGGGGTCTCCACCGTAAGGGCCCTGGAACACACATTCTCGTGGCTATCAGAACATATCCCCCGGCAACGGGGGCCCTCCTCCTGTGACCCTCGCGCTCGCCAGGAGGAGGACGAGAAGCAGGCGGAGAAAGACGAGCCAAACACCAATCAACTGTGGCCGAAGTGCGCGCCCAGGACGAGTGCGAGGAACTCCTGGACCACACCTGCGCCCCTCCTAAGACCTGAGGCTCCCGGGCCTTAACCGCGAAGGGTCTTCAATGATGGTCCCCCCCCAAAGCTCTCGGCGGGGAATAGAAACTCGTCCCTCCTCCTCCTCGTCCTTCCCCTCCCTCCTCCTTCCCCTCCCTCCTCCTCCTCCTCCTCCGCCTCCTCCTCCTCCTCCTCCTCCTCCTCCTCCTCCTCCTCCTCCTCCTCCTCCTCCTCCTCCTCCCCCTCCCCCCTCCTCCTCCTCCTCCTCCTCCTCCTCCTCCTCCTCTTCCTCCTGCCCTTCTCCTCCTCCTCCTCCTCCTCCCCCTCCTCCTCTCCTCCTCCTCCTCCTCCTCCTCCTCCTCCTCCTCCTCCTCCTCCTCCTCCTCCTCCTCCTCCCCCTGTTCTGGGCTCCGTTTCGTAGACTCGAGGAGGAGGGAGGGCGACGACGACGACGACGACGATTCTTGCTCATTCCTCATCCATGCTCTCGCTCGCCGTGCCGTGGGTTGCAGATTCGCTTCAATGTTTGGAGTCCTCGACTTGCTCTTGGTGACAGTATCACAGCGATAGTTATTCTGGACCCTAAAGGCGACATCTGCACTCCAGGTGGCAGTCCTTTCCAATCAGTCCTCCTCCTCCTCCTCCTCCTCCTCCTCCTCCTCCTCCTCCTCTTCAGAAGCCACACCGCCGTGCCTGGGTTGTGGGGTCAGAAGCCTCACCGACGTACCTGGGTTGTGGGCCAGAAGCATCACCGCCGTTTCTGGATTGTGGGTCCGAAGCCTCACCGACGTGCCTGGGCTGTTGCTGAAAGACCTGACCGCCGTGCTTGGGTTGTGAGTCAAACGCCTCGCCGCCGGTGTGGGTAATGTGTGTCACGGACTGCACCGCCGTGCCTGGGTCGTGGGTGAAGACCCCACCGCTGTCGTCGTCGCCTTCGTCGCCGCCGTCGTCGTCTTCGTCGTTGTCGTCGTCGCCGCCGCGGGTGAATTATTTTCCCACTGTTGTCGGCCGTCCTGATTATTGTAGGGTGGTTCTTTCTCCCAGTGGGCAGTGCCTCGTGGGCTACGGAGGAATTTCGAGCATGTTCGTACAAGGCTTGCAATAGGAGTCGTTCTATCTCCAATCGACTCTTCGGTTCGTCTTCGTCGTCGTCGTCGTCGCCGCCGTCGCCGCCGCGAGGGTATTGTTTTCCCACTATTCTCGGCGGTGCTCAATACTGTTGAGCAAACAGATTTGTGAGCAGTTTCTTGTCGTCTCATGCCTCCGCGATGCGTGTTCGCACGCGTGCAGCAGTTGCGGTGGCGGCGTGTAGGGGAGGAGGAGGGAGGGAGGAGGAGGAGGAGGAAGCCGCCTGGCGTTGAACGTTGAGAGGTTTGATCACTTCTCTTGGCCTCTCAGGCCTCCGCCGCCGAGAATAATTAATTTCCAACTATTGCTGGGGTCCCAATCCGTCAATAAGCCCGCGAAACAATTCATAATTGTCCCATTATTGCCGGGGGTTTATTAAAGACCCTTCTCGAGTTACAAACTTCTCGTGCCCTGGCCATCGCAATTTGTCGTCACCACCACCGCCTCCTCATCCCCCTTCGCCCTCGCTTCCTCCTCCTCCTCCTCTTCATCGGGCTTCCGCCTCACCATTGATCTGAAGGGTTCTATTTAACTCTATCTCTCTCTCACCAACTCCTCTTCCTCTTTATCTGGCTGCCCCATCATTGGATTGAAGGAGTCTGAATATTTCTCTTTCCGCTCTCATTTCCTCTCCCACCCCTCTCTCACCGAGCATCCTTTCATCGCCACCACCCCGTGTTCAGAATGTTCTGGCGGGCCTCTCCCGGAACATTCTGGGATCATCTGCTGCTGCCTGCCTCTCGGGTCTGCCCATGGGCATGCACTGCGCCCAAACCGCGCTCACAGCGGAGTGCGCGGCGGTCCGCCGAGGCAGCCCAACAGCATCGCAGTGAAAGGGGCTCTCTCTTTCTCCTCTCTCTCTCTCTCTCTTTCTGTCTCTCTCTCTCTCTCTTTCTTTCTCTCTCTCTCTCTCTCACTGTCGTTTCCTGCCTACCTTGCGAAAACCCAGCGCCTCCCGTATCGCCTCTCCCGGAAGCGATTGCAAACGCAGCGCCGCGCCACCGCTCTCCGAGCCGACCCCCCCATCCTCGTCGCTCGGACGTCCATTCCCTCTGCTTCTTCCTGGTCTCGTGCGTGGCCTTTCCGCAGGATGCGCCAGGATGCTCCTTGATAATCCCCGCCGGGAAACAGTGCACACGTCCGAGCGATACCAAGCCCCCGCCCCCCCGCGTCGAAGACCTGCGCTGCCGCGGACCACAGAGGCCGCCTCCCCTTCGACGCCCCTCCTGCCGAGCCAGCCGCCGTCGCCGCCGACGCCCTCTTTGGTCGACGTAGCCGCAGCCGGCGCTTCGTGCACTCATTGGTGATGTTAAGTCGGGCGTGTCCCCCTACAGGTGGGTTGTGGACGAAAAATAAAACATACCCAAAAGTGATCAAACATAGTCAACAAGAACACAAAAAAGCGCCCCAATATTATTTGTTGTAAGTGTTTTCGGATCTTCCCCCTGTAGAGGGACTGGCCCGACTTGATGGCGATGTCGAGCAGCACCCCGGCGGCAGGCAGCAACAGGCAGCGGGGCGCGCTGGACGAGCTGGTGCGGCCCAGGCCCATACAGAGAGTCAGGTAGAGTTTGTAAATAGTTTTCAAAACTTATGCCATGTCCTTTGTATTGCATTTATCCTGTTTTACATAGTTTTGATATGGGATTCCTAATTTATCTACGTTTTGCATTTGGAATAATAAAATTCACATTGCGACTGAATTCGTCTGGACTGGGAGCGTGTCTATGAACGCGCGACCATGGTCGGAACCTCAAGAAGGCGCCAGCGGCGACGACTCCGGCGACTGCGAGCTCCTGAACGTCGGTCTCCAGAGGAGCAGCCCAGTATATAGTTCTGGAAGCAGCTGCCGGATGAACACGCTGAACTGAATCAAGCTCTAGAAGGAGCGCCGGAGTAAAACTCTCGAGGGAGCGCCGGAGAGAAATTCTAGAAGATGCCTGCCCCCCCCGTCGCTCCTGCGCTGCGCCCCTGCGTACGTCGTCCGCGGAGTCCTTCGCCGTCCCAAATTCTACTTCGTGTTGTACAAGGGCGCGGCGGTCCGACAGGATCCTTGCCAACACACGCCGCTTTCCCACCGCTCGGCTGCGTCCAAAAACCATCGAACTCGCATATGTAAACAGCAGACAAACCACCCCCATCATAAGCACCCCGACAAGCGAAGCCGTTTAGTAAACGCACCCATGGAAGGAATCGAACAGGGCAGGGCTGTTTAGTAAACGCCCAGGGCTGTTTAGTGAACGCGGATTGTCGGGGTCGGGGTGGTTTTCCACCCTTGGATCTGATCCGTCCAGCAAGCATCGGATCCGCGTACAGTCGGCCTTGATTGGACAGGACACGCGAGAGGACACAAGACCCTTCCGAGGGCCACACCGCCATAGGAGTGCAAGAAGGCACGTGTCGCGAGGCACAGGACACAAGGGTACCCTTGAGCTGGCAGGGTCGACCTACTAATCCGGGACGACTGTAGGATCCGCAGCGGATCCGTACCTGGATCCCACGCCCGCGGCGATGTTGACACTCCCCAGCGGGGACCCTCGTCAAAGTCTGCGGGGGCCCCTGCATTTACTTTCGGGCGCCCGACGCTGCCGCCCATGGCCTGCGACCTGCCGCCAAGCCCCCTAGACAGGTTGGGCCGAGGGCCCCTGGCCTGGCTGGACTGGCAGCCTGGCGCCATCGTGCGATCTGAAACGTCGGGGCGACGTCTCGAATCGTGCCAACGTGCCCGACTGTCTGTAGCGGGGGTTGCAAGGTTAGGATCTGCGGCCCTTGGACGCCCACGCGGAACCAGTTGCAGCGGCGCCCGCCCATCAGCTCCAGGGGACTTGCACGGTCACGAATGGGCCTCAGAGGTGAGGATGCAGTGGTATGTGGCCTTGAGAGTTCACTGCGTCCTCATAAGACACTTTGGCAATAGTTCTGCGCCCCCCCCCCGAAACTGTGTCCTGTGCTCGGGCAGCTCGTTCAAGGCGGCGCTGAGGGCGCCCAGCGGAGAGGACGCGCCGCCCTTGACCTTAAGCTCCCTGGGAGGGCGTCGGAAGTCCCAGATTCGGCACGCTGGGCGGCCAGCCAGGCCGAGGAGGGCAGACAACTTGAACGAGACGGGACGGTCGGCTGGCGACGAGCGGCGTGACTTGCGACAGCTGCTTCACGGAATGAGGGCGTGGTGCGACGTGCCGCAATGTGGCAGCCCATCCTGCTCGCGGCCCGCTTGGGATCCACCGCCCCTCTTGGGCCTTCAACTGGGAAGGCCGCTCGGCGTCTTTGCTAGGGCAGTGTAGGATGACGGTGAGGGAATGACAGCCGCGGAGTGTTGAGTCAACTATTTTCAGCCGCCTGGAAATGTGTTGGTTGAGGGATGGCAGAAACATCCCGATGATGACGACAGTGCCGAAAAGCAAGCCTCACAACATCATCGCCAAAGGCGTTGCAGCGCGCCCAATAGGGGCATCTCTTCATCGTCAACATACACTGTGTAAGATAACCAATCTAGCAACTATAGTGTGCCCCGTTTCTGCAAGTCTCCCGCGACCCCCCACAGGCGCGCAAATCCTCTTTACCCCGCGGGTGGCTCCCCGCGGACCATCGCAACAACCTGCGCAACTTCGCTCCGAACGCCGCTGCCCGTGGTAGATTGATTTGGACCCTCGCCTACAAAGCAACAACCCTTATCCAAGCATTGCGGGCTTTCGCCTCTGTGTCAACTGCCACCAAGAGAGCACAATGTCTTGTCGCAAAAGAATGCCGACTCTTGTTCGCATGGCGACCACTCGAAGGTTCCACCAACCCCGACAAGCCCAACGCATTGGCCACAGAGAAGCCTATTATCGCCTACGGTGGTCCGATATCGCAACAAGAGTGCCCCAACGTCACCAGTGTCACCTGAAGCATGGCACCAAGACGAGGCAGGCACCGAGAAATTTCTCAAGTTGTTCCGAGACGGCTTCCCAGGGCTTCTCCTAAAACAACGTCGTCGTCGTCCACCTCGTCTTGCCCTTCCTCCCCCTCCTCGTCGCCACCCTCCTCGTCGTCCTCCTCCCAAGTTGAGCGACGAGCAAAAATGGTTGCTCTACGCGAGATGACATAGCGACCTTACGCGGCGGCATAAGCAGGCCGCCAGCGCGGCACGCTACATTAGAGACGACAGCGCGACCTTACGCGGGCAGTTTACGCGCCAACGTCGGCGCAAACGACTCCGTTGTTTTGCGTCGCTCAGTTGTCCGTCGACCCGCCACTCGGGGGCGGCCAACAGGGGGGCGTCCAAGAGGCGGGGGCGTAAATCATGGCCGGCGGCATGTGCGCGGCCCAGGGGGGGGGCCAGGGGAGTATTGAAATAAGAAAGGGCGCCATGAAATCTGGGGAAAGATTATGGCCCACGCCATGACATCCAACCCCCCTTAGTCATCACCCCCCTCTTGACCACCCCCGAGCCACGGGGAATCCCCCACCCTCGGGGTCCTCAGCTCGATGCGGAGGCGGGCCGACCGGTGCTCCTCCAGCGTGAAGCCGAGGGGGCGAGCGGAGTCCGCCAGCCCCGCCCCAGCAGGCCCAAGAGGTCGGGGTGCTTTCTCCTCCGCCCTGCTCCTCCTCCTCCTCCTCCTCCCTCCTCCCTCCTCCTCCTCCCTCCCTCCTCCTCCTCCCCCTCCTTCTCCTCCTCCTCCCCTCCTCCTCCTCCTCCTCCTCCTCCTCCTCCTCCCTCCTCCCTCCTCCTCCTCCTCCTCCTCCTCCTCTCCTCCTCCTCCTCCTCCTCCTCCTCCTCCTCCACCTCCCCCTCCACCCCCTCCCTCTCCTCCTCCCTCCTCCTCCTCCTCCTCCCCCTTCTCCTCCTCCTCCTCCACCTCCTCCCTCTCCTCCTCCCTCTCCTCTCCCTCTCCTCCTCCTCCTTCTCCTCCTCCGCTTCCTCCTCCTCCTTCCTCTCCTCCTCCCTCTCCTCGTCCTCCTCCTCCTCCTCCTCCTCCACCTCCTCCACCTCCTCCCTCTCCCCCTCCGCCCTCCTCCTCCTCGTCCTCCTCCTTCTCCTCCTTCTCCACGTCCTCCTCCTCTTCCTCCTCATCCTCCACCTCCTCCTCCTCCGGCACCCCCGACAAAAGCTAGGGCTCCCAACTTCGCGCTTCGCGCTCCGCGAAGCGCGAACAACTTCGCGCTCTCGCGCCGCCCCCCTCAAAGGGAGAAAAGGAGGACGAGGAGGAGGGGGAGAGGGAACGAGGACCGCGGAGCGCGAATGACTTCGCTCCCTCGTGGGAGTCCTTGCACGAGAGAATGCTGCCTCTGAAGGCTCTGCGAGCGGCTCACGCCCGTCCCGAGGTCGCCCGGTGTGCGCGGGGCGAGCGTGCGTGGGCCGACGGCCAGGCACAAGCCAAGGCCGCGGGACGCGGGCCCGTCGCCGTGCGCTCAGAACCTTTCCGTGTGCCCGGGCGATCGCTGTGGACGCGTTCTTCGTGCCCCGGGAACGAGATAAGGACCCGAACTTTCTGCACCGATGCCTTTTTTCTGGTCCCGCCCTGAGATTCGCACAAGAAAACGGACTCTGGTGCATACGGCATCCTGGTGTATGCATTGTTCGTTGCTTCCGCGGGAAAGCGGGGAAACAAGTATGTACCACACCACCCCGACGTCGTCCCCGACCCTCAAAAAATCCGGGGATTGAAAGAGAGCCCGCCACTGGTAATGTACATGTTCCAGCTTCCGACAAGAGTCCATCACCGTTTTGAGCTGCATTTGCCCCGGCGCCAGTCTTCAGATTGTGGAGGTGCACGGTGGCATCTCAGAGAGAGAGCCTGGATAGACGCGTTCTTCGCTCCCTTGGAACAAGAGTCCATCACCGTTTGGAGCTGTGTCTGCCCCGGGGCACCAATCTTCAGATGGTGGCAATGCACGGTGGCACCTCAGAGAGAGCGCCCGGAGAGCCTTGCCTTCTCGAGGCCGTGGGTCCGTCCCTCTGGGCGCCCCCCCTGGAGATGCTTCTCTCGGATGGGGGGACCTGCGTTCGAGGGGCCTCTCTCGGCGGCGAGCGAGAGGGGTGGGGAAGTGAGAAGGAGAAGGCCTTTTCGAGAGGCGGCGGGCCTTCTCAGAAGCCCTCGCGCCTCCTGAGAAGTTGTTGTTTGTGCTCGGGGAAGGCTTAGAACACTTCTCCAGGAGGCAGGGGGGGTTCCGAACCTTCTGAGAAGGCATTCTCCTTCTCACTTCCCCCCACCCTCGCTCGCCGCCGAATTTCCAGCGGGTAATCGAGCACTTGTGAATCCTTCGGCGCGTCATCGGCGCGGAGAGCCCACGGGAGAGCGGGCGGGTTGAGAGGCCCAGGGGGCTGGGTCGATCAGATTTTACTGAGGGCCTCCGAGAGTTCTGTGGCTACTTGAAGGGCCGAGCTGGAAACTCTTCTCCATCCAAGGCCGGGCTAACAGCGATGTTGCTTAACGGTGAGGTTTGGAACCAGCTTTTCGGACATCAGGAACCACACTTTCCTACCTTTCCCATCTGCGAATGGATCGAGCAGACACGACACAGCGAATTGTAGGACAGTGCACGCACACGCGCACGCATACGCACACACACACATACACTCGCACACACTGAGACACAGTCAAACACTCACACACACACAAACACTTTTTGGCGTCGCGGCTCTGCGCGCGCGCGCCACGCGCGCTTACCCGCCCGAGATAAACAAATGCACAAACGCACACACACATCACACACAAACATACGTAAACGCACGTTCGCACATAGCTCACAACACGCAACACACAACACATACAACACACTACACATACAACACACAGAGACCCCCCCACACACACACATAGCCACACACACGAACACCACTCACAACACAACACACCATACAACACCACGCCACACCCATACCCGCACACACACACCACACACTACACGCACACAACACACAATACACAACACACACAAAACACACCACTCAACACGCAACACACACCACACGACACACCCTCACACACACACGCACACACCACACGCAACTTACGCGGCACACGCACAATATACGCAACACAAGCAACACCACACACACACCACTCACACCACAATCAAACGCACAACCCAACAGACAAGCACACGCCCACACACGCACCGACACACCCGCAGCCACCCAAACAAACACACACACACACACACGCACCCACACACGCAGAGAGAAACACACCCACACACACACAGAAGCACGCGCACACACCAAACACACACTACACAACACCCACGCTCACACCCGCACGCAAACTCACACCTACACCCACACCCTCACCCACACCACACCCAACACACACCCGCACACACATACACGCACACACACACACACACCCATTCCCGTGCACACACCAGACACACAACACACAACACACAACAACCACAGCACACTTTTTTTTTACCTGCGCGAGAAGGTCGACCCGTGGCTAAGGAGGAGAGAGGAGAGCAGCAAGGGGGGGAGAGCAAGAGGAGAAGCAAAAGCAGCAGCAGCAGTGCAAAAGAGGCGCGGCCGGCGGCCGACGCCTGGCGCCCCGGCTTTGCGGGGCGCTCGTCCCGGTCCAGCGGCTCCCTCCCTAGAAGGAGCCCAGGGCCGCGGCCCCCGCCAGCAGCGCCGCGGGGCCCAGGGCGGCCGGGTCGCGCGCTGCCGCCTCCAGCTGCGCGACCGCCGCCTGAGCCTCCGGGAAGGCCCGCCAAGCCGCGGCGCGCGCCCGCAGCCCGTCCGCCTGGGCCTCCACCGGCAAGCCGGCCAGGCCGGAGGCTTCCCAGAGAGCGGCCGCCGCGCCGCCCTCGCTGGCCCCGCCGGCGGCCGGCTCCCCGTAGCCGCCGGCTGCGCAGCCGTCCTCCGGCCGCGCTGTCGCTGCAGCAGCGCCCTCGTCTCCGGCGGCCGGCTCCCCGTCGCCGCCGGCCGCGCTGCCGCCCTCCGGCCGCGCCGCCGCAGCAGCAGCCCTCGCGCCCTCGGCACCGGCCGGCGGCTTGCCGTCGCCGCAGCCCGCCGGCAAGGGGCCGCACCGCTGGCGCGGCGGCGTCGCCACCTCGTGGCCTGCCCCGCAGGCCGCGCTTGCGTCGTCGTCCAGCACACATGACACAACCACAGCACACACACAGCACACACAACACAACACGCACAACTCACACACACCACACACCACACACACACACACCACATCACACATGAGACAAGACACCCCACGCAACACACAACACACACACCACAACACACCACACACACCACACAACACACAACACCCAACACACACAACACATACAACACACAACACACGCAAAACACACACACACGCATCCACACACGCACACTCACACACACACACACACCCACACCCACCCACACACCAACACACCAACCCACACACAAGCACACACACCCACCCACCCACACACACACACCACACCACACCACAGCACACGAGTCCACACCACAATTGCAGCACACCCAGAGCTACACCCACACCCTCACAACACACACCCACACACACACACACAAGCACACACACACGCACGTACACACACACGCGCACACACACGCGCGCACGCACGCACACACACACACACACCCACACACGCACACACACACACACGCACGCACCCACACACACACACAACACACACACACACAACACACCCACACCCACACCCACACGCACACACACACACACAAGCACACACACGCCCACACACACACGCACTCACCCACACACACACACACAAACAACACACGCACACACACGCGCACACGAAAACACACACACAACGCGCTCAACACACAACACACAACACATAACGTACACACAACACACACGAATCAACACGCACACACATCACACACAACACTCAACACACTCACAACAAACACAATATACACACAACACACCACACACGACACATAGCACACAACTCGATGCGCACATGCGCGCACGGACAGACGCACGAACGCACGCACGCACACGCGCGCACACACGCACCGAGGCATACGCCCACGCACGCACGAAACTTTCCCCAATACTTGATGCTTTTTCCTCCGTCGTTCCTCGACTGCGCCGGGTCGGGTAAGGGTCCCGGCAGGCCGAAGACGGCAAGAAACCCCAAGACTCTTTTCCCTCGAGACCCATCTCCTCCTCCTGTCTCCTCCTCCTGTGACAGCGATCCTGGCAACATGCCTGGCAACATGCCTGGCCATGCAGCTCTAACCTTCCTCGACGCCTACAGCCTGAGGCTCAAGACAAGTTCGTAAACATCATATGCGGGGAACGCCCTCACCGCCATTACAGTCATGCCGTGGGAACTAGCGGTACATTTGCAACACTTCCAAGTAGCTAGCGTTCGCAATTCATCTTACGCCAACGCGCGCAGAATATCACATGATTTTCACGCACGCTCATTTTTCAGAACGTCTTTGAGTCGTGTCTCCCTTGAGTGTCGCATCCTTGTTGTCTGTCCCTCGCTCTCCTGCCCAGACGCGCTTCGCCCCATCTGAGCGACTCTTTTCTGTCGCCCCCGCCCTGGGGTGGGGGGGTCATCGAATGACCGCGCCGAGCATCGCCTCACACTTCGCACTGTGTGGCCGCGACCGTCTGGGGGCGAAACGCGTCTTCTCTGATGAACAAGCCCCGAAGCCTGAAGCGCAATGATCCTCATCGAGCATCGTGCGGCGGCAGCCCCGCGGGGATACCACGACGGCGACTCCAACGAGAGCTTGGCCGGCCACTCCGCCACCCTCCCGATGACGTCGCCTGGCGGGGTGCAGGACAGCAGGGCAGGGGCCGACGCTTCGGAGCCGCCGCCTCGGCCTGGATGCGGCGCTCGCCTGGCTGGAGCGGCTGCTGCCCCCTGGCAGGCAATCATTGGTCGAGGGCCCGCCGCACATCCCCAGAGCCACCAGGCAGCTCCTCGCGTGGCTCCCGACCAGCTTCACGCCGAGTGGTGAGCCTGTGCGCTCCTGGGCTCCCGGCGCACCTGCCCGGGTCCGCGACGACGACAGCGACGACGGCGGCGGCGGCGACGACGACGAGGTCATGACGACGACGATGATTCCCATACCGTCGAACCCACAGGGGGGGGGGGGCACCGCAACACCACCCCACAGCCACAGGGATAGGGGGGGCGAGCCCATTAGCATTTGGGGAGGCCAGCCTGGGGCGGAGACCACCAATCTGCGAACTCGCGGCGTATGTGTTTGCACCGCACAGAGCATGAGGTCAGGACCTATGAACTGCTGCCAGAACAACCCACGGTAGCATGCGGACAAGATCTTCGGACTAAACATAACAAAGACCCACTTCACGGCTCTAAAGCACCAGCAGCATATCCTCGCCCCCCTGGCCCAGGCTTGCAACTGTCCGGCAGCGGCCCGCTCAGAGTAGTAAGAAACAGGGGGCAGCGCAGGTGACCAGCTTGAGTGCCCCAGGAATCGAATCACGCGCTCGAGCTCGCCGTGGCAAGAAATGACTTCCAGAAACGCTTCCCATCTGCAGCGGCAGACTTCAAAGGGGCCCTGGCACACGCAAATCCATAGATTGGCAAAGAACAGGACTCCCCATCTAGTTTCCCATATGTGATGCCTTTTTTTTGCTCTGCCCCCCCCCCCCCTTTCCCTATTTTCCCATGCTTCCGGGGGAATCGACGCTGAATTTCGTCTGCGTGTTTCGTTGCCCTCCGGAGGCTTGCCTTGCCCACATATGGCAGGTTCGTGTCGTGCCGACCCCAGCGTTGGTTTTTGACACCGCAGGGATCGTTCAACCTTGAACGATCGGCCGCTGCCGCAACGTCCGATCGTTCAACATCGACCGATTCTGGGTCGCTGGCGGCGTTCAACCTTGAACGCCCGCGCTGGGGTCGCCGCTGGTCGACACGACGCAAACCTACCGTATCGCGCCTCGAGGCCCGCCCCGCGTCGGTGCGCCGGGCTCCCCGTGGGCCCAGAGGGGGGGGGCGGCGGTCCGATGCCTGGCCGCGCCCGGGGCAGAGCCAGCCAGAGCAGGCAGGGAGGAGGGAGGAGGACCCTCGTGCGATGATGCTGATCACGAGGAGGAGGAGGAGGAGGAGGATGATGATCATGAGGAGGAGGAGGAGAAGGAGGAGGAGGAGGAGGAGGAGGAGGAGGGGGAGGGGGAGGAGGGGAGGGGGAGGAGGAGGAGGAGGCGGAGGAGGGGGACGATGAGACATAACAGTGAGGAGAAACAGCTGCTACTGCGAAGCGATGGCTCAGCCAGAGACGGGTTCTGGAAAACAAGCTGTGCGGGTGCCGGAGATCGGTTGGGAGCCTGGGCTTCCTTCGGAGCGTAGTCCATGGAAAACCTCAGCTGAGATCCTAAGCTAAAGAAGCCTGTCCCCAAACCGGCCAACATAGCGAATTTGAACATACCACGCATTCATCATCTGCCCGCTTCCAGCCGCACTCTTTTCGAACTGCTTCTGACCCTCTGACCTCAGAGTGGCCACAAGGAGGCCAGGTGGTCGATCGAGAAGAGACTCGCGAGGAACTAGCTCTCTGGAAGCGCTGCATCTTCTGTACACTCGAGCTACACAGCAGGGATGCAGGATAAGGGGGGCCACTACCTTGGACGTCCACGCGGCAACAAACTGTTAGGCACCATGCCAACAACTCAGGGATCTGTGGCCAAGGGCGGGCCGAGGATGCAAGGATGCAAGACTAGCCTCGCTACAGCACTGCGACCGTGCTGTAGACGGTGACCGTCAGGCTGAGGACTGGACAATGAACTGGCGGCGGACGTTGGTTTCCGTCCCCCGCGGCTGGATGTCTTGATGCGAAGCCTCTCCCAAAGTTCCGCCCCCCGCCCCCTCCCCCCGGCGGTTCGCGGCCCGCTGCCTTCCGCACTCTCTGCCCAGGCGCGGATGTAGAATCTGCGCTGCCTGTCTGGCGGACATGGGCTGGGACAGTGGACGAGGAGGCACATGAGGAGAGGGAGGGGGGGGGCAGGGAGGTTAGAGGTTGGAGGGGGGGGGTCGAGGTTCCACGACGGCTGGGGGAGCACGTCGTTCAAACGCTTTGTCAGACTGTGGCCCAACCTTTGGCCGCATGGGCGTTTCTTGAAAGGCAAGGGGCGGCAGTGGTCCGCCGCACATGTCTCCGATACATGTATGCACTTTAACATCGCGCCCACACACATGTTTATAGATGTGTATATACAGGTATGGACGAAAATGTATGTCTGCAAAATAATGATACAGCTTCAGCTTGGACGACAACAATTCGAGTTACAACATTGCCTCTGACGGGTGAGGAACGGGAACTGGAACGAAGATCGACAAACAAGTCGAAACGCATCTCGCTACATGTTGTGCCAAGTGACGACGCGGAAACAACAAAACGACTTCACCGAACACCACAGCTCTCGCAACAAACGTCAGCACTGCAAGAGAAGGCGTCTGAGCATCCGGAAAGCCTCTGATCACAGCGCCAAAGACACCAGCGACAACTGACTGTCGAGGCCGTCCGTGCCCGAAATCCTCTCCCACGGTGCCCGGGTCTTTCGAGCCTGCACAGCCAAACCACACGGCGGCCACTGCCATCAGATGGCGTGCGCAGCTGAATTAGGAAATGACGCTCTCCAATTCCAACTTCGAACGAACCAAGGGCAACTCACGACAATTCAACAACCAACATTAGGAACTCAACCGTACCAATTAATGTGTAGTAGCGTGTAATGTAGCACTCTCCGCGTGAATGAGTGTGCCACACACCCCACCCACGATGCTAAGCGCAAGTGAAACAACTTATGAGATACGTTGCTGTGCAATTCAACTGCCCACCGCAACGCAATGCTCACCAAGGCGGTCGAGGAACGACGTAAACAACCCAACTGACAAGTGACTTCAAATATGATGTATCCGTATAACGGACATGGAGGCGCAGCCGTGCAATAAGTTTGCCTGGCCCTCGCTGTCGGTATTCACCGTGGTGCCAACCTCGCAAACACAACCCGATCGCACATGTAACCCTACGGCGTCAACTCTTCTACTCGGCCGTGCTCCCACCTGAATGGCAGCGACTTCCCGTGGTCACGAATCTGGATACAATTTCAGCGATATTCCAGCCGCTGGGAGCAAAGCACGGTCCCTGATGCACTCCAAAGTCGCCAACACCGAAACGCGACCGTGCTCCCAACCGATATGTCGGATGCCAGCGGGGACAGCCATGCTGCACTGCTGCAGCCCAGAATGCTCGCGAAGCTTTTGAAGGCAAGCAGAGCGCGACCACCCACCTTCACGTCTGACGAAGAAGAGAAGCAGGATATACGTACATATACATATACATATGTATATATATGTATGTATTGGAACACTTTCCCAACGAACGTTGTAGCGGCCAGGCGACCGATCACTTGATGACGAGAAGGACGAACGTAGCAGGAAGAGAGGGGTGATATGACATGAGCAATCGGCATGGAGCCAAGTTCGGTCGGGCTACGCTGGCCCGCCGTCGGCCTGCGATGAGGCCTCCCCGGAATCGTCGAGGGGCTCGTCTGACCCCTCCTCGGCTTCCTTCTTCGGGCACCTCGCTCCTTCCGCACGGATGGCGGGGAGCTCTCCCTCCTCCAGGCCGAAAGCCCACAGCACCTCAGCTCGGGACGACGCCCCCGCCAAGGTGCCCGCCCCCCGAAGCCCCGCCTCCCCCGCGCCCTGAACCGAAGCGCATGGGGCAGGCTCACTCGAGCCAAACAAGGAAGCAAGGCAGCCCTTCGCACGCGCACCGCATGCGGCACGTCTTCGGGGGTCTACAAGCGAAGGTCCCTTGGACCCTCCTTGAAACCAGGGTATCTGCCAGCCTTGATCCGATGGGGCTGCGCTCCCAGGCCCGAGGCCGCGTGCTCGCGGAGGGTCGCCCCACGCTGCAAAGGCCCCACAGGCACAACAGAAACGCATGGCCTTGCCACCGTCACGAACCGACATGTCACGCGCGTGCGCATGCAGCACCAGGGGGCTTTTGAACCGGCAGCCTCTGTCACGAGAGGCCCCAAGCCATCCGCGGGCGGCTGTGGCAGGCGGGCCTCCCCGTCCCCCGACGCTGGCGCCGCCTCGGGCGGGGCCCGCTGCTGCGGGTCTGACGGCGCCTCCTCAGGAGGAGGAGGAGGAGGAGGAGGATTGAGGAGGAGGGGAGGAGGAGGAGGAGGAGGGAGGAGGGGGAGGTGAGGAGAGGAGGAGGAGGAGGAGGAGGAGGAGGGAGAGGAGGGAGGAGGTTGAGGAGGAGGAGGGAAGGAGGAGGAGGGAGAGGAGGAGGAGGAGGAGGAGGAGGAGGAGGAGGAGGAGAGTCGTCACGACTTGCAGCACGCAGCTCCGTGAGACAGGCCTGGTCCTGGAGGGCCTCCCCGTCCCCACGCAGCCCGTGCAGCCGCCCACTCCGCCGCCCAGCCTCGCGGGAGGCCCCCCGCCAGGCCTCGCCAAGAGTGGTGCTCGCTCTCCTCCGCTCCGTGGAGGGCGGCACCTCGCTCCGCGAATTCGTCCACGGCGTCATTGCCACGCTCCTCCCAAAGCGCGTCTCGATCCTCAAGCACATCGGCCATGCTGCAATGGGCTGATCGTCTGGTGGCCGAGCCGTCGCCGGCCACCAAAGCCGCCCAAAAAGGGGAGGTGGAGGAGGAGGAGGAGGCCCGAGGGTTGGTGGCCCCCGCCCCCGCGCCTGGGCCCGCCCAAAAATTGACCACAGTGCCCTTGCAATCAATACGCAGGTCACGGGGGGGAATCGCCACTTGGCAAACTTCTCCTTCTCCTTCACCTCCCCCTCCTCCTCCTGCTCCTCATCCTCCTGCTCGAGCTCCTCCTCCTAGTCTTCCTCCTCCCTCCTCCTGCTCCTCCTCCTATTCCTCCTCCTCCTCTTCCTCCTTCTCCTGCTCCTCCTCCTAGTCTTCCTCCTCTTCCTCCTTCGCCTCCTTCTCCTCCTCCTCCTTCGCCTCCTCCTCCTCCTCCTCCATACTCACAGCATCGTCTTCAGCCTCCCTCGACGACTGACACGGGGCCCGCCCTCGAGGTACTTGTCCGCGCGCCGCCGCCACCACCTGACCAAACATATCACCCACCACGGTGGACCACCATGCTCTGGAGAGAAGCCTGGGACTCGGGAAGAGGGCCGACCCGTCCAGAAACGAAAAACCACAGAGGTAGCCAGAGGCAGGCCGTTGGCACCAGAACGCCGCCTGTTGGACCTGACCCCCCTGAGGCAGAACAGCCACTGGGCTGGGGTCGGGGAAGCATCCCCGCGCCAGAAGTTCGCTGGCCTCGAACCTCCACGCCTTACCTTTACGGGCCCTGCGAAGCAGTCCTGGCGACGCGCGGTCTCTCCTAAGACCTGCGTGCGCATCTCATGCGCAGCTGTGATGCCACAGGGACCAGTCGGGGTGGCCGCACAAAGCGCAAGCGGCAGAATCTGAGAGCCCACGTTTGCGCAGTCGGACCTGGGGCCACCACATTCAGGAATGATGGCCCTCAAGGCCCGCCGCTGGTGGAGCGACCAGCTGGGCGAGGTCCCGTGCAGGAGGGGAACTGAACTACGTCATACCACTGGCGACACCCGCGGACTCGAAATCGCACTGAGCGGCTGTCGGTCAGACTCGCGCCTCGCTCCTTCCTCGGCAAGCCGTCTCGCTGCTGCTGGACTCAGACGCACAAGCCTGAACATTTCACCGAGATCGCTCCTAAACCTGGGGCCGAAGGAGTGTTCCAGCCCATGCCCCTGTACCAGGTAGTGCATATCAGCAGGAGGCGCTGCGGCCACCCATGGCCACCTGCACTCCGAGCACCTCGCACGGGCCAGCGCGAACTGGAACTGGAACTTCGGCCCACCTGCCCAGCGCGCCGTGCCCCATTGGCATGCAAACCGGCCGGTGGCTATGACCCAAGGATCGGCTCGAGAACCATCGCGAAACGCATGCACGCGGAACCTGCCGAGGTTCCTGCACGTCGAGACTCCGAGCCTGTGGAGGTCCGCGGGAGCGATGCCCAAGACGCACGCCTCACATGGGGCATGGGCCGTCGCCCCCCCCCTCCCCCCAGCGGTTTGACAGGGCGCCTTGACGACCTAGCAGCCTTGCCCCGACGTGCCCGAGTGACCCCCGCGCGTCTTCGGGTCCCGAGATTTGCGTCGGCCCCGCGGTTCCTGGAGGGATTGACTCCGCCTGGAACTTGGGGCGACCGCCGACCTCTCGAGCGAGGCTGCCAGCTCTGGACTGCTGGCGAAGTACCTGCAAATCTTCAAGTGCACGGGGGGCTCGAGCTCGTCGGCAAAAAACGAGAATGTGATCCACGGCGGCCGGGAGCTCGTCGGCCACCAGCTCGCGGGGCCCGAAGCACTGTGGCGCGACGTCGTCGACGGCGCTTCGCGCCTGCAGCGGGGGCGCGCCGCGGGCCACGGCGCCGAGGGGGCCGATCAGTAGCCGGTGTCGTGGCCGCCAGACATCCCGCGGAGGCCAGCAGAAACTCCGAACGAGCCCCATCGTAAACCAGCATTCTGAAGCCCGAACCAGTCGTAACCAGGCCCCTCAGAAGATCCATGTTGAAACAGAACCATCGGCCAGCAGCGAAAAGGTCCACGTGTCGCACGGGCTCGTAAAAAACTTCAAGTCGAAGAGAGCCGAGGCACTGTCCGCGCCAATCGCGCGGCAATTCGCCCCAAGGAGGTGGCGATTCCAACCGGCCTTCTCGCGCGCCGTCGTCGGGCCGCCCCCCCGGAAGATATCCGCATTGTGATCTCGCTCCCGGGCCCGACGCAACGGTTGTTTTATTTTACTCCCGAGTTTCATGAAACGGCTTAACACTTCCCCTTCGGGCTTCGGGATCAACACTGCGTTCCTCGCAAGCTCTATCATCCAAGACGGGAGAATCTCGCGCACCCTGACCCGGAACCCAGCACGCAACTGCAAGATCAGCTTCGGGCGAAACAGGTCCTGACCGAGCCCAGCACCTGCAGAATAGGACGTGCGACGCGCCTGCAGGGCTTCCAAGGAGAGCCGGGGAAGCAAGCCATCGCCTGTCCCACGACGACGGATCCACCGCCTCGCGCCCAGCAGGAGCCCGCGTAGGGGGCCGCTCGTCGAGGTGCTGGGCTATGGCCACGTCGCCATTGACATGGGGCGCCGTTGAGTCCTGGAGGTCGGCGGGGCTCGCGCGATTCTTCTCGGCATGGGCGCGAGCAGCGGCCCCCGCCCCTTTCGACGCGGCCTCCTCGGCCCAGGCCCTCCACCTGCGACCTCGCTCGCGCGCGCCCGCGCCCGCCAACAAAAACAGCGCGAAGTCGGCAAGCTTGGGCCCTGCGTCGTCAGCCGACGCTCTGCCGCCCTTGATCTGGTCGACCAGGCCGCGCGACAGCTGCTCGCTCGGTTCGGGCGCTCCGCGACTTCCTGCTGCTGCGACGGGGCGGGGGGGCCCTCTGCGAACGTGCCCCCCGTTGTGTCGACACCCTGCCTATCGCGAAGCCGCCCCCGACCTTTCCGCCACAAGGATCCCGCAGAAAGCTCGGGCCCCCGACTGGCCACACTCTGGGTGGCCACCCAACTCGCTGTCAACGGGCTGACCCCCCCGCGGGCCCCCCGATCCCAGATAGTCTGCAGAGGCACCGCGGACGTCTGAAGACCTATCTCACGACCATGCGTGCACATGATGGTGGTCGTCAGGCACATCGCGGCAGCGGCAGACGCCTTGCCAAGCCTCCGGGTGGTTGAACCACTCCCGGACAGCCCCAGGAACGTCAGCAGGGGCCTCGGGCCCCAATCTCCAGTCAGCGCTGCGTGAAGCCACGTGCGTGCCTATGATGGGCTCCACGGGGAACGTCTTGAACGCCTTGGGCGCCCTGTGCGAGGCCTTCCCTCAGACCTAAACACAGCGGCCGCGGGCGTTCGGGGCGACGGCGGGGCCGCGTCCAGGGCCGCGACCTGGTTGATGCAGTGCCTCGGGACCTTTGCCCCCGCCTAGAGTCCGAGCTCCCTCTCGACTGCGGCCCGCTCTTGCGCCCCGCCCCCCCCCCCCCCCCTTCCCTTGCGCTTCGCGGAATGCGCGGCCGCGCTGGGCTGGGAGATCGCGCCTGCGACCGTGTTGAGCCAGCCCGACGAGTCGAAATCACCGGCAGGCCCCCAGGGAAGCCCGCCTTTGTTCGACGAGGGACAATTCGGTGACCCAGAGCTGCATTGAGGGCTCCTCCAGAGCCTCCTCGACTCCTCGCACGAAGGTGCGTGGCGTTGGACAGCAATGGCAACGCCGCCCGAACTCTCCGTCGGGCCAGGACCCGTCGAGCGCGCTCGACCTAGCTGCACAGCAAGCTGATGCTCGATGCCCCAATCGCGGTCGGCGTCACCTTCCTCTTGGCCTCCGTGATCGCAATCACCTGCGGGTAGGGTGCGTCCATGCTGACTGCCCTTATCGTGGCCCCTGTCCTGGTATGAATTGAAGATGCCCTCGACGCTGTTCCAAGCAGTGGTGTTGACGCCACATGTTTGAAACAAGTTGCCGCGGTTGGCCTTCCGGCTTCCAGAACCTGGAAAAACCTGGGCACTTGCTCGCCGAGCCCGATGCCTAACCTGACACTTGTTTTCTCACAGCTACGGGCGCAACGTGGGGAGGAGGTAGCGTTGCTCACAGGTAGCGTTGGTCACCGTCAACTTTGGAGAGTGCCCCTCCCGGACATCTCGCAGCACTAGCTCGCTCTCGACCGCCTCACTTCTCGCCGGGGCGTCCTCGTCGGTAGATGGGCCAGCTGGTCCAGCCGAGGAAGCCGATGCAGACGGTTCCGGAACCGCAGGCAGTAACCGCTGAGGAGACGCGGCGTGAGACAGTCTGACCCTCCGCTGCTACGTCGAAGCCGAAGCTGGGCCACTCAAGGTCGACTGCGTTGGCCCGCAAGAAGTCAGCAAGCCCAACAGCCTGTCCTAGACTCAAGTCGGGCATGTGTCCCCCCACAGGCGGATTTTGGAATGAGAGATAATCAAATTGTCAAGAGCTTGCTGCGTGGAGCTCCCCATGTGCATCCCATGTTTCATGTCATGCCATTGTTCATGAGCGCACTGACGAGCAAACTGCCTGAGACATCCCCACAACATGGCCGCGAACGGGCCCGTGTCCTACCCCCTGGCGGCTCTCCTTAGGGATGCTCGTTGGGCATGAAAACGAGCAAACCGCCTGAGACATCCCCCACAAACTGGCCGCGAACGGGCCCGTGTCCCACCCTGTGGCGGCTCTCCTTAGGGGTGCTGAAACGAGCGCCCCGCCTGAGATATCTTCACAATCTGCTCTGAAAACCAAGGATGCTGGGCATGAAGACGAGCAAACCGCCTGAGACATCCCCACAAACTGGCCGCGAACGGGCCCGCGAAAACACCCCTGGCGGCTCCCCTTAGGGGTGCTGAAACAAGCGCCCCGCCCGAGACATCCTCAGAATCTGCTCTGCGAGCGGGCCCGTGAACACACCCCTAGCGGCTCTCCTTAGGGGTGCTGAAACCAGCGCCCCGCCTGAGACATCCACACAAGCTGCTCTGAAAGCCAAGGATCTTGGGCATGAAAGCAAGCAAACCGCCTGAGACATCCCCACAAACTGGCCACGAACAGGCCCGTGAAACCACTCCTGACGGCTCCCATTAGGGTGCTGAAACCAGCGCCCCGCCTGAGATATCTTCACAATCTGCTCTGAAAGCCAAGGATGTTGGGCATGAGAACGAGCAAACCGCCTGAGACATCCCCAGAAACTGGCCGCGAACGGGCCCGTGAACACACCCCTGGCGGCTCTCCTCAAGGGGTGCTGAAACCAGCGCCCCGCCTGAGACATCCACAACATCTGCTCTGACAGCCAAGGATCTTGGGCATGAAAGCAAGCAAACCGCCTGAGACATCCCCACAAACTGGCCGCGAACGGGCCCGTGAAAACACTACTGGCGGTTCCCATTAGGGTGCTGAAACCAGCGCCCCGCCTGAGATATCTTCACAATCTGCTCTGAAAGCAAAGGATGTTGGGCATGAGAACGAGCAAACCGCCTGAGACATCTCCCACAAACTGGCCGCGAACGGGCCAGTGAAAACACCCCTGGCGGCTCTCTTTAGGGGTGCTGAAACGAGCGCCCCGCCTGAGACATCCTCACAATCTGCTCTGAAAGCCAAGGATGGTCGGCATGAAAACGAGCAAACCGCCTGAGACATCCCCACACACAAACTGGCCGCGAACGGGCCCGTGAAAACACCCCTGGCGGTTCCCCTTAGGGGTCTGAATATGACTAGGTCTGAATATGACTAGGTCTCAGTCCGTGCGTTGAATAATTCAGACTATGAGAAGGTCTGAGTATGTGTAGGTCGGAGTATGAGTGAGTCTGTGTATGAGCAGGTCTGGGAACGAGTCTGGGTATGAGTAAGTCTGGATATGAAGGAGTCCCAGCATGAGTAAGTCTGAGTATGAGTAGGCCTGCATGTTGTGTGTTGAGTACGTCAGACCATGAGAAGGTATGAGTAGGAATAGGTCTGAATATGAGTAAGTCTGTGTATGAGTAGGTGGGTTCTCTCTGGTTCTCTGGAGTCGGCGTCCTCCGAGGAGTAACAAGAACCCCATCTTAGGATATGGGGAACAATCGTCCCCGTAGCATGTTTTGACTACTTTTGAATTCTCCCCCTGTAGGGGGACAGGCCCGACTAAATCCTAGACCTCCTGAAGTACTTGCCGCGCTGGACGCCGCCCCGGTCGCGGGGCACGCGGCGCCCTCTGCCCGTCCGGCCGAGCCGCCGACGGCTTGTTGCCGCCGGGCGGCCCCGCAGCTGGCCGCCCGGCGCGCCGCCTGCCAGGCGTGGCCTACAGTCAGCCCGCACCGCACGGAAGGGTAACCTTCTCAAGGGTACCCCTGCACTCTTGCCTCCACGGTCCATCCTCGGCCATTTTCGTTGGCCGCGCCCCGCTCGAAAAGTATCGGCGTGGCCTTCCAAGGCCCTTGCATCCGGGTTGACTGTGCCCAGGGGTGCGTCTAGAAGAAGGAAACGCATAAACATAAACTTTTGGGGCTCCGCGCGGATTTCTTTCAATTCGTGCTGGGCCCCCCTCCGCGGCGCGCGAAGCGCGCCAGGGGCGGCGCTGGAGGCGCCGCCAGGGGGCCCGGGCGCGGATCCAAGAACTCCGCACGTAGCGCAAAAGTTTATGTCTAACTATGTTTTGCTCTTCTTCGAGCGTCACCGTCGGGGAGCAGTCTCAGATCGGGTGAGTCTGGCGGCCCGGGTGGAGTTGCCGAGCTCCGCAACGGGGGCCCTGAAGACCCAGCCCGGGTGCCATCGCCCACTTCGTCGGCTCCCCTCTCCGGCGGCGCTTCGCCTGGCGTCGGCTGGCGCAGGGCTTCGGCCGCGAGGTGGCAAGCTTCTCTGGCACTGGCCGAAGTCTGATGGGCCTGTTTTCCACCACCGCCACCATAAGTTGGAGGGAGGAGGAGGACGAGGAGGAGGAGGACGAAGAGGAGGAGGAGGAGGAGGAGGAGGAGGAGGAGGAGGAGGACCCCCTCCCCCTTCGTCTTATGGTGGTGGTGGTGGAAAACAGGCCCATCAAAGTCTTCCGCGTGCGTGGCGGCCCCGACGACGCCCAGCCGGCGCCCCTTCGTGGAGAGACGGCCACTCCTCACCAAGACCGGCGCTGCTTCTTGGCCGACGTCCGCCGCCCGGCAGGCGAGACCTCGGCCCGGAAGTTCTCCGGCTCGAGGCCGGCCCGGGCGGGGGGCGCTGGGCCAAGGTGCCCCGGCCCCTCCCGCAGCGCCGCCAGCCGCGCCACCGGCGGCACCGCCAGTGGGCTGGCCGGCAGCCCCAGCAGCACGCTCGGCCGCCGCCTCGGCCTCCCGCCGGAGGCGCTGGGCGGCCTCCAGCGCCGCCTTGGCTTCGGCGCTGGCCGCAGCCGAAGGATCCGACCCCGCCGTGCACGCGGTGACAGGGTCGTCCACGCCCTGGAAGTTGGCCCTGAACAGACCCTGTGCGGCATCTTTGTGTGACGCGCTAGATCTCCCCGAGCCTCTCCGGGCTGCGCGGTCGTCTCCTCGACGATGCGCCGCAACTCTCGCTGAGGAGCCTCGAACTGCTGGAGGCGCTCTTCGAGCTTCCCGACCTTGCGGGTGGCATCAACTCGGCGTCTCGCCGCCAGCGCTGCCGGGGGCTTGGAGTCGAGCTTTCTGACCTTAGCCTCCTCAACTTTGGCGATCGTTGACGTGTCAATGCCATGACCCCTGAGGAATACGAGAACCTGGGCGTAAGAGAGGTCCCCGCCCGTGGTGGACGAGGTCGGGCGCGAGTATCCCCCCCCCGAGCCGCCCGATGAGCCAGCGCATCCGCCACCTCCTTTGGTGAGCGACGCCAGCTGCGCCTTCAGATCCTTGAGCTCCTTCTCCGATCGAGACTGCTCGCCGCTGGCGTCGGGCCTCCGACCTCCTGGGCGCACTTTGGCGGCAGCAGCGCGGGCATCTTGCTGGATGCGCGCCGGCGCCGTCGCTCCGCATCCTCGGCACTTGAGCCGACTTGCCCGGTTGCCGCTCTCGCCGCACGCGCCGCACCCCCCGACTGGGAACTTGGGGCCTGGCAGTACGTCACCCTCTGCGACCATGGACGCGAACGCGGCCACTGATCTGGGAAACCTTGGCTCGCAGGCACGAGCACCACTTCGAAGCATGCACCTGCAACACTCTCGAATGCGAAATGGCTGACTTGAGCCCAAGTCGAGGATGGACAAAACCCCTGTAACGACCTCGGGCCCAAACCTGGCGTGCGCAAGCCTGGAAAATGACGGCCGCGACGCCGTCTCGAGAACCGGAAACGGAGAATTCACTAATCGACGTGTCAGGGTGTGGATTCTGTCCACCTCCGATAAATAGCTTGAGCCAAAAAGGCAACGGAAGAGAAGGGAGGGGAGCAGGACGAGAACACGAACGAGGACGACGACGACGAAGAGGAAGGAGCACAGGAGGAGGATGCGGACGAGGAAGAGCGGGAGAAGCCTTCCCTCCTCGACCCCCGCCTCCTGTGGCACGAAGAGCACTAGGCCCCGAGGAGAACGAGCTCTGGATCCCAGCCCCAGGAGGACGAGGAGGAGGACCACGACGAGGAGGAGGACGAGGAGGAGGAGGACGAGGAGGAGGAGGAGGAGGAGGAGGAGGAGGACGAGGAGAAGAAGGACGAGGAGGAGGACCAGCCCTCCATCACCCCCAGCCGTGTTCTGGCCCTACAGTTGCCTCATACGCGACGCGCGACACGTAGCGTCTCGATACGGAGCACAGCGCGCATAGGCTGAAAACGTACGCTCGCCAGGACGTGGGGGCCAACACGCTGGGCCAACACGCAGCGTGTTGACACGGACGCTTCGG
>CAUYUJ010015032.1:102500-112500 GCA_963575745.1 Prorocentrum cordatum
GGCAATGACAATGGCAATGGAACAGGTAATGGCAATGGCAATGGTAATGGTAATGGTACTTGGAATGGTAATGGTGACGGTAACGGTAATGGTAATGGCAATGGTAATGGCAACGGTAACGGGGTGGCGACTGGCAATGGCAATGACAATGGCGATGGCAACGGTAATGGTAATGGTAATGGCAATGGCAATGGGAATGGCAACGGCAATGGCAATGGCAATGGCCATGGCAATGGTAATGGTCATGGTCATTGTCCTGGTCATGGTCAAAATTATGGTCATGGTAATGGTAATGGTAATGGTAATGATAATGGGGATGGGAATGGGAATCGTAGTGGTAATTGGAACGGGAATGGGAATGGGAATGGAAATGGTAGTGGTAGTGGTAATGATAATGGCAATGGCAATGGTAACGGTAATGGTAATGGCAATGGTGATGGGAATGGGAATTGTAATGGTAATGGCAGCGGTAATGGTAATGGTAATGGTAATGGTAATGGAAATGGCAATGGTGTTGGTAATGCTAATGGTAATGGCAATGGTATTGGTAGTGGCTAATGGTAATGGGAATGGCAATAGCAATGGTAATGACTGTGGTAATGGTAATGGTACTGGTACTGGTAATGGTAACGGTAATGGTAATGGTAACGGGGTGGCGACTGGCAATGGCAATACCATGGCAATGGCAACGGTAATGGTAATGGCAATGACAATGGCAACTGTGATGGCCATGGTAATGGTAACAGGAATGGTAATGGTAATGGTAACGGTAAAAGTAAAGATAAAGGTAAAGGTAATGGTAATGGTAACGGGGTGGCGACTGGCAATGGCAATACAATGGCAATGGCAACGGTAATGGTAATGGCAATGGTAATGGCAATGACAATGGCAACTGTAATGGCCATGGTAATGGTAATAGGAATGGTAATGGTAATGGTAACGGTAAAAGTAAAGATAAAGGTAAAGGTAATGGTAATGGCAACGTGAATGGGAATGGGAATCCAAATGGTAGTGGTAGTGGCAACGGAAATGGGAAGTATAAGGGTAAGGGTACAGGTAAAGGCAAAGGTAAAGATAAAGGTAATGGTAATGGTAATGGTAATGGCAATGGCAATGGTCATAGTAAAGGTAATGGTAATGGTAATGGTATTGGGAATGGCAATGGGAATGGGAATGGCAATGACAAAGGCAATTGTAATGGCCATGGTAATGGTAATGGTAATGGTAAACGTAATGGTAATGGGATTGGGAATGGGAATCGGAATGGACTGGCAATGGCAATTGTACTGGTACTGGCAATGGCAATGGAAGTGGGAATGCGAATGGGAATGGTAATGGTACAGGTAATGGTAATTTCGGTGGTAGTTGTAGTGGTAGTGGCAATGGTAATTGTAATGGTAATGGTAATGGAAATGGTAATGGTAAGGGTAATGATGAGAGGCAACGTGAAAGATCGTAAAACATCGTCTGAAACCCACAGGGACTCCACAATCCCCCGGCCTCTCCTCCTCCTACTCCTCAACCTCATCCACCTCCTCCTCCTCCTCCTTCTCTTTCATCCTCCTCTTCATCCTCACTCCTCACTCCTCCTCCTCCTCCTCCTCCTCCTCGTCCTCCTCCTCTTCCTCCTCATCCTCCTCCTGCGCCTCCTCCTCGTCCTCGTCCCGCCTGCTGCTCCTCCTCCTCCTCCTCCTCCTCCTCCTCCTCCTCGCCTCCTCCTCTTCTTCCAGTTCCCTCCTTCTCCTCCTCCTCCCTCCTCCCTCCTCCGCTCCTCCTCCTCCTCCTCCACCTCGTCCCTCCTCCTCCTTCTCCTTTCTCCTCCTCCTCCTCCGAATCAGAATCAGATAGTAATCATAGAAGAAGAAGAATAATCCGAATATAATAAGAAGAAAAAATGAACCACTAATGGAAGAAGAACTAACTAAGCATAATAATAACAGAATAATTAGAACGATAATAATTCACATCCTACGGCTCCTTATCCACCTCTTCCTCCTCCATAATCAGACATGTATCAATGCACCTTCTCCATGTGCTGCTCATCCTGCTACTCATAACCTCATATACTACGACATTCTCCACTCATCCTCATTCTCCATCACCCATACGCATACCTCGATCCGCCTCAATCCTCCGAATAATTCTAACAGAATTATACATCCTCCCTCTTCCTGTGCTCACAGAATCACCAACTCATTCATCCTCAATACACTCCTACTCCTCCTCCTCGTCCTCCTCCTCTCTCCTACTTCTCCTCTCCTCCTCCTCCTGACGACTCGTGCTCCTCCTCCTCCTCCTCCTCCTCATCCTCCTCCTGCGTCTCCTCCTCGTTCTCGCCCCCCCTGCTCCTCCTGCACCTCCTGCTGCTGCTCCTCCTTCTCATCTTCCTAGACCTCCTTCTCCTCACCGTCCTTCTCCTCCTCTTTCTGCCTTCTCCTCCTCCTCCACTTCGTCGTCCTCCTACCTTCCTCCTCGTTCTCCTCCCCACTCCTCCTCCTCTTCCTCCTCCTCCTCTCCTCCTCCTCCTCTTCTCCTACTCGTCTTCCTTCTCCTTCTACCGCGCTCCTCCTCACCTCCTCCTCCTCGTCCTCCCTCCTCCGCTTCTCCTGCTCCTCCTCGCTCGTCCTCCTTCCTCCTCCTCTCCTCCTCTCCTCCTCTCGTCCTCCTCCTCCTCCTCTTCTCTTCGTCCTCACTGCTCTTCTCCTCCTCCTCCTCCTGCTCCTGCTCCTCCCCCCCTCCTCCTCTTCTTCTTTTTCCTTCTTCCTCCTCCTTCTTTCTCCTCCTCCTCCTCCTCTTCGTCCTCACTGCTCTTCCGTCTCCTCCTCCTGCTCCTCCTCCTCTCCCCCTCCTCCTCTTCTTCTTCTTCTTCTTTTCCCCTCCTCCTCTCCTGCCTCCCCCCCCTCCTCCTCCTCCTACTCCTCTCCTCCTCCTCTCCTCCTCCTCCTCCTCCTCATCCTCCTTCTCGCTCCTCCTCCTCGCCCTTCCTCCTCCCCCTCCTTCCTCTTTCTCCTGCTCCTCCTCCTCCTCCTCCTCCTCCTCCTCCTCCTCACTTCTCTTCTTCTTTTCCTCCTCCTCCTCCACCTCCTCCTCCTCCTCCTCCTCGTCCTCCTCCTCCTCATCCTCATCTCCAGCCTGCGTCTCTCCCTCGTCCTCGCCCCCCCTGCTCCTCTCCACCTATTTCCTCCTCCTCTTCCCCTCCTCCTCCTCCCTTTTCTCCTCCTCCTCCTCCTTTCTTCCTCCTCCCTCCTTCTCCTCCTCCCCTCCTTCTCCTGCCTCCTCCTTCTCCCTCCTACTCCTCCTCCTCCTCCTCCTCATCCTCCTCCTCCTCCTCCTTCTCCTCGTCCTCCTCCTTCTCCTCCTTCTCCTCCTCATCTTCCTCCTCCTCCTCCTCCTCCTCCTCCTCCTCCCGCGCAAGGTTTTTTTTGCTGCTCCTGCTGTTCCCCACTGGGCCTGCTCGTCCGAGAGCCTGCAGTGGTCGCCGGGGCTCTGGAGAGGCAGCGCGTCCAGGTGGAGGCCGCTCACCTCGGGGAAGTCGGGGGGGATACATACACACATATACATATAGAGAGAGAAAGAGAGAGAAAGAGAGAGAGAGAGAGTTTGAGGAGGGAGCAGGAGGAGGAGGAAGAAAAGGAGGAGGAGGAGGTGGAGGAGGAGGAGGAGGGCAGGAGAAGGAGGAGGAGGAGGAAGAGGAGCAGACCGGAAGAAAGGAGGAGGCGAAGGAGGAGGAGGAGAAGCAGGGGGAGGAGCTTTCTTCTCAACCGAGCCGTGCCCCTCGCGCTCTCCAAGACGCTCGCCCTGGGCCCCTCCCAGGGCCCACCCTGGCCCGTGCTCCTTTGCCGCGCTCGGCCGAGGCGGCGAGGCCAGTCGGGGACCCTGGGAGCGCCCCTGAGGCATGGCTGTCGGCGCCGTGGTGGCACGGCGGGTGCCGCGAGGAACGGCAATAATCAATCAGTCGACCTGTGCTGGTGGAGCACCAATCCGCGAAGAAGGCCGCCGAGAAATACACCCTCTGGGGGGTTCTAAATACCTCCGCGGGTTCGGTCACCGGATAGGGGGCTCCTGCCACTCAGCTGAAGGGGGGCTCGTTGACCTCCCCTTATCTAGAGGCTTCCTAGACGGGGTCGGAGTAGATGCGGTCGGAGATTCGCGCCGCATCGCCGATACATCGGCGATGCGTCGGCAATGCATCGGCGATGCATCGGCGATGCACCGGCGATGCATTGTCGACGTGGGCGATGAATCGGTGACGTCGACGTGAAGCAAATCGGGCTCTACATCGAGCCGCATCGGCGATGTGTTGGCGATGCATTGGCGATGCGGCGCGATCCTCCGACCCCATCTTCCCCGACCCCATCTAGGAGGCCTAGATTTATTGACCTTCGAAGAGATCAGCGGTGAGCTCCCGTAGTGAGAGCTGCAAGGATGGGAAGATGGGAAGAAGGGGAAAGGGGGGAAGAACGGTGGAGTCGAGTGTGTAAGGTTTTTGATGTTCCGTCCGTTGTCGGGCCTCTGCGTGAGGGCCTCCGGGGGCCTCCGGAGGCTTCCGGCACGACGCCTGCCCAAGGGCTCCGTGGGAGGTGCAGGTCTCCTCCTGCACCTCGGGTGCAGCCTCCTTGGGCACTCTGGAAAACTTTGGGCACCTCCGAAGACCTCCGAGGGCCTACGGCAGATGTGGGGTGTAGCGTAGTGGGGTGGGGAAGGGTGAGGTTGGGGTGGGGTGGGGCGTGGAGAGGAGATGGGGATGGGGCGAAAGGGAAATGCTATGCCAAGGGTGCTCCGTGCTGCGCGGCTGACATCCCGCATGCCGCGGAGCCTCCCGACCCCGTTCCCCCCTCCAGGCGTCCAGGACGTTCCGCGACATGTCCCCACTCGTTTCCGCTGTCCTTGGCCACTCCAGCACAGCTGGCCTGATTGGCCCAACGCTCCGTTGGCTGCCTGGGGGAGATCGTGCCGACGGCCAGGATGCAACTGACATGGAGACGTTGCGGTGCGGCTACTCACGTGGCGGGATGCCCAAACGAGGACGGAAGCAACGGATGGTGTCTGGCCCGAGCGAAGAAACTCGTAGGCCGATTCTGCACCCGAGCCGAACCAATATAAGTTTACGATGCTGAGCTTGTTTGAAGCAACAAAAAAAAACGTAGCCTACTCTGAGCACGGGCGCTTCGCCAGGCCAGACGCCCAACAAGGACGGTGAAACTACACTGGGCTGAGTCTAAGCGCAACGAAGACGAAAGCCAAGCCGCAGGAAGGTAGCAGCACCCACACGACCCAAACGAAGAGAGGCCGCACCAACACCCTTCTGCCTCAGTTCACAAAGGGCAGGGATCATCTGCAGATGGAGCGTCCCTGAGTCCTGTTGCTCTAGCCTTCACCCCTCCCAGCGAGGCAATGGGCCCTGGATGAGCCGCAGCTGGTGAGGCCCTTAGCGCCCAGTCCACCTGGCAGAGGTGGGCAAAGGAGGGAGGAGGGGTGTGGAGAAAACAGGGGTGGAGGGGAGCGGGCAGGAGGGGGCAGGGAGGAAGAAGATGAGGGAGAGGATGCTGGTACGGAGAGGGAGCAGGACGATGAGGAGGTGCATGGGGAGGGGACCAGTGGGGGTTGTAAGTAGAAAGGGGGGAAAACGGGGCTAAGCAGGAAGAGGAGGAGGGGAGTGAGACGGCGGAGGGGATTGGGGGGACGAAAACAACGAGGAGGCTGGGGGGGATGATCGATAACGAGGAGGGTGAGGAGCCTCAAGGGGGGGGGGGGAGGGGGGAAAGAGGGGGGGAGACGAGCAGGTAAATGAATCAGGAGAAGGAGGAGGAGGAGGAGGAGGAGGAGGAGGAGGAGAAGGAGGAGGAGGAGGGGGATAAGGAGCACATGTGCCCAGATGGTGCTCCACCCACGAAGGCAGCCGAGGTCGCCTGCACCCGGCGCAGGCCGCGCACGGGACGCCCCGTGGCTAGCTGGAAGAGCCGCTTCACCACGTGGAAGAGGCCGCACGACACCGCGATGTCGGCCGAGAAGAGGAACTTTCGCAGCACCTCGCCGGAGATACATGGCGGCGCGGCCCAAGCTCTGGGGGGATGTGGGCCTGTGTGAGTCCGTGCTCCACGGCACTGCGCATGAATCCCGGACGTCTCAGAGTGGGTTTGGAACTTCTGGGTTTGCGCAAGCAGGCGCGATCCTCCTCCTCCTCCTCCTCCTCCTCCGCCGCCTCCTCCTCCTCCTCCTCCCAGTTTCCTTGTCCGCAGCCGTGCCTCGAGGCACGATATGGAGCGTCCTCAGGTCCTCTGCTGAGCCCCTCAACCCTCGAGGCCTGCACCACGGGGGCTGGACCCCCAACTCACGGATTCCCCAGGTTGCGCCGCAGACCCCCTGGGGGCACCCCGCCACGCGGCCCAAAGTGTCGCCAAGACGGCCCCGAGAAGGCCCTAGACGACGGCCCAGGATGGGCCCGAGACAGAAAAGGGCACCGCGGGGCACAGACTCAGCACAGACGCCCTTGCACGGTTTATCCCGGGGCCGTAGGCGACCCGAGGAGGAGAAGGAGGAGGAGGAGGAGGAGAAGGAGGAGGAGGAGGAGGAGAGGGAGGGGAAGGAGATGGAGGAGGAGGAGAGGGGAGGAGGAGGAGGAGCGAGGAGGAGGAGTAGGGCAGGAGAATGGAGGGGAGGAGAGGAGAGGGCTGAGGAGGAGAGGAGGAGGAGGGGAAGGATGATGATGAGATTGATGCTGATGATGATGATGAGGAGGAGGAGGAGGAGGGAGGAGGGAGGGGGATGAGGAGGAGGATGGGGAGGAGGAGGAGGACGCGTCGCCTGAGCTTCTCGGAGAAACCCTCCGGATGCCCTCCCTGCAGTGCCGAGCGCAACACTGTGAGGCCCAGGCCCCGTGCCTCGCGCTTGGTCGCCCGACGGGGGTGCGCTCCCCGCGCTCGGGCCTCCAGGGCGAGCCAGGCCGTGGCGGCGAGGCGCCCCGAAGACACCCGAGGCCATTGGGCCCCCAAGACGGCCCGACAGGCTCTCGATGATGGGCAAATGTTCCACCACCGCTGCCATATGTAGGACGGGGGAGGGAGAGGAGGAGGAGGAGGAGGAGGAGGGGAGGAGGAAGAGGAGGAGGAGGAGGAGGACGGAGGGAGTCCGCCTCCTCCTCCCCTCCTTCTCCTCCTCCTCCGTCTCCTTTTCCTTCCTCCTCCTCCGCCTCCTCCTCCTCCTCCTCCTTCCCCTCCTCCTCCTCCTCCTCCTCCTCCTCCTCCCCTCCTCTCCTCCATCTCCTCCTCCTCTCTCCTCCTCCTCCTCCTCCTCCTCTCCTCTTCCTCCTCCTCCTACCTCCTCCTCCTGCTCCTCCTCCTTCCCCTCCTCCTCCTCCTCCTCCTCCTCCTCCTCCTCCTCTTCCTCCTCCTCCTCCTCCTCACCCCCCTCCTTCACAATTACTCAATCTGAATACTACTCTCCCTCTTCCCCTGATGACGGCCTGGGAGTGTCCGACCCCCCCCCCGCGTATTGTTTTTTACACACAGGTTTCCCCGGAGTTGGGTTGTCGCCTGCATTTTTTTCAAAATGCTGCTCTCGCTGAGGCGCCGGCCTCATTTTCGGGCCCCGCTCGTTCCGAATCGTGCTCCCGCTGCAGCGCTGGCCTCATTTCCGTGCTTCTGCTCGTTCCGAATCGTGCTCCCGCTGCAGCGCTGGCCTCGTTTCCGCGCTTCCGCTCGTTTCGACTCCTGCTCCCGCTGCAGCGCTGGCGTCATTTCCCGTGCAATGCCACGGCATGCACTGCAATGCTAGGTTGATGCTACGCTTTGCGGTGCTCTTCTACGCCATGCCATGCCGTGCTCTACAATGCATCGCGTACCCATCATTGCCCTGCTCGACATCCGACTGAGCGAGTAGAGAGGGGATCTGCGCCATGGTAAGGGATGGGAGGGAGGGGTAGGATGTCAGATATGACGCGAGCGCACCTAGCTTGTCCTCCTTTTCCTTCTCCTTTTCCTCCCCCTCCCCCTCCTCCTCCTCCTCCTCCTCCACCTCCTTCTCCTCCTCCTCCTCCTCCTCCGCCTCCTCCTCCCTCTCCTACGTATGGCAGTGGTGGTGGGAAATGGGCCCATCACTCGAGAGGCCTGGCGGGGCGAGCTCTCGGACCCCGATGGCCTGCCCCGACGCGTGCGGCACGGCGTCGAGCTCCTCGCTCTTCCCGTGCTCGAAGCCCTCGCACCGGACGTGGACCTCGGGCGGGGCCAGGGCGCCCTCCCGCCGCGCGAGGACCCCCCCCCCGAATTTGCGACGATTTGCTTTTTTCGACCCTGGGCCCGTCGTCGGACCCCAGGGCCATCCACCCAAATGGATCCCAGACTACCTACCAGACCAGCCCAGCCCAACCCGAAGACCCGAACTTCGGGTTGCGGGGGGGGGGACGGGTGACATATGTGTGCGTTCTCCATGTTCTCCGACCCCTCCGAGGGCAAATTGGGGCCTTCGGGTTGGGTTGGGGTGGTTTGGTGGGTGGTGACAGACGGAAAACTAGCCCCGTGGGACATGGTCGGGGGCTTTGGGGCCGTGGGTTTAAACAACTAGTAGCGAAGGCGGGCGGCTCCTTACAAACACCTTCTGGCTTCCAAGAAGCCTGGGGGGTGTCCCAGAAAAGGTGTTCGCGAATCGTGGCCCGAGGCATGTGCACGGACGAGAAGGAAGGGGCGTGCCAGGGAACGCGTCGAAAGAAGAAGAGGGGGCGTGACATCAGGCGGAGAGATCGTGCCCCCGGCCATGGCACCCACTTGTGTATCACGCCTCTCTCGGCCAGCCAAGCCTGAAGACCCCGCTCCTCTGCCTCTCTCGGCCTCCGGGTCGTCCTGACGCGGCCGTCCCCTCTCCCAGGGGGCCGGTCGGCGCCGGGGGGGTCATATCTCGGTCGAGCGGGCCCCGGCGGCGCAGTGCCTCCAGGGAGGGCGACTGGGAAGAAGAGAGACGCATCCTGATCCTCGTCCTCCTGGATCCCGTCATCTGGCACTCCCCCTGGGCGGCGGGTGCACACAGCGGGGGGCTCCATGACCAGACGCATCAAATCAGGTATCATGCGGGACTGGGGGTCTGGTTTTGCACGGCGTGCGGTTTCTGCGCAGCTCTGCAGCTGGCACACCTAGCCAGGGCATGTCAAGACCGGATCGAGGGTAATCGATGCCGAAAGCTTACAGGAAAAAGTCTAATTTTTAAGCAGTCCTTTCTGACATGGTCATCACATCCAGAGCTCCCGAAAACCCAACCCACCCATCCCGTAACAGAGCAGCGGCGGCTGGCCCTCTCGCACGGAGGGGCACGCGCTGAAGCTTGACCTCAGACTCCTCAGAGAGACGGTCGCTGTAAGCGCAGGCAGGTCAAAGTTAGGCATCGCTGGGAAGGAACACGGTTCTCGTCGCGTTCGTAGCGAAGGCACGAAGGTTCAGGGCTCGAGGTCGCGCCCTCAGCTGGCCCAGAGTACTGCAGCTGCCGTTCGACCTGTACCACTGCCAGGGGACGAAGGGAAAGAAGGGCGCGCAGAAGTGATGCCCAGAGCGAGCAAGTGCTTACATCGCACGCGGTGTTTGTGCCAGGGACGTGCCTCGCGCTGAGGGTCGACCTCGGACTCCTGACCCAGACCCCCGACGTCACGATTGTTTCATTACGTCGACCCCCCGAGGTCCCGACCCATTCCTGGGGACCGGTTTCTCGTCCTGAGTCGATTTTTCAGGGTCCCGAGGCCCGGTAAGGGCCCCCAGGGACCGAGAATAGCGAAAAACCTCCCGTCGTTATTTTTTCATTACTCCAGGGGGTCTGGGGAGAGGGGTGGAGACAACGGAAGGGCAGGAAGGGACGTGATACAAAGAGGAGGACAACAAGAGGAGGAAGAGGGGATACAAAGAGGAGGAAAACAAGACGAGGAAAAGAGGAGGAAAAGAGGAGGAAAAAAAGAGGAGGAAAACATGAGGAAAACAAAGAGGAGGAAAACAAGAGGAGGAAAACAAGGAACGACGGGATACAA
>CAUYUJ010015032.1:117500-120000 GCA_963575745.1 Prorocentrum cordatum
AGAGCAAGCAAGCGAGGGCAAGCACGCAAGAGCAAGCACGCTAGGCGTAGGCATGGGAGTTGGGGGGAAACATGGGCATAGGCATAGCCATGGCCATAGGAATTACGGGGGGGCGGCATAGGAATCAAGGGGGGGAAGTGGCCAATTACTAGGGTTTGAATTAGATCTCCTGTAGGGCATCCCTACTTGGACAATAGTAGTTGTAATGTTGGTCGCTTGGTACCCATATGAATAGACGTTGTGGTAGTAGTACTCGTAGTAATCTTTGAAGTCGTAAATATGGTAGTCGTAGAAGTAGTAGTAGTAGTAGTAGTAGTAGTAGTACTAGTAGTAGTAGTAGTAGTAGTACTAGTAGAAGTAGTAGTAGTAGTAGTAGTAGTAGTAGTAGTCGTCGTGGTAGTAGTAACACTGGTACTAGTAGTAGTAGCAGCAGTATGGTAGTAGTAGTAGTAGTAGTAGTAGTAGTAGTAGTAGTAGTAGTAGTAGTCGTAGTAGTAGTAGTAGTGGGAGTTGTAGTTGTAGTAGTAGTAGTAGTAGTAGTAGTAGTAGTAGTAGTAGTAGTAGTAGTAGTAGTAGTAGTAGTAGTAGTAGTATTAATACTTATTCACTGCGTGGAGCTCCCCATATGTGCATCTACTCGCATGGACCTGTCCGCCGTGAATGTCTAGGCGCAAGAGCTTTCGAATATTAACGGGCTTCAGTTGTGACGGTCTGGACATCAATCTAACTGCGAATGAATTGGAGTGTGAATGAGCCTCAGTAGTACGAGCGCGTCTCTGTGCATGAGCCTGGGGCCTCCTGGGGCCTCCTGAAACCTACTGGGGCTTCCTGGGGTCTCCAGGAGCCTCTTGGGACCTCCTGGGACCTCCTAGGAAGGTTTCGTGCCCCAGGAGAGGCGCAATCTATAGCAACAGACGTACATAAAACATTGCGGATTAGAGCCACAGGAGAAGGGCAATCTATAGGAACACGCGTAAAACACCAAGGACTCGTGCCCCAGGAGAGGCCCAATACATAGGAACATGAGTAAAACATTTAGGATTGTGTACACAGGAGAAGGACCATCTATAGAAACATACGTAGAACATCAAAGAATCGTGCCCCAGGTGAGGCCCAATCGATAGGAGCATACGTAAAACACATGGGATTGGAGCCACTCCTGTTGCCTTCTGAGGCCTCCTGCTCCTGGGGCCTCTCGGGGCCTCCTGTTGCCTTCCGAGGCCTCCTGGCGCTTCCTGTTGCCTCCTGGGGCCTCCTGTGGTTTCCTGGAGGCCTTCTGGAGCTTCCTGGGGCCTCCTGGAGCCTCTTGGGACATCCTGTGGCCTCTTGAATCTTTCTGTGGCCTCCTGATGCCTCCTGGGACCTCATGTGGTCTCCTGGGGCCTCCTGGAGCCTGTTGGAGCCTCCTGTGGCATCCTGAGAAGAATCTGCGCCCACGAGCCTGGCCACCAAAACAAGCAAACCGATCGAGACATCCTCAAAATCTGGCCCACCTGGGGGGTGAAAATGAGCGCCTCGCTCGAGACATCCTCCAAATCTGCTCCGAAAGCGAAGGATGTTGGGCCCAGAAACAAGCAAACCGCCTGAGACATCCCCACAAAATGGCCGCGAACGAGCCCGTGCAACCACCCCTGGCGGCTCCCCTTAGGGGTGCTGAAACCAGCGCCCCGCCTGAGACATCCTCACAATCTGCTCTCCAAGCGAAGGATGTTGGGCCCAGAAACAAGCCGCCTGAGACATCCCCACAAAATGGCAGCGAACGAGCCCGTGCAACCACCCCTGGCGGCTCCCCTTAGGGGTGCTGAAACCAGCGCCCCGCCTGAGACATCCTCACAATCTGCTCTCAAAGCGAAGGATGTTGGGCCCAGAAACAAGCAAACCGCCTGAGACATCCCCACAAAATGGCCGCGAACGAGCCCGTGCAACCACCCCTGGCGGCTCCCCTTAGGGGTGCTGAAACCAGCGCCCCGCCTGAGACATCCTCCAAACCTGATGTGTGTTGAGTAAGTCTGAGTATGAGTAGGTCTGAGTATGAGTATGCCTGAGTATGAGTAAGTCTGTGTATGAGTAAGTCTGTGTATGAGTAAGTCTGGGTATGAGTAGGTCTGTGTATGAGAAAGTCTGTGTATGTGTACGTCTGGGTATGAGTAAGTCTGAGTATGAGTAATACTGTGTATGAGTAAGTCTGGTATGAGTAAGTCTGTGTATGAGTACGTCTGGGTGTGAGTAAGTCTGTGTATGAGTAAGTATGTGTATGAGTATGTCTGAGTGTGAGTAAGTCTGAGTATGAGTAGGTCTGAGTATGAGTAAGTCTGAGTATGAGTAAATCTGAGCATGAGGAGGGGAGGAGGAAAGGGGAGGAGGGAGAGGCAGTAGGAGGCGTCCAAATAATAACAATAATCCCATCTTAGGATATGGGGAATCAAAATAGTGGTAGTAATCGTAGGAGTACTGGTGGTCGTAATCGTAATAGAAATAGTCGTAGTAATAGTCGTAGTAG
>CAUYUJ010015032.1:122500-127500 GCA_963575745.1 Prorocentrum cordatum
GCTGGGCAGTTGTAGGGTCACTAATAGGATTCCCCAAGAGGCCCTCTCAATAATCTGGCAATTAAAAGGGTCCCTGACAATTCCTGGGGCTCCTTCGGGAGCCCTCCCAAGATCATGGGGATTGGTCGGGTCCCTAAAAATCCCTAGGGTTCCCTAGGAGGCACTCTCTCTGAAATCTGGCAATGGGTATGGTCCTTCGAAATTTCGCTGGTTCCCTCGGAGGCCGTCCTGTTTCACACCCCATCCTCGTGTACTGTTATTTGGTATCGCGCGTATAACACTTGTATGACAGAGAGTCAGCATAATATATACTTTCACACCTCACATTCGTGTCGTCCCAGAACTTGAATGCGGTTCACACCCCGCCTTCGTGCACTATTGTTTTGTATTGTGTGTACAGCGAGTTTTTTGAGAAGATATGCTGAATTGGCACTTGCACACCTCACGTTCAATCGCCAAAAAATTAGTTGCCATTCCTACTGTATCCGCATTATATCGCGTTCGTATTGGGTTCGAATTCCACTGCATCCGCATTGCATCTGCATTCCATGGTATTATTATTGACAGTGTTCCCCACTTGAATCGCATTGTGTTCAAAATCTGGTGTGTTTGTAGTGTACCCGAATTCTATGTCATTCCTTTTGTATTCGCATTGCATTCGAATTCCGCTGGGCGCGCAAGACCGCACCCGAAGCCGAATCCTTGCCAATCCATTCTGGTGGGGCACGAAAGGGACGCGTGATCCTAGAAGACGTAACTAGTTAGTAATAATAACATGCGAAGTAGTAGACGTAGTAGTATTCGTAGTAGTATTCGTAGTAGTAGTAGTAGTAGTAGTAGTAGTAGTAGTAGTAGTAGTAGTGGTAGTAGTAGTCGTAGTAGTAGTAGTCGTAGTAGTAGTAGTAGTAGTAGTAGTAGTAGTAGTAGCCGTAGTAGTAGTAGTAGTAGTAGTAGTAGTAGTAGTAGTAGTAGTAGTGGTGGTGGTAGTAGTAGTAGTAGTAGTAGTAGTAGTAGTAGTAGTAGTAGTAGTAATAGAAGTCGCAGTAGTCGCAGTAGTCGTAGTAGTCGTGATAGTAGGAGTAGTAGTGGTGGTAGTAGTGGTAGTAGTAGTAGTAGTATTAGTAGTAGTAGGAGTAGTAGTAGTAGTAGTAGTAGTAGTAGTAGCAGTAGTCGTAGTAGTAGTAGTAGTAGTAGTAGTAGTAGTCGTCGTAGTAGTAGTAGCCGTCGTCGCCGTAGTAGTCGTAACACTAGTACTAGTATTCGTTGGTCGTTGAATGTATATTTCCCAACATTCCTTGTGTTGGGTACTCGTTACCTAACAGCGAAGACTGATAGGTTTCTAGTGGTCTCAAAAGAGCTCACAGATCACTCCACAGGGGGGTCCGGGCAGGTGTTGGGGCGTTTCCGGGCGGCATGAGCCGGGCTCGTTTTTCACCAACAGTCACACACTTCGTGCTCTTCGCCTTCCCAGAACTCCATTCCCAGGCCACATTCTGGGGGGCCGGATGCAACAGTCACACACAAAGTGCTCTTCGACATCCCAGAACGCCATTCCCGGGCCACATTCTGGGGGGCCGGATGCAACAGTCACACACTTCGTGCTCTTCGAGTTCCCAGAACGCCATTCCCGGGCCACATTTTGGATGCCCGGAGCCAACTGTAGGCCACTTCGTGCTCTTCTATTTCCCAGAACTCCATTCCCGGGCCACATTTTGAATGCCCGGAGCCAACTGTAGGCCACTTCGTGCTTTTCTATTTCCCAGAACTCCATTCCCGGGCCACATTTTGAATGCCCGGAGCCAACTGTAGGCCACTTCGTGCTCTTCGAGTTCCCAGAACTCCATTCCCGGGCCACATTTTGAATGCCCGTACCCAACTGTAGGCAACTTCGTGCTCTTCGACTTCCCAGAACTCCCATTCCTGGGCCACATTTTCAGCAGGGGCAAGAGCACGACGAGGAGGAGGACGAGCAAGACCAGGAGGACGAGGACGAGCAGGAGCAGGACGAGGAGCAGGAGGAGCAGGAGAAGAAGGACGAGCAGGAGGAGGAGGAGGACGAGCAGGAGGAGGAGGACGACCAGGAGGAGGAGGACGACCAGGAAGGAGGAGGAGGAGGAGGAGGGGAGGGGGAGGAGTACCAGGAGGAGGAGGAGGAGGAGGAGGAGGAGGAGGAGGAGGAGGAGGAGGAGGAGGACGAGGACGAGGAGGAGGAGGAGGAGGGGGGGGGGGAGTACCAGGAGGAGGAGAACGAGGACCACCAGGAGGAGGAGGAGGAGGAGGAGGAGGAGGAGGAGGAGAGAACACCAGGAGGAGAAGGACGAGCAAGACGAGGAGGACGAGAACGAGGACGACCAGGAAGAGGAGGAGGAGGAGGAGGAGGGGAGGGGGAGGACTACCAGGAGGAGGAGGAGGAGGAGGAGGAGGAGGAGGAGGAAGAGGAGGAGGAGGACGAGGAGGAGGAGGAGGAGGAGGAGGACGAGGAGGAGGAGGGGGGGGGAGAGCACCAGGAGGAGGAGAACGAGGACCACCAGGAGGAGGAGGAGGAGGAGGAGGAGGAGGAGGAGGAGGAGAGAGCACCAGGAGGAGGAGGGCGAGCAAGACGAGGAGGACGAGAACGAGGACGAGCAGGAGGAAGAGGAGGAGGAGGAGGAGGAGGAGGAGGAGGAGGAGGAGGAGGAGCAGGAAAAAAAGGAGGAGGAGGAGGCAGGCTGAGGCTGAGGCTGTGACTGCGACTGCCGTTGCCGCTGCGACTGTCATCGCGAATGCGACTACGACTGCGAGAACAGCAGAATTCGACAACTGGATGTTCATCTGAATCTTAAGGGGAATGCTTTCAGATATGCTTCTACACATCGCTGTTAGGTTGCTTTGCCGGGATAATTTTGAATGGAGCACTGTGGTATCCACGTCCCGCCCTCTCCTCCTCCTTCTCTCCTGTGTTCGCGGTGCCCTGCGGGGCTGCGATCTGCGTAACTGTCGCCACTTTCGTGGGCTCTTGGCTGTCCCCTGCGGGGCTGCGATCTGCGCAACTGCCGCCACTTCGTGGGCTCCTGGGAGGCCCAACGGAGGTACGTCTTACGCAGACCACTTTGAGGCCTCCCTGGCCCCTGCGGGGCTGCGATCTGCGCAACCGTCGCCACTTTCGTGGGTTCCTGGGAGGCCCAGCGGAGGTATGTCTTACGCAAACCACTTTGAGGCCTCCCTGTCCCCTGCGGGGCTGCGATCTGCGCAACCGTCGCCACTTTCGTGGGTTCCTGGGAGGCCCAGCGGAGGTACGTTTCACGCAAAACACTTTGAGGCCTCCCTGTCTCCTGCGGGGCTGCGATCTGCGCAACCGTCGCCAATTTCGTGGGTTCCTGGGAGAACCAGCGGAGGTACGTCTTACGCAGACCACTTTGAGGCCTCCCTGTCCCCTGCGGGGCTGCGATCTGCGCAACTGCCGCCGCTTTCGTGGGCTCCTGGGAGGCCCAACGGAGGTACGTCTTACGCACACCACTTTGAAGCCTCCCTGTCCCCTGCGGGGCTGCGATCTGCGCAACCGTCGCCACTTTCGTGGGTTCCTGGGAGGCCCAGCGGAGGTACGACTTACGCAAACCACTTTGAGGCCTCCCTGTCCCCTGCGGGGCTGCGATCTGCGCAACCGTCGCCACTTTCGTGGGTTCCTGGGAGGCCCAGTGCAGGCCGCCGGCTCCTCCTCGCCCCAGCTGCCCGTAGACCTGGCCGCGAAGCTCACTAACCAGGTCAACCCGGGCACGACTGGCGGGACGCACGGCATGCTGCCGTTGCATTTGGGCATGCGAATCCGCTTGCTGGAACACCTGGACCTGAAGCGGAAGTTGGTGAAGGACGCCGAGGGCGAGATCGTGCACGTGGCCATCAACCCTCGTGACGAGGAGGAAGTGGAACGTGGGAAGGAAGAGAACCGCCCTGCGTACCTGCGCTACTTGCCCTTCGGCGTGTGGGTCCGCATGGACAAGTACAAGGCCGCCCCTTTCTGTTAACGGCTGGCAGAGCACGCGGAAGGCATCGACGTCTCCGACACGGCGCGGCTGATCTTCATCGAACCGCAGACTTCGAGCCCCTTTGATTTCCGCAAGCACAAAGTCACGCGCACGGGCCTTCAGATCTCCCGCGCCAACGTGCTGACGTCGACGGCGTGTCAAGGCCGGACCATGCACCAGGGCGTCATTGTCGACGCCGGGTACAAAAACGCTGACGACATGGACGGCCTCTGGCACGTCATGCTCTCCCGCGCGACGACGTCGGACAACCTCCTGATGATGCGCGATCCAGGCCTCGACTTCTTGTCCCGAGGGCCGCCGGCGGACCTGGCCAAGCGCCTCTGGACCTTCAGTGCTCGCACTGAGCGTTGCAGAAAGGCGGCGGAGAAGTTGGCGAGAGAGCTCGGCCTGGACAAGTTCCTCCACGACTGACGGGGACACCTGCTAGGAGCTGCCAGGCGCGTTTCCGTTAGTGTTCTCGTTGATGCCCCAGTGACTCGGGCGGTGACGCCTGCGACGGACAGCAACCAATTGCATCTGAAATGACAAGGGCCCCCATAGCGCTCACCGCTGTCACGCAGCGCTCGGCGCTGTCATGTCGCAGCTCGCAGGGAACCGCGGTGCCACGCAGCGCAGAGCGCTGTCTTATGTCCGCGTGGCATCCCCTCCGCAGCTGCCTCTTGTACGTCAGGCACCCGGTGCATTTGTCTCGCTCAGCGCAACGCGCGCTGTTCTGTTGAACGCGCTGTTTTATCGTAGCGATCATAGCGCTGTTCTGCCCCGCGGGTGTAGCGCGCGGCCGTGTTACTGACACGGAGCACTTCTCCCGCTCAACCTCCACCGCATGCTTCTGCATCCGTTCGTTTGTCATCGCAGGTTGGTGTGCGAACCCGTATACTGACGCAAATCGGTGTCCCAGCCTGTTCTCTGCATGCAACAGTTTACTGACGCAACTCGGTGTGCCGTCATCACAGTCATCATCATCATGTCCACCATCAT
>CAUYUJ010015032.1:132500-204915 GCA_963575745.1 Prorocentrum cordatum
CCGGAGGAACACACCATCCAACTCGTAGACCGGCAGGTGCGCCGCCAGTGGAGAAGTCGCGGCAGACATGAGAGACAGAACGTGGGACTATAAGGCTACTCATGTGAAAATCGTGTGGTCTTACAACCTGGCCGATGCTGATGCAGCCCGTTTGCGCGGGCTGGACCTTGAGTCAAACATGGCTACGGATCCCCCTCCTCCTCATCCTCCTGGGGGGGGGGAGAGCATCGGCAGGCCCGAAGCGCAAGAAAGGGCTTGAATGGGGCTCAAAGGGGGCGCTAGTGGATCCCGAAGGCTCTGGGGGACAGACGAGCAGCGGGCGCCAACGATAAACAAGGCCCCCCCCACTGGGGGACCTGCTCGCGCTCGAGGAAGACTCCGGAGAACAGCGCAGAGATCTGCTCGCTGTCGAGCTGCATGGACCGCCCAGTCCCGGGCAGCTGCCAGCCGTAGTACCACACGCGGTAGCGCTTGGAGACGTGGCTGTTCAAATGCTCTGCGAGGCGGCCGCTGTTCGTGAAGAGCATGAGACCTCAGACCCAGGCGCAGTGAAAAGATCATGGCGGGCGCCTTTGCTCGGCGTTGGGCCCCCATGACCCTCACGGGTGCAGCGTGTTTCGACACGTGCCGCACAAAAGACGGTGTCGGGAGCTCTCATCGTGATCTGTCCACGGCGCTGCAGCACTTTTTACGACGTCGGATCTCAGGGATCCTCTCGATCCTCGCATCTCTATGTTCATCTATATATATATATATATGATCGAGCTTCCTCCTCCTTCTCCTTGTCCTCTTGCTCGACATTTGAACCTCCTCATCGAAGGCCTGTCGTGTTCTTGTCCAACTGCCCCACTGGCTTCAGAACGTGCAGCGCCTCCTCGCTCATGGCCCGCGCGACCTTGCCCATGCCTCCGTGGACCAAGTCCGTCACCATGGGCTTCGGCTTGAAGAACGCGAAGACATCGGCATCACCGCCCTTCCAATCTCTCGCGATGGACGCGGAAGATGCGTTCCCTCCATCAGGGCAAGTGGTCTACGGGGAGGGAGGAGGAGGACCAGGATAAGGAGGAAGATGGCGGAGAGGAGGAGGACGAGGAGGAGGAAGACCTCTCATCCTCCTTCCTCCTCCATCGCACCCACCTCCTCCAGCTCGCGCAGGGGGAGGAGCCTGAGGGATAATGCAGAGGATGAGAAGGGGGAGGGTGCTCGAGTAAGAAAAAACCTCTTCGGTCCTCGGCGTCCTGGGATCCCCTAGTTCCCCCGAAGCTGATTGCGCCTCCCACCCCGCGCTCAGACGCCGTGAACAACACACTTGTGCGAAGCATCGTGACCAGAGTACCCGTAATTGGGAAGAAACGTTCGTAGAGATCTGTTCACGACGCCCAGAAATATGTTGGTAAGGACACAGTGTAAAACCAAATGTGCATCACCTCGTGCTCCGCAACCGTTTGTGCTCGAAGGGGCCCCTTAGCCGCCTTCAGGGGGGTATCATTATCCCTTGCGAGCTCCAGAGAGCTTGCCATCATAGATATCCATAGATTTCCCAAGGGAGCTGGTACACTAAACAATTCCATGTCATCGCTACTACTGCTTGCTCTCTAGAGTACACCAGCCGGAACCGAGACGTGGCCTGGTTCCTGCTGCTGTAGAAGGAGCCAGACCCACGGATCTCATCCTGATCGTGATGGAGGCTTCCCATGGACGCCTCGCAAATGGCGTCCGAGCAGATGGGGTGGAAGGATCGCGCAGCCTCGCCGACGCATCGCCGATATATCCGCGACGTCGGCGTAGAGAAAATCGGGCTCCACATCGAGCCGCATCACCGGTGCACTGGCGCGATCTTCCGACCCCGTCCACTCTTGGCATGAGGGGTCCTGGATACTGGGCGTTTCCCAGGGACCACTTCTTCTCCCTGAGTCGTTTTCTGACAACCCTGAGAATTCCCAGAGATCCGATGTATAATTCGCTCCAGCAAGTGGTCCCGAAGCCCGGAAGTCCCGACCCTTTGCATGGAGAGACGCTCTTCGACGATCCTGGGGCCTGGGAGAGGGCCCCCAGGTGCCGAAGACTGGGAAAACGCATTGGATTGTCTAATGTGTTGGAAGCCTGAGACTTATTCGCAGCGATCGCTCGGATCCCAGTTGTGAAAGGGGCCCAGGGCCCAGGGACACGCAAATCAATACACACAAATCCGCAAATCTCCCATACATTATTGTATATTCTGGATTATCATCTTCCCCCCCACTGCCTATATTTTCTCATATTTTCAAGGGAGTCGACGACTAATTGTGTCTGTGTGTTCTTCTCCCCTGAATTTGGGGAGGCTGAGATCCCCGCCGGCACCCCTTCCTGCTGATGGAGGCTTACCCTAGGCGCCTCCCACATGGGTTCCGACCAGGTGGGCTGGGAGGATCGCGCAGCATCGACGATGCATTGGCGACGCCGGCGTGGAGACAATCGGGCTCCACGTGGCACCGCATGGCCGATGCATCGGCAATACGGCGCGATCCTCCGACCTCACTCGGAGAAACAGCACAAGCATAAGCTCTTGGCGTTCCGCGCGGAGCTCTTGGATCCGAGCCGGGCCCCCCAGGGCGGGGACCCAGCGCGGAGCCAAGAAATCTGCGCGGAACGCCAGACGTTCATGCTCATGCCGTTCTTCTTCTTCGCCTCGTCCACACGTCCGCTCAGCCGCTCGGATCCCATTTGGGGGGGGTGCCGGGATCCCCGCCGGCCCCCGCCCGACGTCAGCAGCACGGGGCGGCCCTGCGCGGGACCGCCGGGCCCCTCCGCAGCACCGCCGTCGGCGCGGCTCACGGGCTGCAGCAGAGCCAGGCACGCCTCCGCCGCCACCCGCATGGCGCGCGCGCGCTGCTGCAAGCCCGAACGGGCGAGTGCCCTCCAGGCCGACGACTGCCTGGCAGGCACGAGCCTGGCTCGAATCGCGAAGTCGGATCGGATCGGGCCCGAGTCTGATCGCAGATGGATCGTCCAGAGCTGGGTGGAAGTCGGACCGCCACACCCGGCTCCAGCTGGGCACGGCACAATGCTGGTGAGACGAGCCGAGTCGAATCGGAATCGCGGCCCCAGCTGGCGAATCGAACCGCGTCGAATTGGGCCGTTGGCGGGCATGCCTGGGGAACAAGCGACCCTGCACGTCAACGAAGCGACCTGCACACGCATTGATCAGGAGTGATTGGGATGCTTGTGTGTCATGGGGCCACATGGCGGGAAAAGTCCAGTTGTGGCGATGACGCTCTACACAGCGACCTCCGGCCCCTCAGAGCTTCGGAGAAGCCCGCCTGCCACGCTCGGTGGTTGTCTGCATCAGCAGCATGTCCACCTCCTTTGGCAGCATGCCCCCGTCCTTGCGGAGCGCCGCCAGCTCCTCGGCGCTCATGGTGTTGCGGCGGTTGTTGGCGAGCCCGAATGCGACCCGCTGCTGCCCCCAGTCGAACACCGTGTAGTAGCGATGCAGCACGGGCTCCCCGAGGATGAACAACTTCGGGCCGAGGGGCGCCGGCAATCGCACGGGCATGAGGCGCGGCCGGCAGTAGCGCCGCACCTCGTCCTCCTCCGCGGTGCCGTTCGAGGAGGCATTGGATGTGGCGTCACCAGTCACGTTCTCGCTGGCGTTCACGCCGACAGACCGGCTCCCGTTGCCAGTCACGTTTGCCTCGGGCACAGCGTCCGCCGAGGATCGGTGCTCCAGGGTCGCGTTCGTCTCGTTCGAGGGTATGTATACGCCCTGCTTGGAGCCGACCGTCACGCCCTCGCGGAGCGGAAGCCGTCGCATGTAGTTGAAGGAGTGCAGCGTTAGGTTGTAGCCTTCAACCTCGATTTCAATCGCTGGCGACTCTGCGAGGCGACAATCCTTCAGCTGCCCCGCTGGGGTGGTGAGCAGGTCGGCCACCTCTGCGTCGTAGGGCGCAGGGACGCCCAGGTGCGAGGTACCAGTATCCACCACGCCGTGGCAAGTACCATCCTTGCACACGTCCAGCTCCTGGCCGTTGATGCGGACGGCGACGATCCTGACCAACCAGTACCCCATGTCGGCCATCACGACCGGCGCCCATGTCAACGGCTCGAGCACGCGCTCTGGGTTGTGCCCGCCCATTGCAATCTCGTTGTCCTCGCCGTCCTCGCCCTCGGTCAGGAAGACGCCAAAGTGCGGCCGCTCGACCTTCCTCTCGCCCATGAGGACGTCGACGACACTGAATTGATCGTTGAGCGCGAGCCCGTCCAGACTCAGTCCGAGGATCCCATCGAAGAGGAAGGACTTGAACGGATGCGTGGACATCTCAACAGCGAGCACCACCTGCATGTCCACGCACAGCGAGCCTGGCGGGTGCTCGATCTCTGCGCGAGCAGCGAGCGCTGCCCTTTCGGCCTCACTCCTCGTGTCATTGTGCACGGGCTCCTTGTGCTCGCCCGCATCCTCCTCTAGGGGAACGAAGATTAACATAGAAACTCGGAGGTCCGCGCGGATTTCTCGGATCCGCGCTGGACCCCCCTCCCTGGCGCGCGGTGCGCGCCAGGGGCTTCGCCGGAGGTGCCGCCAGGGGGCGCCATCGCTGAACCGAGAAGTCCGCGCGGACCTCCGAGCTTTTATGTTTATGTCATTCTTCGTTCCCCTATCCTCGTCGTCGTCCTCGTCCGCGTCTGCGCCTGCGTCTCCGTCCGCGCCTGCATCTGCCTCCGCGCCCTCGCCAGCAGCCGCGTCCACGCCCGCGCCCGCGGGGGCGTCCGGCCCAGCAGCGGCCGCCACTGCGTGGGCCGCCGTGCGGCCGGCCGTCTCGGTGGCAGAATGGGCTTCGTTCAGCTCGGTGTCTGTCTGGCTCATGGGGGAATGAAAAATCACAGAAGCATAAAAACTCGGAGGTCCGCGCGGATCTCTCGCATCGGCGCTGGGGCCCCCTGGCGGCGCCTTCGGCGCCGCCCCTGGCGCGCGGAGCGCGCCAGGGACGGGGGCCCCGCGCGGATCCGAGAACTAGCCGCGCGGACCTCCGAGTTATTTTTCACGTTCGTGCCACTCTTCGCCCCCCCTGGCTCAGGACGATCAGATCGCCAGCCGACGTCCCCGGGCCCACGTCTCCATCAGCAGCAGCAGCCTCGGCGGCTGCCGCCTCGGAGGCCCCCGCGCCCTGGCGCAGGGCCGGCGCCTCGGCGCGAGCCTCGGCATCCGCCTCCTCGCGGGCCGCAGCCTCGGCCGCCTCGGCCTCCGCCGCTTCCCGGGCCCGGGCCGCAGCAACGGCCTTGCTCTCGGCGTCGGCACGGGCCTTCGCCACGTAGTCGTCGGGCAGACTGAAGCACACCGTGTCTTTCACAAACTCGCCCGTGATCTCCCCCGTGCCGAAGCCTATGGTGACCTGGTCGCACAGCTGGCCGGCTGGGACCACGGAGCCGTCCGTGTTGATGGGCAGCGAGGTGCTCGAGTTTCTCATGTCGTAGCGCCTGTGGACCAAACACGACTCGCTCTTGCATTCTGCAGCTGGCAGAACGACGTGGGCAGAGCCCGTGTCAAACACCACACGGAACTCTTGGGGAGGGTTGCCCACCTGCAGGACCCCGGAGTACGAGGTCTTGAATGAGGCAACCTTGCCACGGCGATAGATGGGCACCGACTCGCGGCGAAGGTTGATCATAGGGGAACGAAAAATGATATAAACATAAAAACTTGGAATTCCGCGCGGATTTCTCGGATCCGCGCTGGACCCCCCTCCCCAGCGAGCAGAGCGCGCCAGGGGCGTCGCCGGAGGTGCCGCCAGGGGGCCCCAGCGCCGATCCGAGAAGTCCGTGCAGACATCCGAGTTTCTTTTTATGTTTATGTCATTGTTCGTTCCCCTAGATAAGGTGAGGATTGCCCCCATCGTCTGGCAGCACCTTGCCCAGCAGTGCCCCAGGCGTCTGCAGCAAGCTCATGCCCTCAGTGGCGGCGCCCGCGCGCTCCTCTGGGAATGCACCGTGGCCGACGCGCTCCGCTCCCGCGGCGAACAGCGCCGCGAAGGTCAGCAGGGTGCCAAACGGGTGGGCCCACTGGGCGGGAACGCGGCCGGACGAGGTATTGGCGGAAGCCGCCATGCTTGCTGTTAGTATGAAGAAGAACACGGTGGGGGCATTGGATAAGGAACTCCTAGATAAGGAATCCACGGTAGAAAGGCCGGTGAAACTCCAATCGGAGCTTGGCCATGGATACCACAACAGCCCTCTTCAGAGAAGGAATCCTCCAGGATCTGCAGCCTCCTGGGAGCATTCCTTAACCAACGCCCCCACCGCAAATGAACGCCGGCAAAGATGACCTGGCGCTAAACTGCGCTACCGATTGGGCTATCTGGTTATACTCTGTAATAGAAGAGGAAGTCGTGAACCAAGCGCGAAGCTGGAGCCAAATATGCTGTGAGTGTGCCATAGTGGGCCCAAATTAGTGCTTAGAAATGCGAAATCTTCGTGAGGAGCGGACGGGATTCAAATCAACAAGTATGCTTCAAGCGACTCTGTCGCAGCAGCCAAAGAGTATCCGTCACTGTGCCGTACGCGCCGTATGGAAAATCGCCAGGCTCCTCAGAACCATCGAACTGTGAAACTGTAAGCACCTTCGAATCCAAATGCCCCAGATTTTGAGAACTTCTGGGTGTGTCTGGGCGCTTCTGACATGACTCATCTTGTGCGCCCCTTTGGCCGTCTTGCAAGCCTTGGGGGCCAGTCCAAGAGGCTCAAGCAAGTGAAACATCACAAGTTGTTGCATCAGTTTCGGACTCTCGTTCGGCCTTGAAGAAAGCCTCCATGGGTAAACCAGGTTCCAAACATCGAGTCACGATGGCCCCCGAGGCCACCAAGAGGGGCTCATGTCCCTAAGACGCCGAAAAAAGGACAACAAAAACGCATCACCGCCGGACCGCTGGAAGCCTCCCCTCACAGATAGGCCCTAGACCCACTAGATGCCCCGAAAAAACTCCGAAGAGGCCCCCAAGAGGCCTCAAGAGGCTCCGCAAAAGACCCCCCGAAGCCCCGAAGGGGCCGCTAGGAGAGACTCCCCGAGCGACCCGAACAGGCGTAGAAAATGCCTCTGGCCCAGAACCCAAGCACGAATGTGCGTTGGGCCGATGGCCATGCTCTTAGACACGCTAACCTGGCGTATGGTTGCCTGGGGCCGAAGTCAAGACTCATTCTGAGGCAACAGCATATGCCAAGATAGGCTGAGCTAGGATGAAAGACACGGCTAGACCAGACTTGACTAGAGTGGGGGGGATGAGTTGGTGGTGGTGTGCAACATGTAGAACATGCCAAGCATGATAGACTAGGCTGAGGCAGACAGCACAAAACAAAAAGCTGGTACGGGACTATAGATGCGAACCTCATGTGTGGCACAAGCGGAGCTCCAGGCCGACACAACAGATGATAATCTAGACTACAGAAGATCTGCTTCGAAATGCCACTCGGCGCTAAACTACGCTTGTTCGGGCTGGCTAGATTCAACCAAGAGAAAAGAGGCGCAGTGAGATACGATGAACTAAGCCAACACTGTCAGGGACGGGCTACGTAAGACAGCACAGGCTATGCCAACTCAGACCCAGCCAGCCCAAACCAGGGTAATGCCATCCGCGCCCAAACAAGCCGAGCCAACGGAGACACTGCGCAACTTCCAGAAGCATATTCCAGCAAACGCAACTTTTGGAGAGAGGTAGGGGGATGCTGCAGCTTCCAGGAACAAGGAACCACATATCAGTCCTAAACCACGGCAGGCTGATATAGGCCAGGCCAGGCCAGACCACGCCGAGAAGCAACACTATAGTAATGCCTAGGCCAGGCTGCCAAGGTGAATCTCGTACGAGCTGACTTGAGCTAGGTATGACGGTGCATAAGACCATCGGTACCGCTCGATCCTGAGGCGTTGCAGAACCTAGAGCACGATAGCGCTGCAGCAAGCGCCACATCAGGCTGCCATGCCAGAGGAATAGCTCAATCCAGCTGTAAAACTAAGGCAATGGCTGCGATGCCGACACGAACCAGACATGAGAACACAACCTAATTACAAACAACATGATTGGCTAAGTTCGGCCGGGATGGGCTAGACAGGGCAACGACAAACTACAGAGCGCCAAATAATTCCAACCGAAGCAAGCCCTCGCTGGGACTGAACGGAGCTAGGCTCATCCAACCTCCAGTGATCATCACATGCATGTACACGTACACGAAAACTCACATGGCATGAAAAGAGCTACTCAATCACATGTGTATGGAGATGTATTGCTACTCGGACTAAGCGGCCTCTTGGTCACAGGAGCAATAAGCGCAAGCCGTGGTCATATGACTAAGCATATGCACAAGCTGTCATGAATCGCATGTCGTGGCGGGATGCTCGCCGCCCGAATCTCTCTCGCAACATTCACTATACAATCGCCCCGGCTCGTGGAACGAACTCAGCAAAGCCTGCCACTCACAAACGAACTGTCCTTCGTCCTCCCTCGCTCCTGACCCCCTTCCCCCCGACGTCGCCATCCAGGCCTGGAGGCTGCTGTCCACCCTCAGGCCGCGCACGTGCTCGAAGAACAGCAGGCACTCACCGCCGCCACCAGCTCCGTGGCCCGCCCCCTCCCGCGAGAAGTCTCTCGCGCTGGTCGACTGTCTTATGAGGCCGCTCAGGAACTCCACCCGATCGTCAGGCTGTACCTGTCGGCTACACGCAGGGGTGACCCTGGGTAAGGGTGACCTTTGGTGCGCAACTTTGGGGGGGCCGCGAGGGGGGCCAAAGACAAGCGCGCCAGTCGCTACTACCGCATCCCATTCGGCGAGCTCTGGTGCACGGTTTCCCCCTGGGCCGTAGGCGACCCGAAGGGGAGGAGGAAAAGGAGGAGGAGGAGGAGGTGGAGGAGTGGGAGGGGAGGAGGAGGAGGATGAGCAGGAGGAGGAGGAGGAGGAGGAGGAGGAGGAGGAGGAGGAGGAGGAGGAGGAGGAGGAGGAGGAGGACGGGTCGCCAAAGCCATTCGGAGAAACCCTCCAATCTCTGGGGCCCGGTGAGCCCGTACCAAAGGTCACTCCTGCGAAGGGTCACTCTTACGTCTAGTCGGTGCCTGCGCGGGCCTGCTGACGCAGCCGCCTCCCATCGCCAGCGCGCGCGAGAGGCCCGCCTCTCCCTCTCATCTAGAGAAGGGAGAGGAGGAGGAAGGAGGAGGAACAGGAGCAGGAGCAGGAGGAGGAGGAGGCGGAGGAGGAGGAGGAGGAGGACGAGGAGGAGGTAGAAGAGGAGGTAGAAGAGGAGGAGGAGGAGGAGGAGAGGAGGAGAGGAGGAGGAGGAGGAGGGAGGAGAGGAGGAGGCGGTAGAGGATGATGTGATGATGATGATGATGATGATGATGATGATGATGATGATGATGATGATGCTGATGATGAGGAGGAGGAGGAGGAGGAGGAGGAGGAGGGGGAGGAGGAGGAGGTGGAGGAGGAGGAGGAGGAGGAGAGAGGGAGGATGAGGAGGAGTAGGAAGAGGAAGGATGAGAGAGGGAGGAGGACGAGGAGGAGGAGGAGGAGGAAGAAGAAGAAGAGTAGTAGGAGGAGGAGGAGGAGGAGGAGGAGGAGGAGGAGGGAGGAGGGAGGAGGATGAGAAAGAGGGAGGAGGAGGAAGAGGAGGAGCCTCGAGGGCCGGATCTCGAGCCGCTCTGCGGCCTGGGGGGTGCAGTGAAGCTGGCGCGACTGCGCGCACCCGTCTGGTTGCCCTTCGCTTTCCCCAGCTGTCCCTGCCTTACGAGGCCGTTTAGATGGGGTCCGAGTAGATGGGGTCGGAGGATCGCATCGCATCGCCGATGCATCTGCGGTGAATCGGCGATGCATCGGCGATGCACCGGCAACGTCGGCGATGCACTGGCGACGTCGGCGTGGAGAACACTTGGCTCCGCATCGCGCCGCACTGGCGATGCATCGGCGATGCGGCGCGATCCTCCGACCCCACCTACTCAAACCCCATCTGAGAGGCCTAGATGCTTGGTCCGAGACGCCCGTCCAAGCCTGCAATCGCACTGCCGACAACGTCTACAAATGCTGCCTTGCTTGTGCGGCCTCGGGCTCCATGCTCCGCGCGGGAGAGCCTCTCCTCACCGCTGATTTCGCAAACGGACCACAGCAGGTTAGTGGTTCAGATTATCGCAGCGAACTTACTTTGAGTGCGCACTTGCCCAGCGGGATTTAAGCCCAGGGTGGCCACGATCGGGGTTTCCTGCGATACATGCGGGCCCGCATGCGATACACGAACAGAGAGCTAACACCTTTGCCCCGGATGTGTTGAACCATCAGCGACGAGAACGCAACAAAGAAGATACTTCCAGGGGGGCATTTCTCCTTTCCTGCATGCTCTGCTAAGCATGATTCGGAGGAGCATCACGGAGTATCGAAATTTGGAAGAACGTTCCATGATACGCATGTGTGAGAGAACCTGGTCTGCAGCGAAACAAAACAAAACAATACAGGGACCGGATAATGATGGGGCCTTCTCAACACGCAAGAGTTTGGAATAAAGCTGCGACACTCGGACACGGTATGCTTCCCAACACCGCGGCTGTGACATTATTGTGAATGGAACGGCCGAACCTATGGATTAGAAGCGTGCCGGAGAAGGTTATCCTTCCACTGGATACAGAGCGTGATCAAGACTCTTCTCAAAGATGAATGTTGCCATCTTACAAGCGGCCGCCAACATTATTCAAGAGGGCGCAGCCCATGACCGAGAGGCTGGTGCTCACAAGTTATGCACTCAGACGGGCAGTGTCCTTCGCAAAGCAAAGGTATTGTAGCCATTCGAACAACCGAGCGAACGACTGGTGTGGGGCAAGACCGCATTGCCAAGAAGTGGCACGATACTATTTTGAAGGACCCCCATCCCCCCATTTGGGAAAGGTGGCTCCAACTTGACTTCGCCTCCGCATTCCTCCCTCCTCATCATCCTGTTATTTCCCTTCTTCCTCCACGTCGACTTGTTCCTCATCCTGCTCCTCCTATTTCCCCTGCTGCTCTCCTGGGAGGTTACGCATCTATTGTTTGTGTGGATAGGGATGGAAACATCTTTCCTTTGTGGCGGACGTACAAGTGGATTCCTGATGGGGACGGCGGAAACCAAACACACCAAGGGAACAACCAACACACGCAAAGAAACCACAACCTAAAGAACAAACAACCTACAAACAAACACAACAATGTCATTACTTACTCCACTCTTCCGCTGCCCTGCTGCCCCGCTTCTCCCCGTTCCATACTCATTCCCCCCCCCCTCCTGCCAAACACACATACACCGGACAGAAAAGCCCCGAACAGGCCGACCCTAACTGAAACCAGATGTTACAATTATGCGCGCGCGCTCGAGGAGAACCCGAGAGAAGGGAGGGAGAGAAAGAGGGAGAAACGAGCAAGCAAGAAGACACAGAAGAGGATTATTGCCCAACACAGCTCCTGCTGCTACTGCGTCGCGGTCCAGCCGCGAGGCGGAGGATTCTCCTCCTCCCCCTCCTCCTCCTCCTCCTCCCTGCCCTGCCCAATGGAGGGGAGCAGGGAGAGAGGGAGGGGGAGGAGGAGGGGGGATGAGGGAACTGTGTGGAGGAGGGAAGGCGAGGAGGAGGATGAAGATGAGGATGAGGAGGAACGGGCGAATCATGATGGGGAGTACGGTCAAGAGGAGGGGGGAGGAGGGGGAAGAGGAGGAGTAAGAGGAGGAGTATGAAGAGAAGGAGTGAGATCTGGAGGAGGAGTAAGAGCTAAGCTCCTCCCCATCGCTCCTCCCTCCTGAATCCTCCTCCTTATATTCCTCCTCCTCCTCCTCCTCCTCCGCATTCCTTCTCCTCCTCCTTCCCCTCTGTCCTTCTCCTGCTTATGTTCCTCCTCTTTCTCCCTCCTTCTTCTCCCTCCCCATCCTCCTCCTCCTCCTCCTCCTCCTCCTCCTCCTCATCATCATCATCATCAGCATCATCCCAACGCAATAACCATGCAACGTCCCGGCGCCACAATGCTGCACCATCGTAGAGCTTCCCCCTAGACGGCACCAAGACGTTTATACCGAGCCTGTTCGGAGACATCGGCAGAACCACTCTGCAGACCTTCCGCTGGGCATGTTTCTGTTTGGGGGAAGGACATAAGCGGCCCGATGCTGAACATACGCAGGCAATTGCATCACTTTTATACTTCTGGCGCCCCCGCCAGATGAATACATTGGAAATCCCCTGTGCTCTGACATGTTTTTCCCCGGCCCATTCCACGATCTCGGCCCCTGCGCCTCCCTCGGTGCAGGTCTGACCCAGCACTCCCGGCCAGACCGTGCCGCAGCGACCGCGAGAGCCCAAAAGCCCAGCCAGAAGGATGCTCCCAACAGCAGAATGCCGACCACCTGCCCGCACGACTGCTCCCGCCTGCTCCTCTCGCCCTCCGCTCGTCTCCCTTCCAGCCGGCCCATGCGTGACTACCTACCAGACCACCCCAACCCAACCCGAAGACCCGAATTTCGGGTTGGGGGGGGGGGGGTAAGGCTTCCACATGTGCTTTTTCGAGGTTTCCCGACCCCCCCCCCCACTGGACATCGAGGGTAAATCTGAGCCTTCGGGTTGGGCTGGGGTGGTTTGGCGGGTGGTGAATGCGCGGGCAGCCGCCGCAGCTCTGCTCCATCGGCCCGCGCCTTTTCTTGGGCCCCCCCCCCGCGCAGGGCGCTCCGCCGCCGCGCCCAGCACTCCCGGCCCCCGCCTACAGCTGCGCCGCCCGCCTCTCGCGCGCGCCCGCCCGTGCCTCCCACCCGTCCTGCCCTTCTCGTGCCGCTGCCCCCCCTCTCGGGTCGGGCGAAAGGGGGGATAGCAAAGGGGGGGTTTGAGAATCAGCTCACGTAGCTGATTTTCCTGGCGCCTCCCGGCGCCGGAGGCGGCTATGTATCGAGGAATGGGCCCCTCGGTGAGGCCGAAACCAGCTGCATGCAGCAAATTTCGTACCCCCCCCTTTCCCAATCCCCCCCTTTCGCCCGGCCCGACCCTCTCCCTCGACCCTGGGGGGCACGGGGACGAGGCAGTGCGTCAGACTTCCGGCTCGCGTGCTGCACCTTCGGCCTCCGACGGGAGGCCGCACGACCTCTGGGCCGATCGACGCCATAAAAAGAATACGGCTCCGCCGCTGGCGAATGGTGCGCCCTCCCCAGAGACGCCGAGAAGACGCACGTATCCTCGGGCAGAGATTCTACTCGGGACTTTCGAAGGCCAGGCGCGTCTTGGGAGATGGCATCGGGCAGCTGCTGCCACCCCGGAGCTGTTCAGAACGCTCTGAGGGCGTTCCAGAACGCCCTGTAGCGATATACGCGCTTTTCGGGCCTGCCCGATCCTGGGACGGAGACAAGACCAGGACAAGCTCGGATCGGGATGAATCGAGGATCGCTGAGATCTGGCGGTTCTGGGAGATATCCGGCGCCACGGCCGTTTCAGTGTGTTTGGCTCCGAAGCGCTCTGAGAGCGCTCCAGAGCATCCTGGGGCGACTCGCCTGGACGTCTGCCAATATGATCTCTTCCCATCTGCGGCCCAGAAACCTTCCACAAAAAACCCAACCCTGAGACCCCAGGAATTCCATTGATCTTTGGTGTGGAGACGTCGCGCTTGCCATAATTAGCAAAACCATCGAAACCCAAAAAACCCGTTCAGCCTGGAGGCAAGCAGGGTGTTTCTTGCCATGGACCTCCACTTTATTTCTTAAGCGAGGGACGGAGGGGTTTTTTTCTGGCCACGGTGAACATCGGCCGTGACTCGGTTCCCCGATCTAGGTCGAAGGAACGGCCCGAAAACCAGAGCGCCTCCAGAGCCCAACGTGGTCCTCACTTCAGCGCCCTGGCTGTATCCCCTCACAGTCGGGCCTAGGACAGAAGCTCATCCTCCAAGAACATTAGACCCTCCGTCGGCCAAGACACACAACACATCCACGGGTACACTCCCCAAGATGCACCAGAGCATCCAGCAGACACGACGTGCCCTCCCCTAACCGACCTCGATCTTATCCCTCGGCCCGACGGTAGCACTCCCCACGGTAATCCAAGCAGCGCTACCCCCCGCAGTGGTCCGAGCAGCATTTTGTCCACGAGCTCGGCCTCTGGGACCCCTGGCATCGGCCCCCCCCGTGCCATCAGAAAGGACCCCAGGACGAAGGGCTACCCGCCTGCTTAGAGTGAAACACATTTTACTGAAGGGGCCCTGGGACACACAAATAAATAGACACCAATAACCGGATTCTCCATATTTTCCCATATTTTCTTGGTTGTTGTCTTCCCCCACTTCCCATAGTTTCCAATATTTTCTGGGGAATCGACGATTCATTGTGTCTGTGTGTTTTTCCCCCTCCTGATTTACGCTGAGAGAGTGGGCTTCTCTCCAACCGTCTGCTTGAACGGCAGACCAGGTCCAGATGTGCGGTCCTTACACGAGGCAAACAGCTCCAAGAAGACGCCCAGGGTCCAGTCCAGATTCTTGATTGCCTTGGGCGAAATCTGGAGTCCATGGAATTGCTTGCTGCTTCTTCTCAAGATTGCTGATGGGTGCACCCCTGGTGAAAGGGTCGGGTTCTCCGTGGCCACGCATCCGCAGACTCCGTCGTCGGATGTCTAGAAACAACGGGCCTGTGACGCCCCACAGAGGGGAAGCCCCACATGAGGTATCCAAGAGGCCTCTTGTCAACGACCCAGGCACAGCGGCGGCAATGGCCGAAGCGAGCACGCCATGAGATGAGCGTTCAGCCTGCGTCCGATGGACCTCCCCGCTCCCGCCCCCCTGCTTGTGCAAACGCCCCCGTGTCCTCGCCATCGCTCGGACGTCCATTCCCCGTGCATTTCTCGATCTCGTGCGTGATTTTGTGTTCGATGATCCATGATGCTCCTCGATGGTCCTCGCCGAGAAAAGAAATACACACGTCCGAGCGAAACCAAGTGACCAATTGCGCTGCAAGCGATGGCTCAGCGCCCGCAGCTGCCATTGGGGCAGCACGGTCCTCTGGAGCACCCCATGTCGGCGGACAGCACAGGAGTCGGCGCCATGGGGCAGGAGGGGTGCGATGGAAAGGATGTCGCGCGTGGCGCGAGCGCACCTAGCTTGTCATGCAGCTCGTCCTCCTCCTCCTCCTCCTCATCTTCCTCTTCCTCCTCTTCCTCCTCCTCCCTGCTCCTCGTCCCTGCTCCTCCTCCCTGCTCCTCCTCCTCCTCCTCCTCCTCCTCCCTCCTCCTCCTCCTCCTCCCTGCTCCTCCTCCCTGCTCCTCCTCCCTGCTCCTCTTCTTGTTTTTCCTCCTCCTCCTCCTCTTCCTCTTCCTCTTCCTCCTCCTCCTCCTCCTCCTCCTCCTTCTCCTCCCTGCTCCTGCTCGCGGCGGCTTCCATGCAACATCGAGACAACTGCGCAGCCCAGCCGAGCCACGGTACTGATCTATCAACGCTGTCATGCGGTCGTGCGGTCACCGACGGACGCACAAAGCCCAATACTTACCCAAACATCGGAACGTGCGCTTTGCCGAAACTCAGTTACAGTGTGTTCTGATGCCCCTCGCGGCGTCCGCCTCTGAGCTCCCCGATTCCGATCCGCCTCCCCCTCCTTCTGCTCTGCCTCGCAGTGTCAGCTTACTGTTTTTGTGCTTTGTGTTGCCACCCCTCTGTGGGCATCTCCAGCCTCCGATCCCAATGCATACACACATATATATATATATATGTATAGATATAGATATGTCGCCTCGTCGTCATCCGTCGCCATGTTTCTCGGGCTGCTTGCTCAGCAACGCTCCCTCGCCTGCCGCTCTGCAGTGCGCGACGCGCAGGCAGCGGCCGCCGCCGCCCAGGCTCGAGCAAACTACCAGCCGCTGGCGTCCGGGTCAGGCGGTCCGCATATGGCCTCCGCCAGGTGCTGCGCACTTCGGGGAGCAGCATAAGCGGAGCAGGAGAGAGAGGGTAGGAGGAGGAGGAGGAGGAGGAGGAGGAGGAGGAGGAGGAGGAGGAGGAGGAGGAGGAGGAGAGGGAGGAGGAAGCGGAGGCGGAGGCGGAGGAGGAGGAGGAGGCGGAGGCGGAGGCGGAGGAGGAGGAGGAGGAGGAGGAGGAGGAGGAGGAGAAGGGTCCCTCCTGCTGCGGGAGGGGGAGGAGAAAAAGAGGAGGGCGTCCAGGGACCAGAGGGGGGGGGGGGAGAAGGCGCGAGCAGCGAGGAGGGGGGAAGGTGGAGGGAGGGTGGATAGAGGTGTGTGGGGCGGAGGGGGGGGGGGGGGCGCGTCGGATGGAGGACGGGAGCGAGGGGAGGGGTTGAGGGGGGCAGCAGGGGGAACGGAGGGCCAATATGGAAATGCTCGGTGAATAGAAATGGCGAGGAGTCCAGAAGGACATGAGGACCCTCTGTTTCTCTAGCGCTGCCGCACCGTGTGGGCAGCGTGCAGCCCCTGGCGGGGATAAAGAGACTACCAGACGACAAGAACGAACAGGGACCTACCTTACGGCCAGCGTGCCAAGAGCAAGAGCACAGTTCTGTCGGCAGCCGTGTGTCGGGTGTTGCTAGAAGTGCTCCTGGCCCAAGAGATCCCCAGGAATTCCAAGCCGGCCTCACGGCCTCCAGAGCACCCCTCACGAGGCCCATGGAGCCCCTCGGGCGACAGCATGGCTGTCACAGCCAGTGCGGGCCCCGACCAGAGCGAGCGAGAGCGGAAACCGCGGACCAGCGGAGGCGGCGGCTGGGGCGGCGAGAGCCACACGCAAACACACACACAGACACAGACACAGACACACACACACACACACACAGACACACAGACACACACAGACACACAGACACACAGACACACAGACACACACACACACAGACGCACACACGCACACGCACACACGCACACGCACACGCACACGCACACGCACACGCACACGCACACGCACACACACACACTTTTTGCGTCGGCGGCGAGGTAAGGGTCGTCCGCGCTAGCGGAAAGGCCTAAACGGGGGTGCCGTTTAGAGCGAATTGCCCCACCATGCAGGAAGGGGAGAGGCGGAGGACGCGGCCGAAAGAGACGGCGGAGGGAGCACACACACACACACAAACACACACACACACACACACACACGCGCACACACATATACACGTACACGGCTGGAGTCACGCGTGGCGCACGAGGGCAGGGCGCTGGGAAGAGCGCGAGAGACCGCATGCGCAGCCAGCCCTCGTCCAAGCCGGCCACGCTGTGTGTGTGTGTGTGCGCGTGTTTGTGAACATCCTTCAACCCGGCTTTGGCCAGCATCAATCCACCTGGGCATCCACTTCTAATCCCCATGCAGCCATCGTGCTACCATGAGGGGCGCTAAATGAAGAACGAAGGGACTTGTCCTGGCCACGGTGAGCACCGGCCGTGAATCGGTTCCCCGATCTAGGTCGAAGGAACGTCCCGAAAACCAGAGCCCCTCTAGAGCCCAACGTGGTCCGTATTCCCTTACAGTCGGACCTACGACAAAAAAACACATCCTTCAAGAACATGAAACCCTCCGCCGGCCAAATAACACAGAACATCCAAGGGTGCCCTGCCCAGGATGCACAAGAACATCCAACAGACACGAAGAACATTTGGGTACCCTCCCCGAACCGACCTCGATCTTATACCACGGCCCGACCGTATCCAGCATCCTGGTGCCTCGCTGCCGACAGGTGGCCTATCGTTGTTTGCTCATTGCGGTTGTGATCAATGCTGCGCTTCCTCCTATGATGAGCCGCCCGGTTGCCGGCCCATCGTTAGCAGGTCGCGGACCAAGTACCTCGCCTCGGCAGGGTAGGGGATGCGCAAGGGTTTGGCCATCGAGAAGACGGTCCTTCTCCTGTGCCTCGACAGCATTCCCAAGAGTAGACTGAATAAACGGATGGCCGTCATGGTGCGTTGGCGAGGATCCTCCAGACGGGAAGTGCGAGCGCTGGGGGAAGAGATTACAATTATGGCAGTGTTGAACAGCGGTGCCAATGGCGACAAGACGTATTTACCCTTTCGATCGAGGGGTCCGCACAATACTGGCGACAGTGACAAGCGTGACACACTACAACGGAGGAGAGTCCGGATATATGGGCGATACCCTCAACGACGAAGAGGAATGGGGTCTTACCCACGACGCCATCCACCATCGTGCCACGAGGCACTGGGTGACATGTTCTCAGGTCCGTTTGATGCCTCTGTGTGTGGAACATTGTGAATACCCTGCAAGGGGCTGGACCGATCGGGGGACACAGGCTCAGGGGGGGGGGGGGGAAACACTGAGCTGGAATCGGCGATGCATCGTCGACAGGTCGGCGATAGGCCCCCGATGGCCAAACCGCCCGTTCCTGGGCGGGGTGGGCTTCGCGGCTATCAGGCCCCATACGGAGCTGCCCCGATACGCAACACGCAACCCGTGGCATGCCGACATGGAGCTCAACACGAAGATCGAACACGCACGTTAGGCGCGACACGTTCGCCAAGACGTGGGCCACTGCGTGGCGAGCCAACACGGACGTTTTGACAACACGGCACGTGTTGCGTTTCAGCACGGGCGTATCAGGGCAGCTAAGAGTCCCAGGAGGAGGAGGAGGAGGAGGAGAAGGAGAAGGAGGAGGAGGAGGAGCAGGAGCAGGAGCAGGAGCAGGAGACGGAGCAGGAGGAGGAGGAGCAGGAGCAGGAAGAGGAGGAGGAGGAGGAGGAGGAGGAGGAGGAGGAGGATATCGGCGCGTGGGGGTCGGTGCATCCCCCCCCGAGTCCATCCCCCCACCGACGTTGCCCCCGCGGGGCCCAGCAGGCATCGGACTCTTGTCATTCTTGGCTGCCTCTTTTGGTGCTCCTGGGGGGCGCCGCGTGACTCTTCGGGGGCCTGGGAGCGTTGCTGGGAATCGAAAATCTGAAGACCAAGCCAGGACGAGTGTAAAGCTCGATGAGGATGAGTAGCGAGAATGTCTGAGATCCGGCGGCTCCGGGGGATGTCTCGGGCGTCGCGGCCTTCTCAGAGCTTTCCGGAACGCTCTGAGGGCGTTCTGGAACGTTCTGGAACGGATTTCTCCTCTTCCTAGCCCCGTCCGACAATTCCAACATGCCTTGAAATGGTCCCGTGGGGCCGTCCTGATGCTGATTTGGGGGCGTCTACGGCCATTTTGGAGGCCCCGTGGGGGCCGGCTGGGAGCACCGAGGGAGAAAGCGGCGCTGCGGAGGCACTCGCGCGCGCGACGGTGCGCGGGCGGCGTGCGCGCAAGCGCCCGCGCAGTCGACCGCCTGCCCCTGCGCTGGCCACCTGCGCCAGGGGGCAGACGAAGTCCGAGGATCAGCACCAGGGGCGCACGAAGAGGACGAGGGGGGAGAAGGGAGGAGGACGAGCTGGGTGCGCTCGCGTCCCATCCGACGTCCTGCCCCTGCCTCTCATCCATTGCCATGGCGTAGATCTCTCCTCTCTAGTCGCACGATCGGCTGTCGCAGCATGGCACAACATTACATGGCATAGCATGGTGTTGAAGATCAACGCGTAGCATGACATAGCATGGCGTGGCGACGCCCCAAAGTGGGGGGGGCTTCTGCGGCCCACAGAATCAGAGAATCGACAACGAATGTGGAATCACTTCCGATGGTTTCTCGGGGAGGTTTTTTTAAAGATTTTGGGGCCGATTTGGAAGGACCGAAAACCATGCCGTGGCATGGCGCTGGAAATAATGACACCAGCGCTGCACCGGTAGCACGATTCGGAACGAGCGGAAGCGTGGAAATAAGGCCAGCGCTGCAGCGGGAGCACGATTCGGAACGAGCGGTAGCCAGAAAATGAGGCCAGCGCTGCAGCGAGAGCAGCATTTTGAACAACAGCCCAAGCGCGGAAGCGCGGAAAAAGACGCGCAGCTTGACATAGCATGGCGTGGCGACGCCCCAAAGTGGAGGGGGGCCCTTGCGGCCCCAAAAATCAACGAATCGGCAACGAATGTGTGATCACTTCTGATGGCTTTTTCGGGGGGGCATGTTCGAGATTTTGGGCCGATTTGGGAGGAACCGAAAACAATGTCGTGACATGGCGCTGAAAATGATGACGCCAGCGCCACAGCGGGAACACGATTCGGAACAGGCGGAAGCGCGGAAATGAGGCCAGCGCTGCAGCGAGAGCAGAACTTTGAACAAAAACCACGCGAAAATCCATCTCCCGGGAATCCGGTGTAAACAAACAGTACGCGGAGGGGGGGGCGAACAATCCCAGGACGCCACCAGGGGAGAGAGGAGAGTAGTATTCATATTGTTTAATATTAAATTGTACAGGAGGGGGAGGGGGGAGGGGGGAGGGGGAGGACGGGGAGGAGGAGCAGGAGGAGGAGCAGGAGGAGGAGGAGGAGGAGGAGGAGGAGGAGGAGGAAGGAAGAGGAGGAGGAGTAGGAGGAGGATGAGGAGGTCGCCTAAGCCCTTCGGAGAGACTGGGAGGATGAGGAGGAGGTGGACGGGTCGCCTAGCTGAGATGCTGCAAGAGAGGGTCACGAGATGCGCCCAGGAGGCTCTTGAGCAGCTACGGGGAGGCTCTTGAGAGGCCATCTGGAGGGTCAGGCGCTGAACCCCCCCTGAGGCCCTTAATGTTTAATTGTAGAGGAGGGGGATGAGGGGGAGGAGGAGGAGGCGGCGGAGGAGGAGAAGGAGGAGGAGGAGGAGAAGGAGGATGAGGAGAAAGGAGGAGGAGGAGGAGGAGGAGGAGGAGGAGGGGGGAGGGGGCGGAGGAGGAGGAGGAAAAGCCGCCCAACCCGCTCACAGGACCCAGCCCCCGCCGCAGCTGCACGGCGGTGGGGCCTGGACGATTAGAGCTTTTTTGAGGGCCGCTCCAGCGCGTCCGCAGCGAGTCAAGGCGCCCCCCTCTGGACCGGGGCCGCCGCGGGCACCAGCGGGACGAGCGGATGGTCGACAACTGCGCCAGGCGGCACGTCGCCGATCCAGTCCTCCGCCGCTCCTCCTCCTCCTCCTCCTCCTCCTCCTCCTCTTCCTCCTCCTCCTCCTCCTCTTCGTCCTCGTCCTCCTCCTCCTCCTCCTCATCATCATCATCATCCTTCTCCATTCCTTTTCCTTATGGGCAACTCCTCCCTATCGCGCCCCGAGGCTAGTCGGAAAGGCGGGCCAGGCGTTTCGCCTGACACTTCCTTGCCATCTATGGCCCTGAAGCTGAAGAACTGGCAACAGTTTTACACATGTAGGGCGGGACACTTGCAAAACGTGGCTCTCGCCTCAGCGCCGCTCACCTGCGTTATTCACATTTGAAAGTTGTTCGCGGATTGAGGGCGGTTTGTTTTCAACATGTGGCTCTCGCTTTAGCGCCGCGCACGTTCGTTCAAAACATCTGCAAGAGCTTAACATATTGAAGGCGAGTCGTGTTCAAATTGTGGCTCTGGCCTTAGCCCCGCGCACATTCGTTTAACCAGTGGCAAGGCTTCGCGGATTGAGGGTGCTTCGTTGTTACCATGTGGCCCTCGCCATAGCTCCCCGCACATTCGTTTTAACATGTGAATGGATTTCACGGATTGAGGTTGGACCGTTGTTACAATGTGGCTCTCGCCTTAACGCCGAGCACGGTCTTTTTTTTTACACGTTTGCAAGGGTTTCGCGGGTTGAGGGCGGTGCGTTTTCAACATGTGGCTCTTGCCTTGGCGCCGCGCGCATTCGTTCTTAAACTCACAAAGAGTTGCACTGCTTCCCATGGTTACCGTAACAAGAACAATGTTTGGGAACGATGCCGGCTTGTCAGAGCTGCACTGTTTCGTTGATCCGCAGTTCTGAGATCCCAGGAATGTTGTCCTGGCGCGATTCAGGATCGTCAAGACGCAACCGTCAGGGTGACTCGTGGCGTTGAATTCCTGAGAACGGTGTTCGCGCACGCGTCAGGAGTTTCACATGGCTGTCCCCCGACGAGGCACTTCTTTCAGTGGAAATGAACCGTTGTATGGGCCTGCGAAGAGAAAGCTTGGAAGGAGCATCTATTACAACATTGTTGAGACGTCCTCCTCTTCCTCCTCCTCCTCCTCCTACTCCCCCTCCTCCTCCACCTCCTCCTCCTGCTTTCTTCGAGCGACGCCGCGGCGAGATGAGCACGGACACTGTCCGTCAGTTTGGCCACCTCTTCCTCCTCCTCCTCCTCCTCCTCCTCCTCCTCCTCGGCCCTATGAGCTCGAGGGTCCAGCCTTCTGGTGCGCTTTTGGGTCGCCCTAGGCTTTCAGAGGCTTCCAGAGACGCCCCACTGCTCCTCCTCCTCCTCCTCCTCCTCCTCCTTCTCCTTTCTCCTCCCCTCCTCCTCCTCCTCCTCCTCCTCCTCCTCACCGTTCTCGTCCTCCTCCTCAGCCTTCTGTCCAATTTCGTCATCCTCCTGCTCCTCCTCCTCCTCCTCCTTCCTTCCTTCCTTCCACTCCGCTCGGCGCCACCCCCAGGTCGGGGCGCGCGCCCGGCCGGGCCGTGCGGCGCGGGCCCTCAGAGGCCGGCGAGCTGTGCTCGCTTGCTGCCCTTCCCCGCGGCCGGGGGCTCTTCGGCTGGAGCCCGACGCCGAAGCGGGGGGCTCCTCACCTAGAGCCTCCGGGGAAGGGGTCGCCCGGTGGCCCCCCCAGGAGGCCGCTGGTGGAGCCCCACGCGGGCGCGGCCCCCGGCAGCCCCGCTTTGGGCTGGGTCGCTGCCGGTGGGTACTCGGCCCAGAGAGGAAGGGTATAGTTACGGGCCGGCGGGGACCGGGGGCCAGGGCCAGGGGGCCCAGGGGCCGGACCAGGGGCACCACGGACCGGGCCCCGGTGGGCCCTCCTCCTCCTCCTCCTCCTCCTCCTCCTCCTCCTCAAACGTCTTCCCCATCTTTTTCTTCTCCTCCTTCTCCTCCCCTTGTCCTCCTCTTGCGCAGTGAGTCCAGCAATATTCAAAGTAGTAAGGGACGGGCACAACCACTCAATGATCAGCCCCTGCTCCCATGACGCAGCCGTTGCTTGGAACCTGGCCGTCCAACATCCTCCCGCTCGACATCCTTATCCTTCTTCGCCTCCTTCCTCTCCGCTCTCTTGGCAGGGCAACTTTTCCGGTGCCAGGAGGCTCTTACAGTAGGGGCCCGACCCAGAATCCTTTCACCAGAAACCTAACCCTGAGACCCCAGGAAGTCCATCGACTTTTGGTGTGGGAGCGTCACGCTTTCCATGGCAAAACCATTGAAACCCAGGAAACCCAGGGCACGCTGGAGGCAAGCAGGGTGTTTCTTGGCATGGGTCTCCACTGTATCTCGGCATCGGAGGTCTGCTAATCAAACCCGCTGGCACCACAATGAACCAGTGAGTATGGCTCGGAACGGATCCCACATGACTCCGAGGCGCCCCCCCCCCAGCCCTTCGTCTTGATCTCTGGTTGGTCATGCGGGGCCCCTGGAACTCTCTATCCCTTCCTTTGGGACAGTGCTTGACCCACAGCTGCTTGACAGTGCGGGGGCTCGAGAACGGCCCCAAAAAGCCGAACACTTTTTTCCCGTCGGCAGCGAGGCGGGACGATCCGCTCCAGCGTGGCAGCGATGCAGGGGGCACTACAGAGCGCAATGAGACAAAACGCCGTCTTGTTTCTGCTCCAGATGCTCGGGGTCTGGGCCTCCGCGGCGGCCTCTTTGTCGGACGTGCCCGGAGCCCACGGAGCTACTCCACGGATGGCCTTCAAGGGAGCCTGACGACCCCCCCACAAAAGGGCCCAAACACGACTTGCTATACAGTTCAATGCAACCCCAAGACCGCCTCAACGCCAAGACGGCTCCAAGACAGCCCCCATTCTGCAGCTCAAAGCCGCACGACGTAACACGTCTCGTCTGCGGATGAGAATGAGGGTGCGGGCCTTGAGCGTCCCAAGTGCGGGCCCCAGGTGCGACCGCCAGGTACGGCAGCCCAATCATCCTGGTTTCCATCGCTTCTGTCGGCGGCGCGCAGGAAAAAGGTAGGGCGATGAGGGCGGCCATCTGCGAAGGACTGGCAGGAATTGGCAGCATCGAATCGGGAAGTCGGATCGGATCGGATCGGATCGTGTGTCGAATCGGACCGCATCGGCTCGAAATCGACATCGCATCGGATCGACTGCGGCAAGATTCACAACAATGCCGTGCGAGCATCGGGCCGAATCGGACAGGGCCGACCGGAATCGATATCGAATCGGACCGGTCGGATCGAGGTGGGCCCGGCGTGGGGGGCTTCTCTTGGGGGTCCCAAAACCGTGTGGTGACAGACCCGGCGGTGACCTCGAACTCCACAGAGACCTCACCGCACGGTCCGTCACCGCACGGTTTTGGGACCCCGGAGGCTCCAATCGCCCGAGACGTCCACGGAGAACGACCCAAGTCCCAAAACCGTGCGGTGACGCGGTGACCCCGAATCCCCACCGACCCACCACACGGTGTGGTCACCACCACCCCGCCCGGGGCGATCCGAGCTTGCGAAAAAGTTGCAACCTCGCGAAAAATCACGTCGAGAGCCCTAGACCCAATCGTTCTGCATCTTCTTTCGAGCCCGATCGATCTGTGATGGCACCGGGGCCCGACACCGCCCGGACCCGAAGGGAGGGCGAGCATCGACGACGCCGCCGACGCCGCCGCCACGGACGAAAGCGACGACGAACGAATACGACGACGCCGACGCAGACGACGACGTGCCTGGTGGCAGTCGTCCGGAGGGCTCCCGCGCAGGGGCCCCTCATGATGGGCAACTGTTCCACCACCACTGCCATGTGTAGGACGGGGGAGAAGGGGAGATGAGGAGGTCCTCCTAAGCCTCCTCCTCCTCCTCCGCCTCCTCCTCCTAATCCTCCTCCTCCTCCTCCGCCTCCTCCTCCTGCCTCTCCTACCTATGGTAGTGGTGGTGGAAAAAGGTCCCCCGCCTCCTCGTCCTCCTCCTCCTCCTCCTCCTCCTCCTCCTCCTCTTCCTACCTCTCCTACCTATGGTCGTGGTGGTGGGAGATGGGCCCATGACCTCAGGAATGCCGCCAGGCCCGCGCCTGGCAGGCGGTGGCGCGGATCGTCCGGCTTGGCGTGGCGTGGCGGCCAGGGAGGCGGGCAGGTGAGGAGCCCCGAGGAGGTCGCAGCGGGCAGGCGACTGCGCGCCAGGGCAGCCTGGCCTGAGATATCGGCCTTCGGAGGAGGAGGAGGAGGAGCAGGAGGAGCAGGACGAACAGGAGGAGCAGGAGGACCAGGAGGAGGGGGGGGGGAAGAAGGAGGAGGAGGTGGAGGAGGAGGAGGAGGAGGAGGAGGAGGAGGAGCAGGAAAGGAGGAGAAGGAGGAGCAGGAGGAGGAGGAGGAGGAGGTGGAGGAGGAGAAGGAGCAGAGGAGGAGGAGGAGGGAGGAGGAGGAGGAGGAGGAGGAGGAGGAGGAGGAGGAGCGAGGAGGAGGGGGAGGAGGAGGAGGGGGAGGACGAGGAGGGAGGAGGAGGAGGAGGAGGAGGAGGAGGAGGAGGAGGAGGAGGAGGATGAGGAGGAGAGAGCTTGGTGGAGCGCTTCCGGGCGGCGCCGAAAGAGAGGGGGTGGAGGGGGGGGCAGGAGGAGCCAGAGTGGAGGAGGGACGGTGCTGAGCGGGGTGGGGGAGCGGAGCGGGGGCTCGGGAGAGGGCACGGGGCCAGGACCTGGGCCGGCGTCGTGGGGGACGACGCGGGAGGGAGCCTCGTCCCCATCCCTTCCCCCCGCCCGTGCCGCCCTCCCCCCCCGCCCGCCCGGTCCTCGAACGAGACCGCGTCCTCCATCAGCTCCAGCTTGGCGTCCTGGCGGAATCGGCTCTTCACGCGTGCAGGCCTCCAGGGGGACACCCAATGTATGGTCGGCGGAGTCTTCATATGTAAACGTACGTGCGCGGAGGACGGGTATCCAACATACGCTTAGAGCGCGCACTCTTGCCACGTGCCTTCAGAATTTCGGCGGTTTCTTCGCACGAGAAAATGCGGGCGCAGAGGGGGTATCCAAAATGCGGCAGCAACCCGCGCGTTTGGCAAGTGTTTTCACGTGCCCAGGTCCCCGAGGAGGTATCCAACATGTGGTCGGCGGAAACTTCGCACGTGAAAGCACGTGCGCGGGGGGGAGTATCGAACCTGCGTCTGGCGCATGTACATTGGGGGCGCGTGTTCACTCGTGTAGGTGCCAAAAGGGGTGTCCAACATGTGGCCGGCGGAACAACACATTTATACATACGTGCGCGGATGAAGAGATCCAACATGCGTCTGGCGTGTGTGCGCGCGCATCCAGAAAGTGTTGTCACGTGTGTAGGCGACACCGCGTGAATCCACCATGTGATTGGCGAACCCTTCGCATGTAAAATCACGTGCTGAGGAGGCTCTCCAACATGCGTTTGGCGCGTGCGAATGTGGGACGTGCTTTAACATCTTGTGGAGCCAAGGAGGGTCTCCAACATGTGGCCAGCGGAGGGACGTGTAATGTTTGATTTCCTGGTTGTCACGGCTTACTTCGGGAGGCCCTGGGATACCCCACAGCAGTGGCAATGACGACGGCGGGCCTCGTGACGCAGTCTCGTGTCTGTCGGGGGCCATGTTGGCAATGAGTGGGCGATTGGGGATCCATGCCTTCTGCCCTGAGCCTGTACCCCCCGCTCACGCTGCCCCTGACCTGAGGTCGGGCATGTCCTCCTACAGGCGGGTTTGGAAAATTAAATTAATCCAGCAATGCTGAAAAACAATCGCCCACATACTTGTTTGACTTTTCTTGAATACTCCTCATGTAGGGGGAGATGCCCGACTTAACACTGACCCCGTCCCCCGCTTCGCCTCCCCTTGCCGCCAGGCGGGAGCTGACCCACGCCCACGGGCGTGGCATTGCCTTGCTGCCCAAGAAGGCCCACCCGGACCCGGTGGGGCCCGATCTGCTACAGCCCTACCCAGGCCCCAACGGCTGGGAGTTACCAGATCTCTCCGACATGAGCGGGACGACTGACGTGAGACTGAACGGTGCCTCAGCAGGAGAAGGAGGAGGAGGAGGAGCAGGAGGAGGAGAAAGAGGAGGATAAATTATGTAGGTAGGAAGGAGGGAAGGACGGAAGGAGGAGGAGGTGGAGGAGGAGTAGGAGGAGCAGGAGGAAGGAATAGGAAGACGAGGGGGAGGAGGAGGAGGAAGACCTAGGAAGAGGAAGGGGAAGAGGAGGAGGTGGAGGATGAGGAGCAGGAGGAGGGGGAGGAGGAGGAGGAGGAGGAGGAGGAGGAGGAGGAGGAGGAGGAGGAGGAGGAGGAGGAGAATGGGGAGGAATCTCCCCACCACAGCGGCGACGACGACGAAGTTCGAGGATGGAGCTTTTTAGACGCCTGTGACCCCTCCTTCGGCGGCCTCGGCCGGCTTCTGGGGGGGGGCCCACATGGGGCCTCTGGAGACCTCTGGGACCTCCAGAAACCTCTGGTCAACCACTCGCCTGAGGAAACTCTCCTGTGGATCTCCTGACTGCGGTCAGCCATCGTCAACCAACTTGTGGTGGACGAGAATTCCTTTTCGTCTCCATCTGCTGCCCATCCTGCTCATCCTCCTCTTCGGCTCCTCGTCGTACTCGGCGTGCGGTGCTCTCCTCCAGACTGCAAATCCACATCCAGGGTGCTCGACATCTTCACGTGGCTACAAAGCATGTGATGCTTGCAAAAAGACTGACAAAGAAATGGCCGGGTCCTCCCGCAAGCCGAGAAGGCGCGTATCATCTGCGATGTAACTGAGAGCCCAAGCCAGTCTCGGGCCTGAACTAAAATGACCGGGGATGATGGACACAGCAAGGCGAGAGAAGAATGGAAGGACACATACACACATGCACACACCAAGCGGGACACGCGCACTCTTGGACATCCATCAAGCAACGTCGTAAAATGCACGGTCTTCGGCCCTTGGGGTCTCTTGGAGGCATCTTGGAGGCATCCTGCGCTGTCTGGAGGCTTTCGTGGGCGTCTTGGGCTGCTCTGTTGGTGAGCGGGGGCGGCGCTGGGCGCCTCTGGGACGGCTCCCAGAGGCCCTTGGCGCCCGGTGGCGACGCGATGCACCTGGCCGGGGACCCCTCCGGGACAGTTCCCAGAGGCCTGGGTCACCCGTGGCGAGGCGAGGCACCAAGCAGGACCCCCCTGCCCGCGTGCGCATATATATGTATATATATATATATAGATAGATAGATCGATCTATATATATATATATAGAGATATACACATGCATCCATCCATACATCCATCCATCCACCCATCCATCCACACATACATACACACATACATACGTACATGCAAACATACATACGTACATACACACACACGCAAACATACACGCACACATACATGCATACATACACACATACATACATACATACATACATGAATCCATACATGAATACATGAATACATGAATACATGAATACATGAACACATACATACATACATACATACATACATACATACATGCATGCATGCATACATACATACATACACATTTACAGACAGACAGACAGACAGACAGACAGACAGACAGACAGACAGACAGACAGACAGACAGACAGACAGACAGACACACAGACAGACATACACACATGCATCCATACATACATCCATACAAACGTAACACAAATAAAGATCTACAATTTTGGGGGAAGACAGGGAGGGAGATAAACATAAATAAAGAAATATAAGGATAGAGAGAGAGACACAGAGATATATATAGAGAGAGAGAGAGAGAAAAAACGAGGTCTCTCTCCCTCTACACTTTCATCTATGTGCTCACTAGAGTCACGCGCGCGCTTCGCGCGCGCTTAGGTTCTCGAGTGGTCCGACCCAGCCTCGCATCATCGGACAGGTGCGCACACAACGCCACACCTGATACGATCAGGGTGTGCATGCACACCCCGATGGTCGATTCCGGTGGCTTTTGAATCTATCTGGCGCGGGCGCGGGGGCTGCGCGGCGCGAAACCGTCGCGGGCGTCCCGCTCGCCCGAGCTTCGACACCAGGAACTCTTCGACGCCCTCGGTCTCTGAAGCCGCCCTCGGGCCTTGAGACCGTCGCCGAGCGAGGCGGCCATTTCTGTTGGTTCAGAGTCCCCTCCGGAGGCGATTATCCGAGTCTCCGTTGATGAACCCAAGAACATCCAAAACTCTGTGGGAGGGGACCTAAATCAGGAGGGCCAGAACCATTAGCGGTACAAGTGTTGCCGGCAGATGCATCGAACCAAACCGCCCAGAAGTATTGTCTCTAATGCAACGACGGGGACCTCAGTGAGGCCACGTCTTCACTGTGTTGTTATTATGATAATGCCCTCGTCCCCCGGCAAATCTCAGGTTCGCGATGCGAGCCAGGAAAGGAGCGCGGGCGCGCGGCAGCGCAGACCCTCCATCGGGCAGGCGACGCGCTGTAGCTTCGGAGCTTCACTTGAGTCTCAACTGGGCGCGTGTCCATCGGGCACGTCTCCTAAGGCATACGTGTTTTCGGAGGCGCCCCTGCACGCATAGGTTCGGAGGCGCCCTCGCAAGCTACTCACACGCCACCCCTGGCGTATCCAGCATCTCCACTGTTTGACTACGTCTCGAGCGAGAGCTTCAAGATGAAACGTTGGTACGTAAGCTTCCTGTGGCAACTCAAATGTGGGCGCCTTTGCTGCCATGCTGTGGTGTAGCCGCTGGTAGCGGTTGAAATGTGGATATGCTTTCTGCGGCCTGTCTGCCCTCCTCCTCCTTCTCGTTCCCATTCTCCCTCGCCTCCTCCTCCTCCGCCGCCTCCTCCTCCTCTTCCTCTTTCTCCCGCTCAGAGGTATCCTCTCCTCCTTCCCTCCTCCCCATCATCGTCGTCCACCTCCTGCTGTCCTCCTCCTCGTCCTCCTCCTCCTCCTGTGCCCATCTTCCCCCTCCTCTGGGCACGAGCCCGAGGGCACCAATCGCCAACGACGGCCAAAAAGCACAGGACACGGCAAGCCGGACCCAACCAGAAGAGCCGCGGCAGGCGGATGCAGTACGGGCGTGGGCACTGCAAGCACAGCGCAGGAGAATGGGTTCGTTGCTTCGCGACGCACAATATATATACACACATAGACATACACATAGACATACATATGTTTATGTTATATACATATACATAGAGTATGCGTGTATATGCAGATATGAAGAGAAGGCCGCACCGTGCGCAGCACTTGGCTGCATCGGGCCCGTCGCCAGGCCAACTGCCTGCCTGTCCACGGCCTTCGGCCCGTACCGCCATCGTGCATCGACTGTGGCTCAGAGGCGTCTTGGATACCTGTTGGAGTCTATGGGCATGCTGCCCGGGCGCCTCTTGGAGCCTGTCTTGAAGCCTCATCGGGCATCTCGGGGGCCTGCCGGAAGCCTCTTCGGGGTTCTTTCAGGTCCCTTGGGGGGCCTCGGGGGGGGCCTGCTGGTGGTCTCGGGGGTCCATTGGAGGGCCCGAAATTGCAGTTGAGGTTCACCAAGTTTGTATCCTTCCAAGGAGGAACACGTACGCGAAAGAAAAGCATGACGACTCTTCGGGCGCGGACTCGCGTGCGCATCGGCGGCGGTCCTGGCGCGCGATTTTCGCGCGGGGGGCAGCGCACGCAGGGAACGACTCGCGCGTAGCATCGGCGAAAACCTTGAAACGTAAATTCTCGCGCTGTGGTCAGCGCGCAGCGCCAGGCAGACTCGTCGCGCGACAGAGCAGCGCTCGAGCGCGCAGGGGGAGGGCTTGCGCGCGAAAATGATGGCGCCTCGCTGCGCGACTGCGCACGCACTCGTGCGCGCGGATGCCTCTGAGGATGCACCGCAAACGCGCCGCGTATGCGGGCGCATCGCTGTGCGACCACCGCGCGGGGGGGTCTGCAAGAACAGAAATTGAACTGCCCTCTCGGGGTCGGTCGAGCCGCGTCGACTGGGGTTTCCTGTGAGCTTCCTGTGGCTTTCTGGGGCTCCCCCCGTAGCTCCCCTGCAGTTTTCTGAATGGCCCCCTGGGGCCCCCCTGAAACCATCCTGCAGCTTCCCGGGGCTTCCCTGGGGCTTCCTGGGGCTTCCTAGGAAGGCACCAACTATACACCAACACCGATCCTGGCCAGGATCGGTGTTGGTGTATAGTTGGTGCCCTCCCACTTCCTGGAGCGCCAGGGGCGCCTGCGGAGCGGCCGCGGCCCCCTCGGGGGCGCTTGGGCCTCCCAGGCGCGCCTGGGAGCGCCTGGGAGCGCCTGGAAGCGCCTGGGAGCACCCCCGGAGTGTCTGGGAGCGCCTCGGGGCGCCCACCTCCTCCTCTTCCTCCTCCTCCTCCCATTCCTCCCATTCCTCCCATTCCTCCTCCTCCTCCTCCTCCTCCTCCTCCTCCTCCTCCTCCTCCTCCTCCTCCGCCTTCGCCTCCGCCTCCGCCTCCGCCTCCGCGAGCGTGTGGAAGCGCCAGGGGGCGTTTGGGAGCGCTTGGGGCTGCCCGAAAGGGCACCTGGGGCTGCCTGGGAGCAGTCGTGGGGCGCTCCTGGCGCGCCTGGGAACAGCGGGGAGCGCCTGGGAGTCAGGGGGCTCCTGCTTGAGCCTGCGCGCGAGTCGAGGAGCGCCTGGGGCCGCCGAGGAGCGCTTGGGCGCTCCTGCGGACTCCTGCGGCGTCCGGAAAGGCCTCGGAACGTCTCAAGCGTCCGGGGGCGTGGAATCGCCTGGGGCTGCCTGCGGAGCTGCCTGCGGAGCTGCCTGCGGAGCGCCTGAGAGCGTGTGGGCGGAGGAGGAGGAGGAGGAGGAGGAGGAGGAGGAGGAGGAGGAGGAGGAGGAGGAGGAGGAGGAGGAGGAGGAGGAGGAGGAGGAGGAGGAGGAGGGGGGAGGGGCAGCGTTCGGGAACGCCTGGGGGCGCCTAGAAACACGTGGGAGCGCTTGGGGCCGCCTGCGGAGCGCCTGGGGCCGCTAGGGAACGTTTTGGCGCTCCTGGAGCGTCTGGGAGCGCCTGAGGCGTCGGGGGCGTGGGGCCCCAGCTTTTACGAGGGATCGCGGCCTCCAGAACGCCGACCGTATGTATGTATGTATGTCTGTCTGTCTGTCTGTCTGTCTGTCTGTCTGTCTGTCTGTCTGTCTGTCTGTCTGTCTGTCTGTATGTATGTATGTATGTATGTATGTATGTCTGTATGTCTGTATGTCTGTATGTCTGTATGTCCGTCTGTCTGTCTGTCTGTCTGTCTGTCTGTCTGTCTGTCTGTCTGTCTGTCTGTCTGTCCGTCCGTCTGTCTGTCTGTCTGTCTGTCTGTCTGGAGGTGAAGCAGGCGAAGGCACAGATCGTGGCTGCAGTTGGGGCCAGATCAAGTGGCCATCGGCGTCCCGGACGGCTGCACGCGCATCTTCTGCGCCGCCTCAGCCCAGCTGCGGCTGGATCCGAGCCGCGTGCTCCTTGCCGAAGATTGCTCGAGCGCGCACCAGAGCCTCTGTCGGAAGTACGCGCTCGACCAGTACAGCACCCACGCACCCATGCTCTGCCAGCCTTTCGCAGCGTGGTACGGACGGCCGACGACGTGTACATGGTACTTGCACGGTGGCCTCCGCGAAGAGATCACGAGTGAGCGTGGCTTCTGGCAGGGCGACCCCCTGGCAAACGCTGGGCTCGCGGTGGCCATTGTCGAGCCGACCCGTGCCCTCAAGGCCGAAGCGGGGGGCGTGGACCCGAAACTCAGTGTCTACCAAGATGCTGACGACCTCTAGCTGGTCACCTCCCGCGCCGCGCTCGGGGCGATCTCGCCTACGTTGCGGCGGCTGTGGGCGCCCAGCGGCCTCTCATTCAATGACGCAAAGCAGCAGACCTTCAGCCCTGACCCAGCCCCATTGCCAGGTCCCTTCCAGCAATGCCGGGTGGCTTACTTGCGCTGCCTTGGACCCGGCCTCTCGACAGACGACCCGACCACACCCGCCGCGGCCACCATTGGCGACCTCCCCTCCCAGTACAAGGACCTCGAGTCGGCCAAGCAGAACGTGGCCCATGTGCACGGCCGCCTGCAGACGCTGCGTGAGCACGGTCTCCCACTCCAGACCGGCCAGAGCCTCTTTCGCACGATGGTCTGTTCGCAGACACAACACATCATAAGTGCGAGGTTTGTGCCTCCAGCCGTGACGAGCCTGTGGGACGATGCCCTTCGGGATCTGTGGGACAGCCTCATCGGCGTGACGCACGCCGAGCAGGCCTGGCGGCAGGGAGCTTTCCTCCAGCGGGATGGCGACACCAGCGTCGGGATGATTGGCAAAGTGGCGGCTCCGACGATTCTTGCCGCCCAAAGCTGGGTCCATCCTTTCGTGGTCCGGCATTGCGGCCTCGATGGGGTCGACCAGTTACTAGCTGTCGACGGCACCTTCGCGCAGGATATTGCCAGCGCGGTGCAATGCGTGCGGGACTTGGCGGGGCCAACGGCCTCCATCCCTTGGGCTCATGGCGTTCCTCCGGCAGTTCTTTTCCGCCAGAAGCGCCTCACGCAGTTTATGCAGTACGAGTCTGTCAAGCGCTTCAAGGCCTCGCTCTCCCCTCCGGCGGCCGCTGCCTTCTTGTCGGCCAGCGGACCGGGCGCGGGAGGTTTCCTCTGGCCGCCCAGCAACCCCGACATCGCCATGGACGATGTCTCGTTCCGCATCGCCTACTGCCGCCGACTCGGCGGGGGCCTCCGGCCTCGCCAGGCAGACCAACAGTGCTGCCATGTGGGCCAGGCGGGGCAGTGCACGCACCAGATTGACGTCGCGGGGCATCACGCCAGGGTCTGCCCAGTGGGTGGCTTCGTCATTAAGCGCCACGACCGGGTGCTGCGCTGGCTGGCCGCCTGGCTAAACCAGGGACGGACCCAGAGCACGGCACTCTGTGAGCAAATGTCCCGACGAGACGGGCCGGCTCGACATCCTTTTCCACCACTATGCCAAGCTGTGGTGGGTTGATGTCGAAGTGACGTCGGCCGTCAGCACCGTCGAGCGCGTCAACTGCATCCGAGCCCGGCAGGCCGGCGTCGCAGCGCGGGAAGGGGAGCATATGAAGCGGGTCCGCTACAACAACAGGGCCATTCCTTTCGTGCTGGAGGCGAACGGGCGGCCAGGTCAGAGCGGTCAGGCCTTCATCGGCCGCTTCGCGGTGGACGCCGCCTCGGGGTTCAGCAGGTCCGCCGCGGCCGCGTGGCGCCACTTGTCTTCCGTCCTTCAGGCTGGCAATGCGCAGCTGGAGCTGTCGGCGTATAGGGCGGCCGCGCTGGAGCAGCAACTCTGCGAACTGTTCATGCCGTGAGCTCCCCTCCCACCCTCCCCTCCCACCGTGAGCGACCCCCGTCCGACCAAAGCTTTTTTCCGGCCGTAAGACTTCTTTCGGCCGGAAAAACCCTAGAAAGATGCGTCTCACTCCGAGCCCGTTTTCGAGGAGGCGGAGGAGGATCCGTGGGCGGCCGAGTCGAGTTTCATCCCGGCCCTTACGGTCCCTCCCCTCACGAATGTCGGCTCCCATGCCCGTGGTAGGCAGCTCGGCCAGAGATTTTGTCGAGGCGCTCAGCGCCCTGTTTTAAATAGTAAAGAAAAGGGTGCGGGCGCGAGTGCGCGCTCTCGCTTCGGTGCCGTGGCATTTTGTCGCTATGAGAGTCGTCGCGTCGTGTTTTTGCACACGCAGGGCGCATCGGCCATAAATGCCGCTTCATCCAAGAGGTGGCATTTTTCAATATTGCTTTCTGGGCACGCTCCGGCGGCCGATTTTTCGGGGTCGCCGCCGTCTTCTTCTTCCTCTTCTTCCTCTCCCCCTCGTCCTCTCCGTCCCCTCCTTCTCCCCCTCCCTCCCCTTACGTGCCAGGCGCGTGCAAACCTGCATGGCCGACACGCGCAGTTTCTTGAAGTCCCCGCGATCGCACCGGTGCAATCCGGCCCCGGCCCCAGGTACAGCTGGGCCGTTTCATTGCTTGCGCTGGCTTGGACTCTGCGTGTCTGTCTGTCTGTCTGTCTGTCTGTCTGTCTGTCTGTCTGTCTGTCTGTATGTATGTATGTATGCATGTATGTGTATATGTGTAGATGTGTGTATGTATGTATGTATGTCTGTCTGTCTGTCTGTCTGTCTGTCTGTCTGTCTGTCTGTCTGTCTGTCTGTCTGTATGTATGTATGTATGTATGTATGTATGTATGTTTGTACGTCTGTCTGTCTGTCTGTCTGTCTGTCTGTCTGTCTGTATGTATGCATGCATGTATGTATGTATGTATGTATGTATGTACGTACGTACGTACGTACGTACGTACGTACGTACGTACGTACGTACGTACGTACGTATGTATGTATGTATGTATGTATGTATGTATGTATGTATGTATGTATGTATGTATGTATGTATGAGCGTGTGTATGTATGAGCGTATGTATGCATGTGTATGCATACATACATGCATGCATGTATGGCTATATGTTTGTTTGTATGTGTGTATGTAGGTATGTGTGTAGGTATGCGTGCATGAATGTACGCATGCATGTATGTATGCAAGCATGCGTGCATGCTGCTCCACGGCAAGAAGGCAGAGGAGAAGGAGAAATCCGCTGCCCCTCAAGAGGGTTATACCAATGCGCACCCCGATTGAAACCGAATGCAAGAGCCAACTCCGCACAAACGGAACCAACACAGCGTGGGAACATCTGTCCGGCGAACGTGGCCGAAACTCTGGCCACCGATTCGGAGGAAAGGGGGGGAAGAGGAGGCGGAAGAAGTAGAGACAGAGCGTGTGTCACGAAATCCGGCCCCTGAAAGCAAACACCCGCTGTCCTGGCCGCGTGGCCGATCGAGGACCGCTGGCACAAGCGGGGGCACCGAGGAATCGGGGCACTGGCAAAATGCATAGTTAAAAAACTATATGGGCACAAGCTCCGTGAAAGACCACGTCAACTTAAACCCCCACCAGGCAAGATCCGAAATGCCCCTGAAACGTATCAGTTCAAGGCTGGCTGGCCTGAGGCCCGAAAACGCGACCAGCGGCGGTGCGCAGAAACTAAAGCTAAATGGTATCACCGAGGAGCTGACCAGGCCCACGAGTACCACGACCACGGAAGCCGCATGCGGAAGGAGAAGGGAAGGGAGGAGGAGGGCGGAGGAATTGCCGAGCACGCAATCAATCGGCCACGCGGCCGGGACAGAGCCGACTGCCCCTCCGAACATCGCATTTCCGGACGCGAGGAGCCACAAACCCAAGAAGGCAGGGGACCGCCCCCCGACGACGACGACGACGACGACGACGACGACGACGACGACGACGACGACGACGACGACGACGACGACGACGACGACGACGACGACGACGGCGGCGGCGACGACGACGACGACGGCGGCGGCGGCGGCGGCGACGACGACGACGACGACGAGAGAGAAGCGGCCCCCTCCCCCCCAAGGCGTGGGGCCCCTGGGGGAGGCGGTGGGCGGACAAACCGTGCCCCGCCGTGAATGCAGACTTCAAGAAAGGCTATGTGTGGCAATCTATCTAAACGGTCGCCAGCCGCGGCGGCTGACCGACCGGAGAGGAAGGAGGGGGACAAGAGAAGAGAGGAAGAACGCTAGGAGCCCATGCGGGGCCTTTTGAATACAGAACGGAGCAAACTTTGATACGGGGGGTGTCCCAGGACGGCCCCGCGGACAAAACCGCGGAAGGTTTCAGGACCATCGCCCCAGGGGAGGCCATGACGACTGCCATTCTGCAATTTATACAACGCGTAAGCGCCAAGGGCCCGGAGGGCTGCCGCCGACGCAACGGCACCGCCCGTCTGTAGGTGGGGTGGAAGGGAGGAGGGGTAGGGGGGGGGACGCCTCCGGCGGGGGGCGGGAGAGGCCCAGATGCTTCTTGCACAAATTGTGAAAGCACTCGCAGAAAGCATAATGTTCAATGCTGTCCTCGCCTCTGGTGCAGCCTACAATCCACCTCGCGGAACCTTGAAATCGCCAGGCCGTGCACCAGCCGTTCCAGGCCGTGCGCAGCTGGCACGCCTGGACACGAGGAGGGAGGAGAGGGGCAGACAGAGAGAGGGAGTGGACCCAGGCCCGCGGACGGTGACCTGGGAGCGTGGGCGAACGCCACCGATCTAGCTTTGTGCGTACGTGCACCGCCGCGGAGTTGCGCGCAGCGGCCTTAAAAACCTGCGTCGCGCGAGCCTGCCAGCCCTTCTTTTCCTGTGCATCGGGGCACGCTGGGTCGAGGAGGGAGGGGGAGGCACGCTGCGTGGCCTCAGCCCGCGACAAAGCCTCAGTGGCGGCCTCCAGGTGGAAGATGACGCAATCCTAGTCCTGGATGAGCGCCCCGCGCTCCGCCGCGCGGGCGCGGTTGCCGGGCAGCAGCGAGATTCTTCGAAGGGTCCTCGCACGTTGGCGGATTTTCAACCCGCCGTGGGCCGAGTTCTCGAAGCGCGCCACGGGCGCCCGAGCCGCCGCCGCAGCGCTCGGCTGGTCAGGGAAATCCCTCGGGAAGCGCAGCGAAGTCAAATCCTTCAAGGCCTCCACTGTGACCCAGTTCGCCGGGCCGCGGAAAAGTGTGGCGCAAGCCCGCTCTCTTTCTGCAGCAAAGGACGGCGGCAGCGGCAGGAGCTGCGCCACGAAGAGCAGCACGGAGGCAACGTAGACCTGGTACGCCATCATCGTCTGGAACATGCCGGCGCCCACGCCACCCCAGTAACGCGCTCGAGCCTGGTACTTCCGGAAAGGAGACGTCCAGGAATGGGCGGCCCTCCCTGGGCCCAGCCACATCCCGAAGTATTTGGCCTTGTCGTCGATAGGGATGGCGCCCCAGAGCGGGGCTGCCCCCGTCACCGGCGCTCGAAGCTCGTCGCGGTCGAACCGGAAGAGCGGTACGAAGACTGTCTTGTGGATGTTCAGCTTGAGCCCAGAGGGCCTCCCATACTCCTCGATGACGTCCTGGTAAGTCGCGATGTGCTGCATCATCTGGGGATCCACCAAAGCATGCATGCATGTATGTATGTGCGTGTTGGTATGTGTGTGTTTATGTCTGCAAACATGTTTGTACGGGTGTTCGCGTGTATATATATACATATATATATATATATATATATATATATACACGGGTGTTCGTGTGTATATATATATATATATATATATATATATATACATATGTGTGCGTCTTCATACAGAATCGTTAGTCTGGGCGAATGCTTGGCATGGCGCATCTCGCCCGATGGAGCCTCTAAAGATTGATGTTGAGTTGGCAGGGCCCCGCAGCACTTTCAGTAAGACCCGCGCGAGCCCGATTTGCGATTTGCTCCCGAGAGGGAGTGCATAAAACTGTGCTAATTGCGCTCTGTTCGCTGCCTGGCGATTGTCAGGGTCCGCGCTCGCCCTGGTGAGCGAAGGGGGAAACACAGCAATGCCATGCGTTGGGGTGGGAACAAGCGGCGACTTTGAAGGTGCCAGGGAAACGTACTAGCCGAGGACACCACAAAGACGAGACGAGACTCCCCTGTTATCAAATCCCGTGTCGCTCGCTACCTGGCAGAATCTCGGCGGGGTTGGGTGTATTGATCTTCCACCGGGTCTGGAGGCACAGCCCGAGACAAGGGTTGGCAATAGCACGACGAGAGACAATACTCTCGAGCGAAGGTGATGGGCTTGTTCCCCACATGTTTCGTGGGGTTCTGGTTTTCTTCCCTGCCGCGCCACACCCGCGTTTCCTCACACCTCCCCTCCTCTCTGTTTCTTCCTCCCCTCACTCACACACACACGCACACTTCACTCTTCCCCCCCTCGTCACAGCACTGCTCAGCTCAGCTCAACTCACCTCAGCACAGCACGGCACAGCTCAGCTCAGCACAGCTCGGCTCAGCTCAGCACGGCTCAGCACAGCCCAGCACGGCTCAGCTCAGCACAGCACGGCTCGTGGCATTTTCTCGACACCACAGGGGGTGCGCAGGGGTTGGTCTCTCAGCTCGGCCGCTATCCACGACACTGGCGCAAAGCCTAGCAGGCGTGGCACTCTCTCGACACCAAAGGGGCTGCGCAGGGGGTGGTCTCTCAGCTCGGCCGCTATCCACGACACTGGCGCAAAGCCTAGCAGGCGTGGCACTTTCTCGACACCACAGGGGCTGCGCAGGGGGTGGTCTCCCACCGCGGTCCCTATCCACGACACTGGCGCAAAGCCTAGCAGGCGTGGCACTCTCTCGACACCAAAGGGGGTGCACACGGGGTGGTCTCTCAGCTCGGCCGCTATCCACGACACGGGCGCAAAAGGCTAGCAGGCGTGGAACTTTCTCGGCACCACAGGGGGTGCGCAGGGGGTGGTCTCTCACCACGGTCCCTATCCACGACACTGGCGCAAAACCTAACAGGCGTGCCACTTTCTCGACACCACAGAGGGTGCGCAGGGGGTGGTCTCTCAGCTCGGCCGCTATCCACGACACTGGCGCAAAGCCTAGCAGGCGTGGCACTTTCTCGACACCACAGGGGGTGGGCAGGGGGTGGTCTCTCAGCTCGGCCGCTATCCACGACACTGGCGCAAAGCCTAGCAGACGTGGCACTTTCTCGACACCACAGGGGGTGCGCAGGGGGTGGTCTCTCAGCTCGGCCGCTATCCACGACACTGGCGCAAAGCCTAGCAGGCGTGGCACTTTCTCGACACCACAGGGGGTGCGCAGGGGGTGGTCTCTCAGCTCGGCCGCTATCCACGACACTGGCGCAAAGCCTAGCAGGCGTGGCACTTTCTCGACACCACAGGGGGTGCGCAGGGGGTGGTCTCTCAGCTCGGTCGCTATCTACGAGACTGTCGCAAAGCCTAGTAGGCGTGCCACTTTCTCGACACCACAGGGGTGCGCAGGGGGTGGTCTCTCAGTTCGGCCGCTATCCACGACACTGCCGCAAAGCCTAGCAGGCGTGGCACTTTCTGAACACCAAAGGGGGTGGGCAGGGGGTGGTCTCTCAGCTCGGCCGTTATCCACGACACTGGCGCAAAAAAAGGCTAGCAGGCGTGGCACTTTCTCGACACCACAGGGGGTGCGCAGGGGTGGTCTCTCAGCTCGGCCGCTATCCACGACACTGGCGCAAAGGCTAGCAGGCGTGGCACTTTCTCGACACCACAGGGGGTGCGCAGGGGGTGGTCTCTCAGCTCGGCCGCTATCCACGACACTGGCGCGCTAGCAGGCGTGGTCGACAGGCACCAGACACGACAGGCGACACCACAGCTCGTCTCTCAACTCGGCCGCTATCCACGACACTGGCGCAAAAGGCTAGCAGGCGTGGCACTTTCTCGACACCACAGGGGGTGCGGAGGGGTGGTCTCTCAGCTCGGCCGCTATCCACGACACTGGCGCAAAACCTAGCAGGCGTGGCACTTTCTCGACACCACAGGGGGTGCGCAGGGGGTGGTCTCTCAGCTCGGTCGCTATCCACGACACTGGCGCAAAGCCTAGCAGGCGTGGCACTTTCTCGACACCACAGGGGGTGCGCAGGGGGTGGTCTCTCAGTTCGGCCGCTATCCACGACACTGGCGCAAAGCCTAGCAGGCGTGGCACTTTCTCGACACCAAAGGGGGTGGGCAGGGGGTGGTCTCTCAGCTCGGCCGCTATCCACGACACTGGCGCAAAGCCTAGCAGGCGTGGCACTTTCTCGACACCACAGGGGGTGCGCAGGGGGTGGTCTCTCAGCTCGGCCGCTATCCACGACACTGGCGCAAAGGCTAGCAGGCGTGGCACGTTGTCGACACCACAGGGGGTGCGCACGGGGTGGTCTCTCAGATCGGCCGTTATCCACGACACTGGCGCAAAACCTAGCAGGCGTGGCACTTTCTCGACACCACACGGGGTGCGCAGGGGGTGGTCTCTCAGCTCGGCCGCTATCTATGACACTGGCGCAAACCTAGCAAGCGTGGCACTTTCTCGACACCGCAGAGGGTGCGCAGGGGGTGGTCTCTCAGCTCGGTCGCTATCCACGACACTGCCGCAAAGCCTAGCAGGCGTGGCACTTTCTCGACACCACAGGGGGTGCGCAGGGGGTGGTCTCTCAGCTCGGCCGCTATCCACGACACTGTCGCAAAACCTAGCAGGCGTGGCACTTTCGCGACACCACAGGGGGTGCGCAGGGGGTGGTCTCTCAGCTCGGCCGCCATCCACGACACTGGCGCAAAGCCTGGCAGGCGTGGCACTTTCTCGACACCAAAGGTGGTGGGCAGGGGGTGGTCTCTCAGCTCGGCCGCTATCCACGACACTGGCGCAAAGCCTAGCAGGCGTGGCACTTTCTCGACACCACAGGGGGTCTCTGAGCGCGGCCGCCACACGTCGCAAAGCTTAGCAGACGTGGCACTCTCCCGGGACTATAGGGCCAGCGGAGAGGGTGATCTCTTGGTGCAGTGATTATCCACCGCGTTGCGCGTGAGAGCTTGCGTCTTACCCTGATCCGTAGACATCGCGGCTCAAGCCGGCGCGGCACGACTGCGCATTTACGCAAGTTGTCTGTGCTCCAACTTGCGGGCAACAACCGCCCGGCCTACGCGCGGCAGCAATGCCGCCCAAAATTTGGCGTTGGATGACCCATAGGGAACATTCGCGACGAGGGCTCAGAACGCAGGATTGTGCATATATATATATATATATATATATATATATATATATATATATTTATCAGCAAACACATAATATTGAAATTAAGTATGTGGGGTTCCTCGGTAGCGTAATTTTCCACCATCACCACCATAAGTTGGAGAGGGAAGGAGGTGGAGGATGAGGAGGGGGAGATGGAGGAGGAGGAGGAGGAGGAGGAGGAGGAGGAGGAGGAGGAGGAGGAGGAGGAGGAGGACCCCCTCCCCCTCCTACTTATGGTGGAGGTGTTGGAAAAAAAGCCCACCAGAAGGGTTACCTGAGCCTAGCCTTCCCGGGGTTCCACCTGGGACACCTCCCCGCTGATTGGGGACGCGAACGGCCTTGGCCTAGGTGGCGACATCCGAATCTTACCGTCAGGTCGGGCATGTCCTCCACAGACTGATTTTGGACAAAGAAAAATGATAGTCAAAAATCGCCCCAAATAGTCAGAAATTGTCAAAGAATCGTCCCCAGACTATTGTTTTCCTATTTGGGAATATCCCTCCTGCAGAAGGACAGGCCCGACTTAACCCTACCCCCCAAGAGCCATCGATTCTCCTGAATCGATGGGAGGGGCGGGTAGGGCTCGCATGTCGCCACGTGTTCGACAAATTTTCGAACTCTACCGCCGGCGCCCATCGAGCTGCCTGAATCATTGATCGGCGAGGGCAGGTCGGGGGGCGCGCAAACAAGGATTAGCGATCCATGGATTTGGCGCGCGGTCGCCAAATCCACGATCGGGGCAGGCGACCTCCCCAAAATGCGGCCGGTGCCGCCTCCTTCGGCGGGGGAAATCCGCGATTTCCCATGGAAACGGGAGCCGTCGCTAATCCACGCCCCCTTGATCCATGTCTGCGATCGCCTGAGAAGGGTTCGGCGTTCGCCGCCGACTGCCGCCACTCCCCCTCGAAGCACTTGCCACTGCTAGCCCCCAAACCACCGAGCAGAACCGTGAGCACCGGGCGGGCCCTGCCAGACGCCGGCGCTCCATCGCCAGTTGCTCCAAACACCCCAGCGCGGGGGGCAGATCTGTTCGTTGTTTGCGGCCTGTGGGGGCCCTTGCTGGGTCCCGGGACCGTCCAAGAACGACTCAGTCCCTGGAGCTGATCGAGATCTCTGGGGAGCTGCGCATTGCAAACATCAATGACTCGGATCTCTGGGAAGCTTGCTGCACGACCTGGGATTAGCGACGCTGCCACACCGTCGCCCTTGCGCAGCTTCGCATCATGCGGCACGCATGACACGTTTTGATTTTTGTTCCTAACCCTCCGGCGGTTGGGTTCTCGTTTTGACTAGAACATTGCGGTCTCCACTCCCGCCTCCCGCTGCCTTCCACCCCCCTTCCTCCCTCCAGCCTCCTCTTCGTTCTCCCCCGCCCCCTCCTCATCACTCCTGCCTCCTATCTCCTGTTGTTACTTCCCTTCGCTGTGGGCGCTGGCAGGTCCAGCGGAGTGGTGCTGATCTGCAAGACTATCACCTCTTTCGTGGGCTCCTGGGAGGTCCAGCGCAGAGGTGCTCTACGTAGAACCAGTCTCGACCTCGCGGCTCGTGGGAGGATTGCCGCCACTTTCGTGGGCTCCTGGGAGGTGCAGCGTAGTGGTGTCTGACACGGATCAACATGAAACATCTCCGTCCTTATGAGTTGCGAAGAGCGCAGCTGTCGCCACTGTCGTGGGCACTTGGGAGGTCCAGCGGAATGGAATTGTGCGCAGATCCAACCGAGACCTCGTGGCTCCCAGGTGGGCTGCGAAGTGCGCAACTGTCGCCACTGTCGTGGGCTCCTGGGATGTCAAGCGAAGTGTAGTTGTACGCAGGTCCAGCCGAGACCTCGCGGCTCCCTGGTGGGCTGCGAACTGCGCAGCTGCCGCAACCTGCGCGCGCTCCTGGGAGATTCGGCGGAGTGGAGCTGTAAACAAAATCCAGCCGAGACCTCGCGGTGCCCTGGTGGACTGCCAAGTGCGCCATTGCCGCCACTTTCGTGGGCAGCTGGGAAGTTGCGCGGGGTGGAATTGCAACCATATCCAACCCTGGCTCCCCATTGACTTGCGAAGTGCGGGATTGTCGACACTTTCGTGGGCTCTGAGAAGTCCCGCGTTGTGGAGATGTAAACAGATCCAGCCGAGACCTCGCGGCTCCCTGGCGGGGCTGCGACGTGAACAAAGGCTGCCACTTTCGCGGGCTCCTGGGATGTCCAGCTCTTGGGATGCCCAACGGAATGGAGGTGTAGACAGATCCAGCTGGCAACCGAGACTTCGCGGCTCCTGGGAGGTCCAGCGGAGTGGCATTCTACGCAGATCCAGCCGAAACCTGGCGGCTCCCAGGTGGGCTGCGAAGTGCGCAACTGTCGCCACTTTTGTGGGCCCTTGGGATATCCAGCGGGGCGGAATTGTACGCAGATCCAGCCGAGACCTCGCGGCTCCCTGGCGGGCTGCGAAAAGATTCCAAGTGTCGCCAATTTCGTGGGCTCCCGGGAGGTCGAGCGGAGTGGGATGGTACGCAGATCCAGCAGAGAGTGGGCACGTGCTCGCGCGGTACTGTGACAGGGTGGCTCGCTGGATGACGATGCGAGCGAAGCAAGACGCCCGGAGTCTGAGCCATGTCCTGCTCCTCGTGCAAGCCGCCGGCCCGTCCTCGCCACAGGGGCTGGTGGACCTGGCCGTGAAGCTGTTGACTCAGGTCAACCCGGGCATGGCCAACGGTATGCACGGAATGTTGCCGTGGCGTTTGGGCATGCGAATTCGTCTGCTGGGGCACCCCTGGACTTACTTCGAGCGGCAACTGATCAAGCACGTCGAGGGCGAGGTCATGCACGAGGCCATCAACCGTAACAACGAGGACGAAGAGGAACGCGCGAGGACCGAGAACCGCTTCGCCGCTTACCCGCGCCACTTGCCCCTCGGCTTACGGGCCCGCCTGGACAAGTACAGGGCAGCGCGACCGGCTGGCGGAGCACGCAGGCGGGGTCGACGACTCGGACGCGGAGCGGCTGGTCTTCATCGAGCCGCAGACGTCAAGCCCCTTTGACTTCCGAAGGCGCAGGGTGACGCGCACGGGTCTGCAGATCTCCCACGCCAAGGTACTCACGTCGACGGCCTGCCAGGGCCGGACCATGCACGAAGGCGTCATCGTCGTTGCCGGGAAAAAGGATGCGGACGATATGGACGGGCTCTGGTTTCACTTGTACGTCCTGCTTTCCAAGGCGGGAGCATCGGGCAACCTGCTCATGTTCCAGGATCCAGGCCTCGCCTTTTTGTCCCGAGGGCCGCCAGCAAACCTGGCCGCGCGCCCCCAGACTTTCGGCACTCGCACGGAGCGCTGCAGAAAAGGCGCCGCCAAGTTGGCGCACGAGCTCGGCCTCGCTACGTTCCTGCGTGAGTGAAGACGGCGCCTGCCAGCGCTTGCAGGCGCGTTCGCGTTATACTTGCCACTGCAGTGGAAAAGCCTTGCGTTCGCGTCCACAATTTGGCGCCGCTGCGATCTACCGATGCATCGTTTTTTTCCTGACGTTCTGCACTGAATCTAGCAGCCATCGACAAACAGTTAGTTACTGACAAATGGCAAGCACTCACGTAGTGCACGGCGATGTCAAGTCATGTAGCGTACGTCGCTGTTAGGTCTCAGAGCGCAGAGCTCTACGGCATCAAGCGCGCGGCGCTGTCCCACGCCAGTGTATCATCCCCTCCTCAACAGCCCCGAGCGCACCGCGCTGTTTGTCCTCTTCTTCATGACGGCTCTGCCGCGCACGTTTGCTTCCACTGCGGATCCTTCAATGTGTACGTTTTGTAATGAGTGATCCTGGGTATCGCCGCCACACGTGTACAATGGGTTGGGTACGTCCCCGGGTCATTGCAGTACGTGTTCCTTGAAGTCCTGAACCTCTTCCCAGGGCCAGTTTTGCACATTGAGTTGCTTTTGACATTCCCAAGGCTTGGTGAAGGCCCCCAAAGGCCGAAAACGGCGAGAATACTCAATTATGTTTGCAACAGTGCGTCATGCCCCCCTCCTGCCCGCCGGCCAGAATCAGGAAGAGCGGCGGGCAAACATAGAGTAACGAACAACGTCATAAACATACTTTCTCGGAGGTCTGCGCGACCTCCGAGAAGTAATGCTCATGTTTATGCGTTGTGTTGCTTTCGACAAAATGTCTTAAAAGCGGCCAGGTCATCAAGGTTAGGTCAGATATCGCACACCTTCGCATCCGCTTATAGCTTCCCTATCCCCTTAACGCCCCCGCTGTGATCCGAGCGCACGACTGCAATACGCAAAACGTGCAGTTGAGTCGGGCATGCCTCTACAGGAAGAATCTTCAAACAGCGTCAAACAAAGGGCCTGGGGACCATGTTGCGACTATTTTTGGCTGTCTATTTTCGAACATGTTCTGACTGCCCATGGAGACGGGGATACCGAGAGAGCTTTGTCTGTCGCATTGTTTCACTGCGTTCGGCGGCGGTCATGCCGGCGCCACTGTTCCTGCCCATGCACCTCTGACGTGCACGGCGTCTTCTTCTTCTGACCATCTTGACTTTATCCTCCGAGATCCGCCCGCAGGAGGGCATGCCCTACCCGAGCCCAGCGGCGGGCGTCGGCCTGGGGCGCCCGGCGGCACCCCGTCCGCAAAGTGCAGCGTCCAGCCGTGGTGCGCGGTGGCGTCCCCGGGCGCCAGGGGGGCGGCGCGGCTCACGGGGTAGCGCCCCTCCAGGTCCTCCTGGGCCCGGCGCGGCCGCGGAGGCCAGAGCGGGAGGGAAAGGTGATGGGGGCCCAGGGACACACATTTTTTGGGGGGGGGGGTCTGCGGGTCGGGAGCGGGCCCCTTCCGGTCAAGAGCTAAACGGGACGCGGGTAGCCCGAATGGGGGAGACAGGGCGCGGGCGGGCGGGGCCTCGGGCGGCCGGAGGGCTCAGAAAACAGGCGGTGCCGAAGATCCTGCACAGGACAAGGTGCGCCATGGAGCCCAGGGACATACACCAAGAGAAGTGGGCCCAAATCCCAGGACACCCCCATGTTGTCACGGACTGTCTGGAATGATGTGTCCTGCGTTGTCTGGGTCTTCGTCTCTCCCCCCTTCCTTCCCCTATGTTCCTATCTGTCCTGGGGAACTGACGACGAATTGCGTCTACGTGTATTTCTCTCTTTCCTGAAGACAGAGAGAGAAAGAGAGAAAACAAAACAAAACAAACAACAATCAACAAAGAGAAACAAAAAAAAACGCGGTAATCCAGGGGAAGGGGGATCGACCAGACTGGAGGACAAGTCATCGATATACCGCTGCCCACGCCTCGTCGCCACGGCTGGACATTCGCGTCGAATTTCTTGTCAGAGCGCACCCCTTTATTGCCCGATGCCCGAGAGTCCTCCAAGAGGGCCCCAAGATGGCCTCGCGAGGAAACCAACGGCTCCCCAAATGGCCCCAACAGAGCTCCAAGATGGCTCGAAGAGGCTCCAAGCGATCTCTAGACTCTCTTCTGCCGGCTTCGTTGCTTCATCATATCCAAGCTCCCTTCTGCCGACAGATGGCCCGGGCATCGCGTCTAGATGGGCTGGTGTGGGGATGCGCGAAGCGTCAATCCCCGAAACTGCCTTCACAGGCCCCCGCGGCTAAGCCAGCAATCGATGCATCTATGCTTGCCCTCGGGTTTCGTTAATGGCATGGTTCTGACTTTCATTGGTAGACTCTACGCCGACCCCAGCACAGTGGGCCAAGATCGAGACGACGTGCCCTTTTGAATCGCATCCAGCCGTTGTAGCCGAGGACAAACAGACAGACCGTGAAGCATTATGCGGGCCAGGAGGGAGGAGAAGGAGGAGGAGGAGGAGGAGAAGGAGGAAAGGGGAGGCGAAGGAGGAGGAGGAGGAGGAGGAGGAGGAGGAGGAGGTGGAGGAGAGCACGCATCCAAGGTGCGCGCAACAATGGATGCCTCCCCAAGGGGGGTCTGAGTAGCTGGGGTCGGAGGGTCGCGCGCGCATCGCCAGCGCATCGGCGGCGTCAGCCATGCATCGGCGCTGTCGACGTGGCGAAATTCGGGCTCCACATCGAGCCGCACCGTCGATGCGTCGGCTTGGGTATCGCCTGATGGGGGGGGGGGGGGGGGCGACACATATCCGCTCGGAGAGCCGGGCCTCACGTCTACAGACACGGCCCGCGCCTTCTGAGCAGCAGGGCTGCTTCTAAGAAGCCGTCCCCCTACTCACCACTGCGCGTGGCCGAGAGCGGGCGTCGGATGAGGAACGACACCGCGACGGGGTTGAGCGCGAGCGCCCCCTCCCCAAAGCAGCGGCAAGGCTAGGAGAAAGCTGCTGGGAGGTCTTCGCGGGAACGACTAAGGACCAATCTTGTCGACTAAGGGGCCACTGAGCCTGATTAACCACCAGCCCAGCTGAAGCCTATAATTAAGCCCGATCTGGCCGGATTAAGCGGGACAGAGCGGAATTAACTGGGAGTGTGCTGGATTAGGGAGGATTTCGACTACAGATCTATCAACGCCGATGCTGATGTAACCTCCAGGAATGCATCCCCAACACCGCGCCATCAGAATCGCTCCCTGTGCAAGACCGCCACGTCGACGAGGTCTCGGCATCACCGCTGCCTCGCCTGCTCGAACCCCTCTCTCAGCCAGCCCGCGATCTCCGCGTCCGGGTGCGAGTCGTAGGCGGGGATGTATCGGCGGCTCGAAAGGGAGGGGGCCCTGAAGGATAGGGCCCTAAGACTGGAAAGTGGATCCTGTGTGGAACCTTCACTGTTTGAGGCTATCGTCCTCAGACGCGGTCCCATCTTTGAACCGCCAAGCCTGGACCCCCGACGTCCTGGTTTTTGTCGCAGCGTCGACCCCCATTGGTCTGGACCCTTCCCCCAGGACTCGTTTGTCATCTCGAATCGTTCTTTGGCGGCCCCTGGGCTTGGCAAAGGCCCCCAGAGGCCGAAAATAGCGAAAAGCCTCTCGTCGCGTTTGTTGTTCACAGCGCGAGGGGGTCCGTGCCAGGGCTCCCACCTTTGAAGCGCCGGATGTAGGGCTTGACGTCCAGGACGGGCGTACACACCGGGAGGCGGAGAGCATACCAGGGGCATGAGCAGCGGACGTCAGCGGGCGTGAGCTCCCGTCTCCGCACTTTGAGACGGAGACAGGACGAGGATGCATTCGGGTGGGGGTAGATCTCGCTGGCGAGCGAGGGGAGGAAACGAGAAGGAACTCAGAGGGCGGCGGGATTTCTTAGAAGGCCTCGCGCCTTCTGAAGAGTCGTCCGTGTCTTCGGGGACAGCTCAGGAAACTCCTGGGAAGGCCGGGGGACTTCCGAGCCTTCTGAGAAGGCCCGCCCCTCCTTACTTCCCCCCCTGGGCTCGCCGCCGAACATCGAGAATCTCTGAGTGCTGGCTCTGGAGGAGGTCTCGGACGCCGCTGCCTCCCCAGAGCGCCCTGGAACGCCCCGAGAGCGCTGCGGAACGCTCTGGAACGGATTAATCCTCGTCCTAGTCCCGTCTGACACGCTCCTCCTCGCGGCGCCCGAGGCGCGCCTGGGGGGCGGCTCCCGAGTCGGAGCAATGCGGGTTGAGTAGACGGCAGAACATCCACCCCGATAGTATCGACTACACGCAATAGTGACCCTAGGTAAGAGTGACCTTTGGTGCGCGGCTTTGGGGGGACCGCGGGGGGGACAAACCCAAGCGCGCAAGACGCTACTATCGCATCGCATTCGGCGATCGGAGGACCCCACTGGGCCCGCACCAAAGGCCACTCCGGCGAAGGGTCACTCTTACGTGTAGTCGATAGTAACCACCCCGACACCCGAATCCGTTCAGTAAACGCACCCAGAAAAAGAATCAAGCAACGCAAGCTGTTTAGGAAACGCCTGGGGCCGGTCCGGGTGGTTTTTTCCTCATTTGATTGAGACAGCGGCGGCTCACAAGCAGTCCTCCGACCCCACCTGGCGCGCCAGCGCTCCAGCTTTCCGCGCAGCGTGCAGCCGTAGTGACGAGGGCCCCCCCCCCCGTCAAAAAAAAAAGCGCCCCAGGGGTCCGTTCCCGTTCCCGTTCCCGCTCCCTTTCCCGTTCTCTCATCCTCTCTCTCTCTCGTCCTCTCTCTCTCGTCCTCTCGCTCTCTCGTCCTCTCTCTCTCCATCGTCCTCTTTCTCTCTCTCGTCCTCTCTCTCTCTCTCTCGTCATCTCTCTGTCTTTCACCGTCCACCCTAAAGGGGGTCAAGAGGGAGGCTCCAGAAAGGCCGCGGACGCTTGGAGGCTTGTTGGGCTCTCCTGAAAGGCCTTTCGGGGGCCTTTTGGAAGCATGTTTCAGGTCTCTTGGGGCCCGTGGGGGTCTTCTTGGGGACGTCGGGGGGGGACTTGGGGGTCTCCTGGGACTCTGAAGGTCTCTGTCAGACGCCTACGGCGAATCATCGCCGCCCCTTGCCTTTTGGAAACGCCGATGCGGCCAAGCGTTACGGCGAAGTGAGGCCCAGGTGTTGGACCAGGTGTTCCCCCAGCCGTTGCTGAAACTCTTGGGGAAAACACTCGGGGGAGGAATATGGGGGAGGAGCAATATAGAGGGGGACGATGGTGATGATAACGGAGAGGCAGATGAGATGATGAGGAGGAGGGGGAGGAGGCCTCTTGGAGGCCTTTTTGGGGTTCCTGCGGGTTTTTGGAGGCCCCTTGGGGCCATCTGGAGTCCTTTTCGGGCAATCTTGGCCGTCCTGGAAGGCATCTTCGGTCGCCTCGGGGGCCATGCAGGGCCGTCCTGGCAGTCTTCGACGGCATGTTGGCCGTCCTGGAGGCCACACTGGACCATCTTAGCACGCTTGCGTGCCATCTCTTACGTGTCGTCGGCCATCTTGAAGGCAATCTTATCCGTCCAGGAGGCCATATTGGCCGTCGTGGAGGCCATCCCGAGCCCAGCCCAGCTCACCCAGACAGAATTTTGCCCACCCAGCCATGGTTCTGTTAATGCACTCGTGCGTAGCCAGCTGCCTGCGGCAATTCCCGCCACCGTGATGATGATGAATATGCTGATAATGATGATGATGATGATGATGATGATGATGATGATGATGATGATGATGGTGATGATGACGACGACGACGGTGATGACGATGACGCTGACGATGACGATGGTGATGATGCTGATGATGATGACGACGATGGTGATGATGCTGCTGATGATGATGCTGATGATGATGCTGCTGATGATGATCGTCGGGACGTCGTGGGAGGCCTTTCGGGGTCCTGTTGGCAACACTTTTGAAGCCTCCTGCCTGCCGTCTGGGGGCCTCTTGGGAGCCGCTTGGGGCTTCGGGGGGCTTCTTGGGGGCCCCTAGGGACCACTTGGGAGCCTCATGGGGCTTCTTGGAGGCGGAGGCTTCTTGGGGCCTCCGGGAGAAACCCAGCCAGACAGCACTTGGCACTCTAGTACGCCTCAACTTGCCAGGCGGCAAGGTGGCGGATACAGCCCAGGGGCACCAGACCATTCCGTAGCCATTGTGGCTCAGGCTTTGACGGTGCAGTCCTGTCATTTGAGATGATACTTGCAAAGGGTAACTTGTGCGGACATTGTGCTGGGCTTTTTGATGGCAGTCGTTGACGCAAACGCAGGTGATGGGCAGTCTCTAGGGCGTATGGAGTCCGAGAGCGCAAATACTATGAACATCAAGATTTTCGGTTTTGAGCAGAATACTGTGGATCCAGCTGTTTCGCCAAAATGCACGACTTCTTGTTGCGCTCTGTTTATTGCAGGAGCTCAATGGGTGCCGGAACTTGTTCGGACGAGCGAGCGACCTCTGGAGGGATGGCCTTTTGGCTTGCAGGAGGACTTGGGCTGGAATTGGCGACGGTCATGGCGCTCTTCCACAATAGCTCTTGGGGGAGAAACGCTTGTCGGCAGACCTGGCAGAGTGTTGCGTGCACGGCGCCAAAGATGGACAAGCCGAAGCAGACGACTAAAGCTGTGGGTAACACATTCGGAAATTCTGTCGGACGCCAGAGTGTTTGTGTTGAACTATCACAAACATTCGTGCGGTCAAGAGGGCATGTGCGTGGCAATGGCTGAAGAGGTAGAATTCGCTGCTTTGTCTCACTGGGAATTCAATGTGCTCTTGCCTCTTTCGTGGTGCGCAGTAGACCACCTCGACCTGTGTTATCATGAAGTGGAAGCGCACGCCAATAACGCCGACAGCACCCCAAACCAAGACGCGTCAGGCTCGGCAGCCATTGGTGGCGCAGTGCCGAGCGCTAGCCAGGATGTCCACTGAAACCATCTATACACCACCACCGTGCCTGGCCAGGGCCATCCTGGACCCTGGCATGGTGCATGCGCCCTCCTGGCGAGGCCAGTGGGGTCTATACGGTAATACGCTATTCTGGGGCCTAAGATGGCCCTGGCCAGGCGCGGTGGTGGTGGTGTATCGATTGCTTCCGCGCAAAGATGATGTCGCTACCACTGATGCGGCTGCCAATGTCTTCAAGATGCGCCGTATACGTGCCAAATCGGGAGGCCATTTGTTTCCAGTGACGCATTCCGCATCACTGACGAGGCCACGGCCGCATCACTGGGCGCATCACTGACGAGGCCACGGCCGGGGAGATCTTCACCGAGCGCGCGTGTTCCGAGGTGCAGGAGCATCTCTCGCAGGTGCGCGAGGCCACGGTTCGGAGGGCGTGTGCCGCAGCGAGATGGGAGTGTATGTTATGCCCTTGCAAGTCGCTCACGAAGTTGAAGCACCTGAGAGCCCATGGGACAAAGCAGCACGAGGGCGGCATGAAGCACCCGGTCCGTAACTTCGCCAACTTTTCTCGGAATCTGTTCGGCTCTTGCGCATCCAAGCCAGCGCCATGGGATCTTCAGAAGCCAGGAGGAGCCAGTGGAGTTTGTCTACGCGCGCACAACGGTTGGAGGGCTTTGGTGTGGAAGCGCCCCGTGGCCGACACCGCGCGCATGGTGCGAGCCTGGAACACAGGCGTCAATCGTCCTGAAGCATTGGATGGTACGGTGAACATTTTTGATCCTTGATCACCGAAAAGGGTGGGCGACTGCTGCTTCGGAATCATCCCGAGCATGTGTGCGCTGTGCGCATCACTTGAAGTGCTGCTGTCTCTCAGGGGTATATCCGTGCTAACCAGCTGCCTGCGGCAAGTCCCGCCGCCGTGCCAGCCGAGCCGCTTGGGTGGCGGCTCTTCGAATGGCAGTGGTGATGATGATGTTAATGACAACGTTGCTGTTGATAAAAGCGACGATAACGATGACGACGACGACGGCCACGACGACGACGACGACCATGACGACGACGACGACCCCTGCCGGACAGTACTTGGCATTCTTCCACGCCTCAACGTGCAAAGGGGCACGGTGGCGGATTGCATCTGCCGCGCTGCTGGGCGAGGGGAAACCGAAGCTCATTCGTGAGAAAATGGTTTGGACAGCATCGCAGAGGTCTCTGGCCGATGGCCTCGCGGAAGCCCTCCCAGGTCCAGTGTTCATCGGTGATATGCTTCATCGCATTTCCATGGGGAGACCATCACTATGATGCTTCAGGGCATGCGCGGGACTGTGGGCCAATTATTCGACGAGTTCACCGACTCGAGCGTTGACGCCACGGTCAACATTATGCAATCCATCAGCGGGAACGTTCCCGAAGGCAAGCACAGCCTCGCTTGGCTGACCAGAGTTGCTACTGACTGACTACGAAAAGGCGCACGGGGTCCGTTCTTGCCATCGAACCCATTCGTGCGGAAGATTTCGCCGAGCTGCTGCGAGGGATGGAAGTCGCCGTGCCGCTCAATTTTCGTGGAAGGGGTCGTCTGGGAGGTCGTGGGAGGTTGCCGTTCCCGTTGTCGTGCCCGCTTCTTGGGTCGTCTAGAAAGCTTAGGGGAGGGTAGACGGGAACGCGACCGGGAACGCGAACGGGAACGGGAACGGACCTATGGGGCGTTCGCGCGCTTTTACGCCCCCCCCCACCCGAAGGCCAGCTGAGCGACAAGCAGAAACGAGCCCCACGCGAGATGACACAGCGACCTTGCGCCGCAGCCCGCGCGGGCCGACAGCGCGGCACGCCAAACTAGAAGCGAGTGCGCTTATGCGCGACCTTGCGCGGGAAGCTCACGCGCCAATGTCGGTGAAGACGACCCCGTCTCCTTTCGCCTCTGCCGTTGTCTCACCTCGCCCTCTGACGGAGGGCGCCGCCCCAGGATCGAGCAGGGCGTCGACTACATACTTCATTTGCCCAAAACTGGATTCTTCTCCGGCCGAATCCACGAAGACTGTGAAGATGGTTCCGTTGACCTAGCAACATGCTAGGTCTCTTTTCGTAGATTCGACGAACATTTCAAGTTTGGGGTACATCGTTTCTGTAATTGATCCCCTGTTGGACAGGAGTGCGACGAGAGCGGGGTGGCCTGGCGTCTCGGCGGAGGCCCGCGGTGCCCTCGCGGGCGCACGGAGGACTCTCATGCCCCCGTGCGTCGCCCCGGCCTCCCAGCATTGTCAAGGATGTCCAGGTTGGAGACCTCGCGGGTGCGTGGCAACGGGGCGTGACCTCCACGGGGGGTGAGGAACAGGATCCCAGACGAGGCCCTGTGGGGCCCCATCCGGGGCCCGGTGTGGAAACCTCGCGGGTGGCAACGGAGCGTGGCCTCAGTGGAGGGGTGGAGAACATAGGGGCCTCCTGGATGGGGTCGGAGTAGATGGGGTCGGAGGATCGCGCCGCATCGCCGATGCATCGGCGATACGTCGGCGATGCATCGGCGATGCACCAGCGATGCAACGTCGATGTCGGCGATGCCTCGGCGACGTCGACCTGAAGCACATCGGACTCAACATCGAGCCGCATCGGCGATGCATCGGCGATGCGGCGCGATCCTCCGACCCTATCTACTCCGACCCCATCTAGGAAGCGACAAGACAAAGGCCCTGCAGGGACCAGGTTCAGTGCCCCGTTGTCCTCATCCCCCATCACATCGGGGCGCGGGGGGGGTCAAAGCGCCTCTTTGGTGCGACTTGTGCCCCCCCCCCGGGTGAGGCGCCCCCTCAGGCCCGACGCTGCGAGAGACCTGCAGCAGCGCGGAGCCCTGGGCCCCCTCTTTCTGCGCCATGTCTTTCACCAGAGGAGAAGGTACCCGTATACCGCTCCCCTCGCCCTCTTTCCCCGTGTTTTCGGCCTCCTCGGAGGCCGTCGTCGCCACCGCTATAGATTCGCCTCGACATCCTGGTCAGAACGCACTCCGGGAGAGGTCCCTGGAGCAGCGGCATCCGTACCTTCTCTGTTTCCCCGCGGCTTGAGCCGGATCGATGTGTGATGGTCCCAGGGCCCGAGAGCGTGCGCAGAGGCCTGGTGTGAACACGTTTTGGGTGACCCAAAAGGGGGTCCAGCTGACAGGGTGGTGCAATCGTAACGTCCGTCCAAGGGATTCTAGAGAGGATATCTATTTTCGGGAGCAAAGGGGCCACTGACTTCCCCAACCTTGTTGCGTTGGTATGTCACAGTTCCGCTCCAGCTGTAAAGCTGACGTTTATAGTACCACTCCAAGCATAGGAACACAATAGTCCAGGGAAAGCATTGAGGTTCATACATGCGGTCAACGTATGAAACCGAAGTTCATAAGCACCAATCCAGGTATGGAACGCGACGGTCCAGGTCTACCAATTTCGGAGATTGCGGCAACTGTATTGCAAATGTACTGCGGCGGAGAATTGTTTTGTTTTGAATTGCAGCTAGTGTAATGCACGCGAAAGTACAGCAATACATGTGCGCCCCGGAAGTATTGCACGCCCCAGAGGTATTGCACCCCCGCCGCAAATCTATTACACAAATCTATTGCACCACCCCCTTGTCGCTGGACCCCCTCTTGGAGTCAACCCGAGAAATTCTTACAGCGCCCAGATCTGAGGGCCTGCAGGGGCCCGTGGCTCTGGCCACAGAATATTTGGGGCACCGTGGGGTCTGCCAAGAGGATCTGATGGGCCCATTTTTCACCACCATCATATTTGCGCGTGGTGCCAACGTCAAGCATTGGCTCCGAAGAACGGCGACGCCGGCCGAAAAGGCCCGCGAAGGGACCGAAAGGGAAGCCGAGTGACAGGACCCAGGGCCCAAGAGCGGCCGAGCGAAAAGGGGACCGACCGAAGAAAGAGGACGGAACCACGAGGCTGCAAGATCCGGCGCCCTGGCTGACCCCCGTTGGCATCGACCCCCGTCTCGAGGCCCCCGACCTCTATCCTCACGGAGTAGTTCTCCTCGATCCCGGCGACGGCGGACGGGTCGCCGTCGGGGTCCCCACCGGCGCGGCGCTCGGCGGCGGCGGCGGCCGCCGCAGCGTCGAGGCCGCCAGGGCCGCCGGCTGCCAGCACACACTTGTTCCTGCGGCTGCCAGTGGTGTTGGGCGCGGCCACGCGGATGTCCTCTATCCTTCGAGTGGGGGCCCGACTACAGAAATGATTTACCCCGAACTTGTTTTTCCGTCAATCTACGAACAGTCTACGTGTTTTGTCGTAGATTCGACGAGGATATCAGGTCTTGGGTATTTCAATTATGTAGTCGATCCCCTGCTCAAAACCTCGGCGGGAAGCCAGCCCAGACATGCTCGCGTCTTGGGGCCATCACGCTGGGAAACTCTCGATCCTCTCGGCCCCAGGGGGCCCTCGCCGGGCCCTGGGACTCGGCAGAACTGGCTCGAGGTGCCAAGCTGGCCCTGGGGCCAGGGTCGGGACCTGAGTGGGCCCCGGACACGGCAAGGCCGTTTTTTCACCGTTTCCGAAAAAGTGTCCCTTGAAAATGGAAACGGCAAATAATGGCGACCGGAAACGGCAACAAAAACGGCTCCAGGGTTGGAACCGGAGCGGGAACCGGTAAAAGAACGGCGACGGAACCGGTAACAAAAACGGCGTCGGAACCTACAAAAAAACGGTAAAACGGAGCCGGTAACAAAATCTCCTGCAAAATCAGGGGACACCCTCCTGCAAAATCAGGATCAGCAGCTGGTGGTGGTGGTCGCTGCCCGAGGGAGACAAATCCCGCGCAGAGGCACGCGCACCACGAGCGGGCATGACGCCGACGACGATCGGCGCGGGGTGCGGTGCACGGCACAGCGCTGCGCGGGGAGGCCGCAGCAAAGCGGATCGAGGGAACAAGAGGATCGATGTGATTCGAGGTGCTCGCGGCCCGCTGAGGGCATCCACAGAACGACAAGCCTGCTCGCGACACCGCACTGTGGACAAAAACGCCCTGGGACGCCACCGACCCGGGCGGACAGTCGAAAGGACCTTCGAGGTGCCAGCGAATAGCGGAATTTGACTGGACCTGAACATGGTCAACTATCACGGTGGCGATCAAACTTCTTGAAGTGGGGACTTCGCATACGAAAGTGTCTGGCCAACAAAAATGAAAACGTTTTGCTCAACTCCCGATTCGTTCCCCGCAAGCCACTAAAGAGTATGATACAGGAGAGAGAACCCAACCAGATTTTTGGTTGGGGCTATAGGACTATGGGGCTATAGGGCTTCAAGGCTATAGGGCTATAGGGCTATGGGGCTATAAGGCTACAGGACTATGAGCTATAGGACTATGAAACTATAGGGCTATAAGACTATAGGGCTAGACGGCTATAGGGCTGTAGGGCTATAGGACTATAGGGCTACATGGTTATAGAGCTATATGGCTACAAGGCTAAATGGCTATAGGGCTGTTCGGGCTGTTCGGGCTATTGGGCTATACGGCTATCAGGGCTATAGAGCTATAAGCTATAAGGCTACAAGGCTCTAAGGCTCTAGGGCTATACGGCTATAGTGCTATACGGCTATAAGGCTATAGGTCTATAAAGCTACCGGGCACCCCCGGGCCCCCGGGCCCCCGGGCACCCCTGGGCACCCGGGCACTCGGGCCCGGCGACCGAAATCGGCGACATAGGTCACCTACTCTTTTGAATTCGCTAGGACCCTTACAGAGGCAAACTCTAATTGGGTAAGTGGCACCTGCATACCACGCTGGCGTTTATCGCATCCGCCACATCCGGCTTCGCAGCTGAATATTGTTGCCTTGCCAATACAAGACGAAGAGACCAAACACCATTGTAAGTATAATTATTCCGGTGTGTGTGTGTGTGTGCTGCCTAGTGTCGTCTTGTGGCTGTCTTGGGGCTGGGAGGACGATGTGACCAACTCTTGGCTCTTCTGGGCCGTCGTGGCGGCACCCTGGGGCCCTCCAGGTACGTCGTGGAACGCCTCCGACGCCGCCCCTCCTTCAGCACGTGTCGGCTGCACGCAAGAGTAACCCTGGATAAGAATGACCTTTTGGTGCGCGGCTTTCTAGGGGCCGCGGGGGGACCGAACACAAGCGCGCAAGACGCAACTGTCGCATCGCACTCGGCGATCGGGGGACCTCAGTGGGCCCGCACCGAAGGTCACTCCACTCCGGAGAAAGGCCACTCTGGCGTGAAGTCGAACGTGGCCATCCCAGGGCCGCCCTCGCCCTCTCCCCGAGGGGAACTGGCCTCCTTTGACCCGCATCCACCGCGCCCAGATGGCCTCCAAGTACGGGAAAATGGGCAGCAACAAATGTTGTCCCAAACCAACAGCGGCCGCTGTTGGGCAGGCGGCCTTCTGTCTCGAATGGACACAGGCCGCGGCGGCGCGGACAGCGAGTCCTGTTCAAAATGAACAGGACTTGCTGTTAGGCATTGTACCCATTCTTTCCGTACCCATTTCGGGCGTCCAAAACCACGGGTCGTCGGAGGCTGGGGCCTTCGGACGCCTCGACCGAACAAGCCGGCCGGCCCAGCGCGCAGTCCCGGCCGTCCTGAGGCAGCTCAGGCCGAGGGGGCCGCAGGGCCGGTGCGGCGCCCGCGTGGCCAGCAGCCCCTGCTTCTGGCCCCCGCTCGGGGGGCGGATCCTGGCGGGCAGCGATGATGATGATGATGATGATGATGATGATGATGATGATGATGATGATGATGATGATGATAATGATGATGATGATGATGATGATGATGATGATGATGATGATGACGATGACGATGACGATAATGATGCTGATGCTGATGACGATGACGATGATGAAGATGATGTTGATGATGATAATGATGATGAGGATGATGATGATATTGATGGTGATGACGATGACGATGACGATGATGATGACGATGATGATGAGGATGAGGATGGTGATGATGCTGATGGTGATGGTGATGATTATGATGCGGATGATGAGGATGATGATGATGCAGATAATGCAGATGGTAAGGATGATGGTGATGATGATGATGATGATGATGATGATGATGATGATGATGCAGATGATGCAGATGGTGACGATGCTGGTGCTGAAATACCGTTCCACGTGTTGTTGTTTTTGATGATGCTGCTGACCATGATGCCGATTGCGATGCTGATGCTGGTGGTGCTGATGCTGATTGCTGATTGCTGATTGCTGTTGTGATGGAGCTGCTGGCTGCTCCTGCTGCTGATCATGTTGTTGCTGACGATTGTGACGCGGATGGCAATGCTGATTACGCAGATTTCGCTGATACTGATGATGCTGATGATGTTGGTGATGCTGCTGCTGATGCTGAGGTTGATGATGCTGGTGAGGCTGAAGATGATGATGATGATGATGATGCTGACGCTGCCACTAATTATTGTGATGATGGTGGTTATGATGATGTTGCAGCTGGTAAGGATCTTGCTGATGATGTTGAATATGGTGATATTGTTGATGGTGTTGGTAATGGTGATTGTAAGGGTGGCGGTGGTGGTAATAGTTTCGTTTCGTTTTGTTTCGTAGCCGTCATGCTGCAGGTGCCACCAGGGCCCGACGGCGCAGAGATCACTCAAAACACTGTGAAGACAAACGAAATATCAGAGTGTGCGGCGCGATCCCTCCAATGAAGCTGTCGGCAACGTTGGGCGAACCAGCCTTGGCGGTAGAAATTTCAATAGTCGCGTTCCCAGCTCCGGATCCCGACCGCTCCATAATGCAATTGGGAGTCCTGCCACCCTTCCATGGTAGTTATCCAGGCACGGTCGCAATAACGTAACACACGACACTCAGTTCTGTCCATGGAGGCCGTGCAGAGATGTCAGAGGTAACCAGCCCAATCGCGGGACAGACGGCAGCAAGATTGGATCCACGCATCGATGTCACGCCTGGTGCGTTTATGGGATACAAGAGACATGGCCGATCTAATGCATACGCACACATGAGTGTATATATATGTTTATATCCATCTACGTATATGACATATACGCACATGTTGGGTACATACACGAAGGCCGTGCCCACCTCTGGGTGGCATTTTTTTTTCGCACGGGTGCGATGACACTTGGAAACTCGCTTCGCTTCAAAACTGCGACGTGCCAAATACTTGTGTAGTATGTGAGGACTGGGCGATCGCAGCGGCCTAAGGCTCGTAAGAATCGACGAATGCAGATGTTATTGTTGGCCGGTGTGTTCCAATGCGCGGCCCACGCTCGCCAAGCCCTCCGAATGCGATTGCGCACTTCGCCCGTGTAGCTGCGATCAAAAGAAGCATAAGTGTCGAGTGTTTCAAATCCTGCGCTCGGTCTCTACGCGGCAGGACGGTGCCTTTCACGCGAAGCGAGCCGACATGTGCAGGTTAAGTGTGGTGCCACCCCATCCCGCCAGCAGGAACCTCGAATCTGCCTTGGCTTAATACCATGAGCGATGCCTCGGTCATGGCTTGTGTCATGGATACTGATCGAACGGAGACCCAGGAATTGCCAACAACACTTAAACGCCCGAGGGCGAGGTCGTCTCCCTCCAACATGGGCATATTAAACACCCCCATATCGGTTCTTACGACAGAGATCGTGACATGCGTGTAGGTCAACATCCAGGAAGGCTTTGCTCCCTTCGGGGCCCGCGGGCCACCGCAGGATCAAACTTTCCCTCGCGGGCTCTACCCGTCAGCGGGCCCCCGAGCAAACGACGACGGGCCGACCACATGCGCGATTCGCAGACCTTAGAACTGATGGTAACACGCGAGCCCCGTGGTCCTCGAAGCGTCTTGCCAGGCGGGTGGCACATACTATCTTTGAACTTCCTAATTTCTCCTCCGCCAGCGACCAGTGGAGGGCCCTCGCACAATTTATCTATTCGACGCCTGAAACTGTAAATTCAACGCCCCAGACAAGCCCTCAACAACGCCAAAGATATGGGGCACCTCTGGCTGAGGAGCCTCGCTCGACCACTGCAGATGGATCCGCGGTGGCAGTTTCCCCATTGCTTCTCTCATCGCAGAGCAGTTGGGCGCAGTAAGCCCGCGTCAACTCGCAGCGCGCCTCGGTCGCGATCACTACGGCGTCGCTCTCGCCCCTGAGTTCCACGACGGGCCCGCCAGCGCGATGGGCTCGTCTGGCGGGCCCGCGATCGCAGGGGCGCTCGAAGTGGGTCGCCGCGCGGTGGTCCCTGGGTCTCCGCTTGGCCTGAAGCAGCGCGAGCACCTGCAGGTGGCGCGCGCGCGAGCCCTGCCCCCGGCGCCACCTTCCCCCGCTCGCGCGCTTTCTCCAGCTCCTGGAACTGAAGTAGCTGGGGGCCACCGGGCGGTGGCCGCCAGCGTCTGCGTCGAGGGGAGTGTCCAGCAGCTGCGGCACCCGCGGCGATGGCCTCGGCGAGCTTGGAAGTGGGGCGCGACGCCGCGCCGCCTGCGCACGGCGCCATCCTGCATCGGGCTGAGCAGGCGAGCCATGGACCGGCCGCTGTCCTCCCGTGAAATCCCTGGGCGCCTCCTTGCGCGGGCGCCAGTCTCGACCTTTTGCGCGCGCCTGGCGCAATTGGTGGTGCTTCTCCGCCACCCAGTCCGACAATGTTACCGGGCGTCTCCAATGTGCGCTCGTGTGTCTACGGTCTGCTCCACGTGTGGCAGGGTCATCCGCGTTCTCGTTGCCGATGTTCCTGTTGTGGCTCTTCGCCTAGCGCGCCTGTGTGGCCTCGCAGAGGGCCCAGCTCGGCGCACCCTGTCGGCTGGGAGACCTCGCCTAGGTGGAGCCGTCGGCAGGCCCAGCAGCCGCGGCAACGCCTCCGCCGCAGCAGATGTCCCCCACGAGCGCCGCGAGACTCTGGACGCCCGCCTCGCAAACGTCAGCCTTCGCCGTCGCCGAGGTCCGCGCGCCTGCAAAAGTGCCTCATCGATCGTTTGGCACGGCGCCGCGGCAGCCCGCGAGGCCGCAGCCAGCACCGGGCGCCCGACGTTGCCCCCGATTTTGGCCCCTCGCAGAGCCGTCCGCGAAGGCGCCCATCGTGTTCGCGCAGTCACCCTCGGTCAGCGCGTCGCCGTGCCAGGGAGTTGCGGGATCTGGGGGGCCGCGCAGATCCCCTCGCCGCTCCCGTGGCGGCCCTCGATCTGCCGGGCCACGGGCTCCCGAGGAGGGCGCTCCAGCTGGTTCGCCTCGAGCTCATCCAAGTCGATCTCCTCGGTGACCAGGGCGGCCCAGCGGCGCGCGTTTGCTGGGGCCCCGGTCCGCGACTCTGGCTTGGCGCGCGGATGGCGAAAACCAATCGCGGTGGAGCAGCACGTCGTCGATCTGGCCCGGCTCCGCCTGGCGGTCGGAGAAGCGCGCGACCTGGCCCTGATGGCCTTGGGAGATCATACTTCCAGCGAGAAGGTCAAATTCTGCCACGAGATCGAATGGCATCTCTTCTCTCCGTCAGACGGGTAGCTCGAAAACGGCCGCCTGTCTCGCATCTCCTGTCTTCAAGCCGCCCTGGGCGTCGATGCTAACAACCGCGTGGCAATCGCTAGACATGGAAAGCAAGCGCTCTCGCGGCTGCCCAACCGCGCGCGCGGGCTCGCCGCGGGCGTGGGGCAAACAGAAGGAGCTCGTGATGCGCCTTGTGCGCCCCCGGACAGGTTGCTGAGAGTCCAGGCGCATGGAGAACAGGTGACACCGAGGCTCTCCAACGATGGAAGGTACAAGGCCGTCGCGCACTCCTGTCGCAAGCCGATGCCTGGCGCCCGATGCTGGTGGCGCGCGTGCATGTGACCGCCTGGCGCCACCAGTAATTCATCATTCTTGAACAAGGATGGCGCGCGGTCTGATCCTGGTCGAAAGGTCGCCGGGGAACTGCGCCTTGTTGTCGCGCGGGCGCCTTTCACATTCGAGCCCAGGAACTGCGAGGCCCTTTCGCCCCCCCGACAGATCGGCGGCCACTGACTTTCAATCGCCGCTGTCGGGGCGGGCCGCTGTCCTGGGCCAGGCGTGACGGCGGGTTCTTCTCAGCCAACTCATGCGACAACGGGGCCTGCGCCATCCCGCCGCCGCAGATCTCCAACGTCACGCCGTTCCTGACCTTCTGAAGCAAGATCCCAATCGCCGCCAGACGTCTTCATCTTAGTCTCCTCGCTGCAGGGGCTCTTGGCCACTCTGTGTTTTGTCAAGGTGCGAATCGCGAATATTTCTCGACGGCTGGACTCGGCTTCGCGCGGTTCCTGGTCGACACCGTTCCACAGCGGACTGTTCTTGGCACCTGGCCATACTTTCGGGCCTCTCCAGGCCTTCATGGACTTCAACCTCGCGTTTCTTTTGACGAAAGAGACACTCGCTTAGCCCATGAATCTCCCGACGACAATAGCGTCCGTGATCCCACGGGCCTCTAGATACTGAGTCGCTGCGAGCCGACTGGTTGGGTGGCGCTCGACCTCGCCATCGTCCCACGAAGCGGGGGAACATGCCATTAACAACACGTGTTTAGTAATCTTTGGCGGTCGCGTGGGTGGCGGCATCTTTGGCGATCCTGGCGGAGCTGCTACCTGCTGGTACATCAGGCTGCCACCGCAAGGATCAAAGCCTCACGGCTGTGCCCCAGGCCGTGGTCGCCCTGACGGGCTGGCGGCCAACGATGGCGATTTCGACGAAGTCTCCAAAGCTTATGCGCCTCTGCTGGGCCTTGAAATCCGCCTGTGTCGTGGCCGCTGTCTTGCTCAGCCCAGCGTTCGAGACCGATGTTGCGATGTATTCTTGCGAGGCTCGCTGAGCAAAGTCGGGGCAGGCTCAGCAGGGGCAGACGTGCGTCTGAGGTGCCCCGAAGCTCGCGGGATGACCTCGCCCTCGTGGTCTGCGCCATCCAAGAACATGTTTCGTCACCCTCATCCCCCAGAGCGCGGCCGCACCTCGCGGTGGTTGCCCTCCACGGGCTGCTCCACGCGCAAATGCCCAGCGAAGGCAACCCCCTTCGAAGCTACAGCGCTGGAATCCACCGTCGTCGCTGCAAAATGCGCGGGGCGTGGCCTGAAAGCAGGCGAAGCCAGCTCTGGCCAGCGGGCAACCTGGCAAGCTGAACCCTGCGCTGGCGAGAACTCGCCCTCTTCTCCTCCTCTCCGCTCGGTTGCCTTAAGCAGTACATGTCACCATGAGAATGGTGATACTCATGGCAATGGTGATACTGATGACGGTGACGATGGTGATGATAGTGTTGCCGCTCTGCCAGCGGCCTGCATATAGAGCGGGCAAACGCAATGTTTGGACTTGTGGAAGTCCCTGTTCCGCCGGCGCTGGTATCATTCGTCAGTGTCGCCGCGCTCCCGAGGCAACCCAAACACACGTAGCGATTGTTGATAATCTTGCACATTTGTGCTCTAGAGCTCGGACCTCTTTATTTTCGTCCGTCGTCGTCCCTGGTCTGGTCCTGGCCCTGGACCCCCCCCCCTGGTCCTGGCCCCAGCCCCCCTTGCCCCGCTGGCCCTGGCCCTGGACCCAGCCTCCCCTCCACGGCCCTGGCCCCAGTCCCCCTCGCCCTGGACACTTTATTTTCGTTCGTCGTCCCTGGTCCAGTTCTGGCCTTGAACCCAACCTCCCCCCCTGGTCCTGGCCCCAGCCCCCCTCGCCCCGCTGGCCCTGGCCCTGGACCCAGCCTCCCCCCCCCGGCCCTGTCCCCAGTCCCCCTCGCCCTGGACTCTTTACTTTCGTTCGTCGTCCCTGGTCCGGTACTGGCCCTGGACCCAACCTCCCCCCCTGGTCCTGGCCCCAGCCCCCCTCGCCCCGCTGGCCCTGGCCCTGGACCCAGCCTCCCCCCCCGGCCCTGTCCCCAGTCCCCCTCGCCCTGTACCCTTTATTCTCTTGCACAGCTGTGTTCTAGAGCTCGGACCTCTTTATTTTCGTTCGTCGTCGTCGTTCGTTCATTCGTCGCTCGTCTTCCCCGCCGGCCACAGAAGGAAACTCCTGGAGGAAGGAGGCGAAAGCCTCCTGTCCCTCGTAGCTCCTTGGTGCAAGAGCCAGGGCACGCGTGCCCCTGAGCATATCAATGTGCTCTTGGCCGACGGTCCAGCGACCTGCTATCTGCAGCGCTCTGTTACTGCGAATGCGGGGGACCAGACCCTCTGAGCTCTGCACGTGGTCCGCCCAAACAATATATGACGGGCCTGCCCTACCGCAGTGTGGACGCGAAGCAATTCAATATTGACGTCCTGCGTGAGGGAAGCGGAAGCAAAATGCGCAAACCTAGGATCCGCAGGGGGTCGACTGTTGCACGATCCGCGCCGCGGGCCAGTCATCCTGTTGTTCTTGAGGGTTCTGCGAAACCCACTTCGCCCCAGCCACCGGGAGTGCCCATCCGTAGGTGTGGAGCCTGTCCTGCAGAATAGTGAAGATCTCGCGGGCTTGCGCCACTCAGGTCATGAGCGCGTGTACGTTGTTACTGAAGCATAAAAGAGCGGCACGAATAACAAGGCACAAGTACAAACACTACGTCCCCATGGGTCAGGCACCGTGAGATGGGCACCTAGCCCACTCCTAACCGGCGGCGCTGGCACTCGCCCCAAATTGGCTGCAAAGGATACTCCGACATCATTACGGAAACACTTGGTGTCCATTTCGCCTCATCAGGGAGCGACCAGGGAAGGTGTTTGGTGAAACCCACGGCGTTGCCGAGCTGGATGCGATGACAGCTCGACCAAAAATTGCGAATGAAACATGCCGCTTTGCGGAACGCCGTGGTGATAAGTCTGTGTTGCGTGAAGTCGCAAGCCTTGGCGATGACCGCGCTGGTAGGGCAGAATCCGAGCTTGCCGTGATAAGATCTTTTTGACACCACCACGATTATGAACAGAAGGTGAATGACTGAATGTTCAGGCCGCCACGCGAATTGCCAGAAGCTGCGGTGGTGATGCCGATGGGGATGCTGATATCGATGCTGGTAAAGCTGGTGGTGCTGAAGGTGCTGCTGATGCAGCTGTTGCTGCTGCTGCTGATGATGATTCTGCTGATGCTGATGCTGATGATGCTGAGGATGGTGATGGCGTTGGTGGTGATGATGGTGCTGCTGATGAGGTTGTTGTTGATGATGATGATGGTGGTGGTGGTGGGGCTGATGAAGATGATGCTGCAAATGGTGATGCTGATGATGATGGTGATGGTGATGCCCTCCCCGCTTCTAGCTGCCGCTCGGGGGCAGCGGGATCCTGGCGGGCAGCTCCTCGCCCTGGATGTTGCGGTGGTTCCTCCCGAGGGCGGCAGCGGCGCCGAGATACCACCGCTGCCACCGGTGAATCCTGGGCGCCCTCGCCCAGCTTCGGGCCCCCGGGCCATCACTTTTTCACAAGCGAACGGACGCCCAGTGGCAGCGCGCAGGGGGACGGCACGACGCGACGAGGAAAGCGACGGACGACGGGCCCCCCGACCATCACAGGTTCATCCGGCTCGGGAACTGCCGCGGAGAGATGTGTTCTAGGGCCCGGGTCGTGACTTTTCGCGGTGCTGCTGCTGCTCGTTCCCCAGCGTCGGATCTCAGGTGAGGGGGGCGGCGGCGGCCAGGGTTAAGTCGGGCGTGTCCCCCTACAGGGGGATTCTCGACGAAAGTAAAATTCCCCCAAAATATGCCGAAATGTCTGAAAAATACTAAAAGTACCCCCATACTATTTTTGGACTATGTTTGAATATTCCCCCTGTAGAGGGATAGGCCCGACTTAAAGCCAGGGGCGCGGGCGCTGGCGCGGGTGTGGGCGCACCTCCCCATTCCATCCCTCCCCATTCTCGTCCTCGTCCTCCTCCTCCGCCCCCCCCTTCCTTCCGTGCTGCTGTCCTTCTGCCTCCTGGGGCACCGAAGGCGGCGATGGCGACGAAGCTCGTCGGACGCTGCCGCTGCCCCCAGGGCTGGCCAGAAGCAACACCCTGAGGATTGAGCAGGGACCGACCGTCCTGGCATTCCTATAGTCATACCACGAAATGCTCTTAGAACCTCAAGATGTTCTAATAACAAAAGTAGTGTTCTTAGAACAAAAAGCCGATGAGATAAAACAGGACAGACTCCGCCAGAAATGTTCTACGAACATTTCTTGGAAACCACACAAAGTTCTTAGAACATTGTTTGGTAGGGCTATAGGCGAGCCAGGACGCTTCGCCGCTACTTGAGAGCAGAAGAACACACAAGGAAAAACATTGCTTGCGGGCGCCACCGGCCGTGGACGGCGGCCTGCCACACCCGCCAAGTGTCAGGAGGGGGAAAAAAACACACAGACACAATGAATCGTCGACCCTCCAGAAAAGATAAGAAAATATGGGAGCTGGGGGGGAAGACAAAAACCCAGAAAATATGTGAAACGATTGGGGGTCTTTTTATTTGTGTGTATTTATTTGTATGTCCCAGGGCCCCTTCAAAGTGGGAAGGCAGATGGGGCTGTCCCCCTGGCACGTACGAAGTCCCCCAGAGTGGCCCCCACCCCCGCGACTGGTGCCCTGCGCTGCAAGCAGGAGGAGGGTGCCCAGGCCCTAGGCCGCGGAGGTGGGGGCCACTTGGGGGAGGTCCACCGTGCTTGGGGGAGGCCTCTGCTTCCACGGCGGCGGCACGGTGGCCGTGTTTCCTTTCTGTTATTCATTCTCTTGCTCCCAGTCCTCGAGGTTCTTCTCGCACGCATCCTCTCCCACGGCTCTGCTGCCTGCGTTGGCCGCAGTGCACAGTGGCCTGGAACCTTCGGCTGTGGTCGGCCGAGGCTGAAAACACGTGGCAATGCCAGGGCTAGCACTCAAGGTTTTATTGGTTCACCCCAAAACTCCTCGCTCCAAGGACCCCCATGCTTTTCTCCAATTCTTCTCGGGTCTGGCACGAACCCTAATTGACTCAGCGTGTGGGACAGCCGAGGTGCAAGGGCAGACGACACGGAGGGTGCGGGCGGCCATGCAGGCGTCGCAAAACGGGGTGAACAAGTGGTGTGCTACCTGGAGTGATGCACAATCGGCGAATTCATAGGCGGCGAAAGGGCATGTCAGCGGTGCGGGGATTGGCGGGAGGTGGGAAGGGCAACGTTTAGATGTGACCTGGGGTTGAACGACCTCTGTGGGGCATGTGCTGTCCAGGCCTTGGGCGCCATCGCTCGCTGGCGGTGGCCGCTCGCGCCAGCGGTTGCGGTGGCGGCGGTGGCGGTGGCTTTGTGTGGCGCCTGCTCCTGCTGCGACGCCTGTGCGTCCTCAGACAAGAGCAAGTGACGGTGCAGAGGGATGCGGAGTGAGGAGCGAGGGGGGAGAGGGGGGCCCCCGGGGGTCGGCCGCGGAGACGGCAGAGCCCCGGGGGAGGGCGAGACGGAGGACAATTACAAGGGGGAGGAAGGTTTGGTGGTTGAAGCGGGGGGGCGGTCACAGGCTGTCTGCGGAGTTCCCGGTGCGGTCGAGGCAGTCCACGATCGCGATGGCCGTGTAGATGGTGCCCCCCTGGGTCTGTGTTGATGACCAGCTTGGCGCGGCCCAGCCTAAGTCGAATGCCGTTCGCGCCGCAAGCGTACGCCAGGACTCGCCTTGTCGCGGTCTCGGTGGCGAACCGCACGAAGCCGCGCCCGCGGTGCGTGCCGGTGTGGTCGGCGTCGGCCCCGGCCGAAACGATCTCCACGAAGAGACAGAACGTTGTTCGGAGGGCCTTGCTGTCGATGTCGCTGCTGGGATGCTTGTGCTGTAGATGCAGGTTGCCTGTGCCGTCTCTGCCGCAGCAGCCGCAGTCACAGGCGTGCCCCCACCGCACAGGGCGTCTTGTCAGCGTACAGGGGTTTGCTGCGCTGGCGTGCGCCCCCCCCCCCCCCCGTACAAGACGCCTTGGCAGCAATCGGGCGCTGCCGTGCTGGTGACAGTGGCTGTGCTGTCTCAGGTCCTCCTGTGGCTGTAGCAGCCCGTGAGGGAAGCGCTGCCCGCGTATTCGAGGGATGCCATCGCAGGGTTCGTCGCGGTGGCCGTCGTCGATTGCGCCCCCCCCCCGTACAGGGCGTCTTGCCAAAATGTGGGTGGTGCTGCGCTGGCACGCGTGCGACCCCCCCGTACAGGACAGCTTGGCAACAATGGGGGGGGCTGCGCTGGTGACAGTGGCTGTACTGTCTCAGGTGCCTCCAGTGGCGGTGATGGAAACTGAGCAATCGACACGTTTGGTACGATCGGCGGGAGTAGATAGCGTGGCTGAAAAGTAGGCGAATCATTGCTCCATTGCACAGCTTTGTTTGCGGGCAGCGAGCATGTGGGAGATGGAGCTGGGCTTTCAGGGAGTGTTTGGCGACTTTGGGCCTCGTCTAAGCGTTAGAGAAGTCAGCACGTCTATGTCTTCAACATCGATGGACATGCAGTAGCTGCCACATGGTCTGCCTACTCGTGTGGCGAAACATATGCGATTGAGAGCCTTACTGTGCGAGCGTGCCCGAGAACAAGAAACAGTAACTGAACATGCCATGGCGAGAAGTCTGAGGCCGCGAAGCTGTGTGAGAAATGGCTACGATGTGTGTGTGTGTGATCTCGTGTGTTACGCGGCGCACTTCCCCTGGGGAAGTTGGCGCGCACGCTTAGCCTGTCGCTCGCTGAATGACCCCCCGCCCCTGTGTCGAGGGCCAAGCGGGGGGGGGGGGGGGGCACTCCCCCGAATCGGGCGACGGCTCCTCCTTGAGCCAGAATGGCTACGGATACTGCCTCCTCCTCCTTCTCCTCCTCCTCTTCCCCTCTCATTTCTCCACTCGTCTCTCCGCATCATCCGTGCTGCTGCTGGTGGTCCTCCTCCTCCTCGTCCTCCTGCTCCTCCTCCTCCTCCTCCTCCTCCTCCTCCTCCTCCTCCTCCTCCTCCCACAGTGGCAGCGACAGCAATGGTCCGCGAACACAAAGCAAGAGGCCAACACGGCTCAAGCCTACCAGAAGGAGAGAGAAAGAGAGAGAGAGAGAGAAAGAGAGAGAGAGAGAGCGAGAGAAAGAGAGAAAGAAAGAGAGAGAGAGAGAGAGCGAGAACGAGGAGAGAACAATCAAAAACACGACCAACCGAAATCCGCTCAAAGTTGGTCCCACGACCCCTACCAGGGTCCATCTCGATCCGTTTTTCGAGGCGGACCCGGCCGTGGAGACGAACAGCCTCCAACAGGCCATCATTTTAACAGGACAAAAACACCAGGGATGTGGGGTCGTCTCCCCTGCCCCCCCCAACACGCCGGGGCGCCGCGCTGGGCTCCTGTGCATGTAGAACAGGCACCACAGGTGGCTGAAGCCCTCCAGGCCGTCCACCACGTCGGGGTTACGCGGCCCGGCGGCCGGAGAGAACGGCGGCCCGGTCAGCGCGCGCTTTTTGCGCTCCCCCCCTTCTCGGCCAGAGGGACCATGACCAGGCCGACCCAGACATCCAGCGCCTCGAGCGAAAACCGAAGATCGGTGATCGATTCTGGAAGGCCTTGATTGACCTCGATCGAAGTCGGTGATCGGTTTCTGCTTCCGGAAGCTTCTGAAGACGATCGACCGCCTGTGCCCTCCAAGGGGGGTCCTCCGAGGAAGCCTGCTGGCGCAGGCGCCTGGCGGATCGAGACACTCGAGGCGGCTGTACTCGCCGCTTTTTTGGGTATGGAATCTGGGCGTCCTGGCGGGTTATTGACGAGGCGCCGCCGCTGGAAACAATCCCGGGGCCAGTGCAGCCCTGGGCCCCGGGAAGCCACGATGGCATCCTTGCGGCAGACGACCCGGAACAGCTCTACACAACTCACGATGGGGAAACACGATGAAGGGCCACGACTAGGGGACCACGCTTGGCCCGGGACCCTCGCGGATCGATCCGGCTCGAAAAAATACGCAGAAACATTGGGTCTGGGGCTTCGGTCGTGACTTTTCACGATGGGAAAAAACCATACATCCGCCGATATGATTTTTCAATCCGCGGCGCGACGCGCCGACGCGGGCACGGGTGATTTTTTCATCGACGGAGAGCACGACGCGGCGCGCGACAAGGGACGGCGCACGGCACCGCGCACGGCACGGGAGGACACGCGACGCGACGTCAGGCGCCCACGCAAGGCACGGATCGGCGCGCACATACGCACGGCAGGGACCAGCAAGTCACTGCGCGGCTTTCAACGACGCATGGCGCGACGCGTCAGAGCGCGGCGCGGCGCGCGCACGGCGAACGCGTGGAGCGCGGCACGACGCGGTGCGCGCTCTCTCTCTCTCTCTCTCTTTCTTTTTTTGTGTTGTGATGTTTTTATATGTTTTTCTCTCTCTCTCTCCCTCTCATTCTCTCTCTCTCTCTCTCTTTTTTGTCTCTCTCTCTCTCTCTCTCTCCCGCGCGCGCGCATGCGCGGCGCGGCGCGGCGCGCGCGCGCGGCGCGACGCAGCGCGAGATGCAACGGCGCCGATCGCCATGCCGCGACGCGTCGCAAACCGCCGCGGCGCGACACGGCGCGACGCGCGCACGGCGCACGCGCGCGCGCAGCACGACGAGGACGACGACGACTGCGACGACGACGACGTCACGCGCACACGCACGGCGCGGTGCGTCCACGCCCGCGCCCACGCCCGCCCGCGCGCGCGAGGTCGTCCAGGGCGGGGGGACTCCCGCCCAGCCACGCCAGGAAGGCGTCGTCCTCGACGTCGCCCCATGGCGGGCCCTGGGGCGGACGGCTGCCGCGCCAACAAGTGAGCTCATTCGGAGCGCCGTCGGCGCCGCTCTTGGTTGCAGGGCCAACGACGACGCGAAGGTTCTCAATTGCTGGCGCATTTGCCATCGGGCCTCATCGAGGGCCAGAACCGCGTCCATCAGCGGCAGCGGCGCGGACGCGGCGCTCGGAGGGCCACTCCGCTGTGGCTCCCGGCGCAGTCTGTGCCGGCAGCCTGCTGAGGTCCGCGCCCTCGGCGGCCCCCTCGCTCTCCGCCCCCCTCCTCCTCCACCGCCGCCCAGCCCTATCGCCGCGACCCCCCCCCCCCCCGCGATGCCGGGGCCGATCCACCTGCGCCGCGGCGCACCCTTCTCGGCACCGTGACCCCGCGACGCCCGCCCCTCCACCCCCCCGTCACCGACGCAACGCGCCGTCAACGTGGCGCGCCCCGCCCCGCCGCCGTAGTGCTCGCCGCCCGATCCAGTCGCGATGGGCCTCCTTCCGCCATTGTCTTGCTCCGTCGCCGTGCGCCACCCGGCCACCTTGGCGCGCCGTTCACTCCGTCTCCGTTCCCCCCCCGCTGCCCCCGCCGTCGCGGCGCCCCCGCCCGCGCCACCTTCGCTCAAATTCACTGCTGCGGCGCCCTCTCCACGTCGCAAAGACGGCCCTTCCACCCCTGTCACCGTGGCGCGCCCTTCCCGTCACCGCGGCACGTCCCGCTGCGCGGTGTGCCCCCTGACGCCATTGCCTCTGCCCGTCATCGAGACGCTCTCATTCTGTCACCGCGCCCCCCCCCGTCACTGCGGCGAGCCTACTCCCGCCACCGCGGCGCGTTTCTTGTCCTGGTGGACATCATGCGGTGACGGGGCGGGCGCGCCCCTCCCGACGCACGGGCGCGCCCCTCCCGACGCCGCGGCGCCTCCCCAGGCGCCCCCCCACCCCGTCCGTGGCACGGTCCTTTGCTGCGTTCCTCGTCGCATAGTGTGACCGTCGGAGGCTGCCGCCGTGGCCGTCAACGGCTGGAAGAGCTGCCCGAGCTTTCGGCGCTCGCGCTAGCCCTCCTTGAACCGCCGCAAATGGTTCCGCGGCAGCCTGCGTCGGAGTGCCCCGCGTCGCCCGCAGGGCGCCCTGGGGCCACCACTTGCGCAGGATGTCTACGGCTGGCACCGCCCTCCCTGCCGCGAT